>NW_020769326.1:570077-616990 GCF_900518735.1 Pseudonaja textilis
TAGAGCCCACTGTAACTACATAGCCAAAAAGGCATTAAGAGTTGTTAGCCTAATCCTATGTAGCTTTTTCTCTGGTAATATCACACTACTAACTAGAGCATATGAAACATTTGCTAGACCAATACTCGAATTCAGCTCATCAGTCTGGAACCCACATTACGTATCTGATATTAGCACAATTGAGAAAGTCCAGAAATATTTCACAAGAAGAGTTCTCCACTCCTCTACTCGTTGTAGAATACCTTATGCTGCCAGACTTGAAACTCTAGACCTAGAAAACTAGAACTACGCTGCCTTCAGTCCAATCTAAATATAGTATATAAAATCATACATTGCAATGTCCTACCAGTCAATGAATACTTCAGCTTCAACCATAACAATACAAGAACACACAATAGATACGAACTTAAAGTTAACAGCACCAAACTTGATTGCAGGAAATACGACTTCAGCAACAGAGTGGTCAATGTCTGGAATACTCTACTTGACTCTGTGGTTTCTTCTCCAAACCCCAAAAACTTTAACCTTAAACTGTCTACTATTGACCTCACCCCTTTCCTAAGAGGTCTGTAGGGGGTGTGCATAAGCGCACCAATGTACCTACCATCCCTGTCCTATTGTTTCTTTTTATTTTTCTTATATGTATCCATTTCATGTATTCATAACTATGTTCATACTTATAACTATTATCTTGTAAATGATTGACAAATCAAATCAAATAAATAAGTGTGTGTGTGTAGGAAACACACCACAATAGTAATGGGGGTCTTCAATTATCCAGACATCAATTGGAAGACTAATTTCATACCTAGTGAGAAATTGAATAGGTTCCTGACCAACTTAGCTGACAACTTTGTTGTCCAAAAGATAGACTTAATTCTTACAAACAGAGAAGAAGTGATAGAAGGACTTGAAACTGCAGGAATCCTAGGTGAAAGTGACCATGTCATACTAGAATTCAATATAATGCAAAGACAAGCCATAGAACATAATGATACCAGAGTCTTAGATTTTAAAAGAGCTGATTTTAACAAACCCATAGAGAACTTAGGAAAGATTCCTTGGATGAAAATCCTAAAGGAAACAAAAAACCTCAAGAAGCTTGGAAAATTCTGAAAAATAGGATCATAAAAGCCCAGCCAGCACAATACCACTTGTTGAGGTAATTCCCCCTTAGGAGAATGAGCGCATACAGGGAGATGTATTGAGAGTAGTGTTTGAATAATACACATACAACACACAGATACACTGTACAATAAATGGAGGTTTTTACTTTCAATAGCAAGGTTCAAACAAGCAGTCAAAAGTCATTCACAGGTAAGTTCAGTCAGTTTTTAGTCCAGGGATAATCCAGTAACAAAGTCCAGTGTCAAAACCAGTTCGGTATCAAACTTACATCAAATCCAAGAATATCAGTCAATTTGGAGGAACGGCAGTACTCTCCAACAGAAGGAAAAACAGAGACTCACACACACTCTCTTCTGAGACTTCCTGGGACCAAGACTATTCAGGTTTCTGGCTCCATCTTATGGCCATTTGCAAAACCATACCCAATTGCAGTTTTAGGCATTTACTTAAAGATACAGTATTAAAATGTCCATCCTGGTTTATATATTTCCATCCCAAGTAGCTGTTAGGTGACTCACATTCCTAACACCACTGAAAAAAGAAAAACAAGAAATCAAGAAGAAACCAGCATGGCTGCACAAAGATCTCTCTGAAAAATTGAAAGACAAAAAGGACAAGCACAAAAAATGGAAAGAGGAACACACAACTAAGACAGAATATCAGCAGATAGCCAGAATCTGCTAAGACAAAGTCAGGAAAGCAAAGGCTCAGAATGAACAAACAACAACAGTCAAAGATAACAAAAAAATGAATGTACAACTGAACCCATACATGCAACCTTGTACAATGCTGTAACTAAACTGGGACTTGAACAACTAGTAACTTTCAAGAAGAGATTGGCTACCATTTGTCAGAAATGGTGTAGGGTCTCCAGCTTGGGTGGGGGGTTGGACTAGATGATGATCTACAAGGGCCCTTCCAACTCTCTTAATCTATTAATGATCTGTTAAATATAGACTGATTAAGAACTGTTTTTTCTAGCTGTGAAATGTAGGAAGAAAACGGGCAGTGAAATTTAACTATGTTACTAAAATGGAATGAAATCTTTAGAGTTTCTTATATTTACTACAAAAGGAAAACCATTCCCACGAACTTTCAGAAGAGGAAGAACTTTAATATGTGTGTGTTTGTGTGCATATATGTGTACACATATATAGGAAAAAACTCATCAGACAAATAGTGCATGTAATAGTCAGCAAATTCTGTTTAATTTATATTTTGATCAGTGCTGAAGAATTCCTACCTTTAAAAGATATTCTTTCTTCTAATCTACGATATGGGTCAAAAGGCTGGTTGGTTTTTTTTTTATAACTTTGATGAAGAAATGCAGTTGCAGAGCATTCTATTTGCAGCTTCTTAGATTTGCTACTGATTTTTTCAGCTTCAGCTTATTCACAGTTCAATCTAAGGCAGGTTGCCTTCGGAAATCAAGGGAGCTTCATCACTTGAGACTTTCAAGAAGAGATTGGACTGTCATTTTTCAGAAATGGTGTAGGTCTCCTGCTTGGGCAGGGGTTTGGACTAGATTACCTACAAGGTCTTTTCCAATTCTGTTAATCTAATCTATCTATTTCTCAAGTCTAGAATGAAATTCCCCTGCAAGGGCTTTCTTCCTCTAGAACAGCTTATTCTTCAAGATGAGGAAGGATCACACTCTTATGACCTTTTAAAAATGCTTCCTTTTTCTTCAGTGTCTTGCATGGTTGATTTTGGAATCATCAAGATCCAGTAAGTATATTTTTTATTATTATACATAATAACATTTTTATTATGTTTATACTGTATATTATTGCATTATTCTTATTTTGTTGCAGGTGTTCTAAACGATTTAGAGTTTAGAAAGATTGAGTGAGTCTACACATATCACAAATAAACTACTATTCTACTATTGACAGTTTCTATTGTAAAACATTATAAAACAGAGCCATGGGGAATTTTTCTGAGACAGAAAATATAAGCCAGAGATGTAGCCTCCACATATGCATTGATACTATTTTAAATTCTTTCACGTGCATCCTGCAGGGAAAATAGTCAATTTATGATATTGGAAGAAGATTGGAAACATACTTTATTGAAGAAAGTTTTGTTTTTGGAGTTGGGTTTGTTTTGTTTTGGGGTGGTTTTTTTTTGCTATAATTACCACAGATCTGGGTATCTCTTAGACAAGGATGGTTTTAGCTTCAAAATGCCTCATCTGACTAGGAAGATAATGTTTACTAAAATATCCAGGCTGATTCATCTTCTGAGTAGCCCATTTTCCCCTATCCCACTTTCATCTTCTGGTGCCATCCCAATCTCTCATTTTTATGCCTCTTCTCCACCCCATCCCACCTGAGGACCCTGGTCTTCTAGTTTTCATTCATTTTCTTTGGTCCCTCCCTTCTGCCTTTGCATAGTTACACCTTTCCACAACTGTGTTCCCAACTGTGAGCACCAGGGTTACAATGCAACCCTCATATGGTTTGGCATTGCTGGTTTTATTTGTTTGTTTTGCCACCATGACAGGACGTTCCTTTCTTCAGTCTTACTGAATTTGCTATCAATTTAGGAAGCACCAGCAAGGAATATGAATGAACTTGACTATACTGGAGTGTAATTGGTGAGACTTAGTTCTAATTGTGGCATTTGGAAAAAATGAGGAGAAGCTTCTATGTCTGCTCTCTTAAATGTATAAATATATATTGAAAGGCATCTTAGAGAAAACAATTACCCCTTCTCTACCTTTTTTTTAGACAGTTTAAATATAGTAACTCTACTTGAGATAGATCTGCAGCCTCTTCAAAGCTAATTGCAGAGAAAAGAAAAGCTGAACCAATGATATGTCAATTGTCTAACCTGATGGCCACTTGACTATGTGGAACTGGCAGTCTATGTATTCTAAACTGATGGGATCACTGAAAGAACTGCAGTGCTTTTGATTCAAAGGAAGAATAGTGCCGTGATGATGAACCTATGCCATGCATGCCAGAAGTGGCATACAGAGCCATATCTCCGGGCACGCCAGCCATTACCCATTGCTCTTCCCTGTTCCAGCTGGCCTTTGCACATGATAGATCACCGGAAACTGGAAGAGCAGCTCCCTGGTGCGCATGTGCGCACCGGCCATGCGTGTACATGTGCATTAGAAATTGGAAGACCAGGTGGCAGGCATACACGCGCACTCCAGGAAACTAAGTTTACGGTTTCCGCTACTTCCATGCATGCACATGGGGAAGCTGCTCTTCCAGTTTGCAGGCAACATGCGCACTCCCGTTTTGGCACTCAGTACTGAAGAGGTTATCTACCAATGGAATAGTGCTTCAAAGTAGACAGGAGTATTTATGTAACACCAGTCTGCAAATCTGAAAAGCCCTAAAAAAGATATGGCCACTTTAAGATCTTACAAATAATGCATAAAATTTTGCCTTCCCACCTATAGTGTCAGCGTTCCAACCAAACTCTCCATCACAAATTCAGCCTCAGAAACAAAGTCCATCCAAGTAAGAATTTATTAGAGAAGTCATATTGGCACACCTGGGGAAAACCCAAATCTGAATTCCTGCGTTTTCCCCTGCTACACTAAAACTCACACCCAGCCCCTATTGATGATCCTCAAGTCATACTCTCCAATCCACCTCAATTCTGAACCCCTGCCAAGTCCAGTCACTCCCCTCCAAACTCCAGAGATTCGGCCTTGAGCTCTGGCAAAATAATATTGTTGTGGCTATCCTCCCTTCTCACTACTCTCTCATTCCCACAGCTGCCCATCCCCCCTTGTGGAAGCCCTAAATCTAATTCAAGATGGATCCGGGACTGACACAAAGTCCAGCACAGGCCTAGATTTTAGAGAACTCGAACTGTGTACTTGAGCCAAGAGTTTCACACCTAAGAGAGGGAACTCACACTTGAAAAAAATCATCATTTAAGATAGTTACACCAATTTTTTAAAAATGGCTGCAATTCTGCAATTTCCTACATGGAAAAACCTAATGTCAGGACTGCCTCTGTTCAATTCCTAGGAAAAAAGAATCCTTGCTCCATAGGTTTAGAGAAAAGTACTTTTACTGGGAACAAACTGAAAGCAAATGGTTTCAAACAAGCTCTGAGCCCTCAGAGCAGGAACACTTTGAAATATAATATACAGCCCAGATCCCTGTAGCTAGGCAACCAGAGGTCACCACATACCAGAACCAGCTGTGTGGCCTTGAAGATAACCACAGTTGCAAAACTGCAGTGTTAAATTCTCCACAGGTTTATGGCAGCAAATTCTCCCTCCCACCTTTTTTTTTTTAATGGCATCAAGCAACAAGCTGGCTAACAGAGGCATTAGCCATACAAAATTATACAGTGAAAACATACAATAATACATCACACCAAAACCAGCAATTCCTTCAGAGTTTGTTGGGGTATTTTCTATAGAAAGTCTGGAGGAGTTTAGGCACCCGGACACGTTTAGCATCCACCCATTCAGACTGCACAGGGGAAAATGTTTCCAAGAAATGAGATATTGGACCCTCCCTTTATATTTCCTGGAATCTAGGATTTCTTTAATTTCAAAATGCTGCTCCCCTTCAATCAGAGTGGGTAGGGGAGGAATGTCAGGTGCAGGGCAAAGAGATGATACAGTTTCAGGTTTTAACAAAGTGCAATGAAATACAGAGTGAATACATTTTAGGTTCTTGGGCAACTCCAGTGCACGGTAACTGGATTAATTACTTTAAAATTGGGAATGTGCCCATGTGTTTAGGATCAAGTTTCTTAGATGGTTGGATGGACTGTAAGTACTTTGTGGAGAGGTAAACTCTGTCACCTACTTGAAAATCTTTTGGCTTCACATGTTTTTGTCAGCTTCTTTCTTATGTGCCTGATTGTGCCTCCTCCAGTGCCTTACAACTGGGAAAGTGTTCTGCAGTTGTGGTATCCATCTGCTAAGGAGAGTGCATGTCGTTTCTCTTGAGGCAGCTCTGGCATAGTCCTGACCAGAGTCCATCTTAAATGGGTGTACTACTGTGCACAGAATTGTTATATGCTACCTTTGCAAAAGGCAAAAGTTCAGCCCAATTGTCCTATTGGTAATTATTGTAGCACCTGAGGTACTGTTTCAGGACTGTGTTGGTTCTTTCATGAGCCCCATTCATTTGGGGGTGATGGGAGGAGCTTAAGCCCTGAACAGTTCCCAACAGCTTCAAGAATTCCCGCCAAAATTACAATGTAAGTTGCACTCCCCTATTGGAAACAATGCTCTCAGCCGCACCATGCAACATACGCAGGTGTTGTACAAAGAATTTAGCTAATGTCTTTGCAGAGGGAATTTGGGGACAGGGAACAAAGTACACCTGTTTTTTAAAAAAATCTGTAACAATCTATATAACACTATATAGTGTTCCCCCCACTTTCAGGCAATTACGCAATAAAGTCCATAGATATTTCTTTCCACGTTGTCCGGGAGTTAGCCATAGTTTGTATAAGTCCTGTGGGTTTCCCCAGAGATTTCTTTGCCACAGCACAAACTGGACAGATGGCCACATAGCTTTCAATGTCTTTCTTCAAGGAAGGCCACCAAAACTGCCTCTTAACCAAATGCAGTTTTTTTATGAATCAGATAACAGATAATCAGAGTTGGAAGGGACTTTGTAGGTCATCTAGTCCAACCCCTTGCCCAAGCGGGAGACCCTACACCATTTCTGAAAAATGGCAGTCCAATCTCTTCTTGAAAGTCTCAAGTGATGGCGCTCCCACAACTTCTGAGGGCAAGCTGTTTCATTGGTTGATTGTTCTCACTGTCAGAAAGTCTCTCCTTAGGTTAAATCTCACCTTGTTCAGTTTCCATCCATTATTCCTTGTCTGGCCTACAGGCACTTTAGAAAATAGCTTGACTCCTTCCTCTCTGTGGCAGCCCCCTCAAATATTGGAAGACTGCTATCATGTCTCCCCTGGTCCTTCTCTTTACTAGGCTAGCCAAGCCCAGTTCCTGCAACCATTCATTATATGTTTTAGCCTCCAGTCCCCTAATCATCCTGGTTGTTCTTTTCTGTACTTTTTCTAGAGTCTCAACATCTTTTTTATAATGTGGTGAACAAAACTGGATGCAGTACTCTAGGTGTGATCTTACTAAGGCTTTATAGAGTAGTATTAGTACTTCCCTTGATCTTGATTGTATCCCTCTGTTAATACAATTTAGGATTGCATTAGCTTTTTTGGCTGCTGCTGCACACCGCTGGCTCATATTTAGCTGGTTGTCCACTAAGACTCCAAGATCCCTGTCACAGTTACTGCTATTGAGCCTGGTTTCACCCAGTCTATATGTGTACTTTTGGTTTTTCTTGCCTGAGTGTAGGACTTTACTTTTCTCTACATTGAATTTCATTTTGTTAGATACAGCCCAATGTACTAGTCTGTCAAGATCCATCTGGATCTTGAGCCTATCTTCTTGGGTGTTAGCTATTCCTGCCAGCTTAGTATCATCTGCAAATTTGGTAAGTTCCCCTTCTATTCCCTCATCTAAGTCATTAATGAAGATATTGAAGAGTACTGGGCCTAAGACGGAACCTTGTGGCACCCCACTGCTTACTTCCCTCCATGTAGACTTAGATCCATTAAGGACTACTCGTTGAGTAGGGTTTGCCAGCCAGTTGTGAGTCCATCTAGTGGTGGTGCTATCTATTCCACTTTTTTTCTAGCTTGCTAAGAAGTAGGTTGTGGTCTACTTTGTCAAATGCCTTGCTTATATCTAAATATATTATGTCCACAGTATTTTGCTGGTCTACTAATTTAGTCACTGTGTTGAAGAATGAAATAAGATTGGTTTGGCATGATCTGTTTTTAACAAACCCATGCTGACTGCTACTTATTACTTTACTTGTTTCTAGATGTTGGCAGATCTGTTTTTTTATTATCTTTTCCAGAATCTTCCCAAGTATTTTTTTTCTTTATAAAAGTTTTATTTAAGGTTTCACAAAACATATAAATACAAATAAAATATCTTTTTTTGAGAACAGCGTGACCCCGGGTTATCACTTCTCCATACAGACATAAACTCAATACATATTTATCTTATACATTCTAGTCCATATCTTATAACTATTTTCACAATTTTTTCAATAGCTTTCCCCCTTTTTTACTTCCTATAGCCTTATTTTAAATTATCTCATTCCTTTCTTAATTCAATTACATATCTTTTTCTAATTTTTAAAATCTTTCTAATCAATGTTTTAATACTTTCGTCTGTCCTGTTTGCAATTTCTTATTATCTTTTCGCATAAAACAAATTTTCCCCTGTAATTATTAGACTGGAGTATAACACCTTTGTATCTTTTTTCAAGTCTTGTTTAAAAATTTAAGTTACACCTTTACTGTTATAACATTCATTTTCTAACCTCTATTTTATAAAACATACCTATTTTCAATCGAATTCTGCTTGGTACATTCCCTTAAAAATACACACTAAATTCTTAAAAGAAAAAAGTATATACGTACATATATCTGTGTATATATGTATAACAATAGTAAATGGAATAATTTTTCTATTCAAGTACAGCTCTGCCATTAATATTAATAACAATCTTTTACATTTCTGTTTCTTTTAACAAACATTACCTAGTAATATCAGTTGTCTTTCACTTTAATCATCTATATTTCATATTTTACTTATTACTATTTTTAAATAAAAAACAATAGTTATTAACAATAATTAGCAGTTGTCAATAAAATTATTATTATTTAACTTCATCTTGTCAACTGATAAAAATCTTCCATGTTTCTTTTCAGTTTTTTTAACTTTCTTTTTAAATCATTGAGAGTCTTATTCTCTTTTCAAACAAATATTCCATTACAAATCAATACAAAGTTTTTCTATCACTCAAATCATCTAAACATATTTTCTAACCCTTTTCTATTTCTAATATAACAATGCTATCCCGTGCACCCTTGCAGAATCTTCTCAAGTTAAATTTTAACCATCGTCTCTGTGTCTTTTAAATAGGTTTATACCTTTAATTCTTATATGTTTTTCCTGTACCTTTATATCTTGTTTCTATCCTTTGTAGCTTCTTTTCCTTTCTCTCTTCCCTCTCTTCTTCTCCCTCCCCTTTTTATTCCCTTTTCTATCTAATTCTCCCTTCTGCGGTCCTCCCTTCTGCTTCTTCCTGATATTATGATTACTTTTCAAATTACTCTTTTTTTGGTTGTTGCTTCAATGCTTAAGTTTTTAACTCCCTTTCCCCCCTTTCCCTTTTTTACCCTGCTTAATGTTGCTTGGTCATTAAAGATGGCTTCTTCTTTATCCCACCCTTCTTGCTCTACCAGCATTTCTTGTTGTTTTTCATAGTTCAAAATCTCCATTTCTAAAAATTGAAATATGAAGCCAAAAGATCCTCTTTCCTCTTGTGCTTCTTCTTTTTGTTCTTTAAGTCTCATTTTTAACTCTTCAAGGAGTGATGCCATTTTTAAAAAATTTAAACAACCCCCAATTGATTTTATTTTGTTTTATTAGGATCCACCATCCAAAGTTCCAGGAATTATCCAATAATCCAAAACTGTTTCTTGCTTCTTTTCTCACTTTCTCTTTCCAGGGGCTTTGTTATCTTACAACAAAGTTTCAGCTACAATGTATCTTTTGCAAGCCTTGTTAAAATTCCACTATCAATTTTTTAAAGTTCCAGGTGGTCTCCTACACTTTCCAGATTCCACCCTCTTGTTTCCTTTGTCCCTCCTCTGCTTTCTTTCTTTTTTTAAAGAAAATGTTTAAATTATCCAAGAATCTTTATCCCTTTGACATCTAATTTTCAGCTAGAAATAACCTATTAATGTCAAAGTTGATTAGTATCAGAAGAATCTCTTCTTAACATTCCAAATCAATTAAAACTGTGAATATGAGAGGGGAAAAAGCCAATTCTGTTTCCTTTCCCTTTCTCTTTTGCAGCTTAAAATCTTTTTTAGTAATAGTCTTTAAAATTCAGGTTCCAGGTACCTTAAATAGATGTTCTCCATTCAACCCGGTCAGTCAAACTTTCTCCTTCAAACTTCCTCCTGCACAATCTTGTCCAGTCGGGTTCTTCTTTGAGGTCATTTCTGACCACCACTGCAACTGCCTTTGGGAAAGGGAGTAATGGCCAGCCGAGGAGGAGAGATGCAGCTCTCCTCAACCCCGCCAGCAGCACCCGCTTCTTCACCACCTCTACGGGGTAGCTTCAGCCCCAAATCCAGGCGGCTCAGGGCGCTCCAGCAGCAAGCACGGATCAAAACCACACACAATCACGGATTTCAGTCTGTCACCGAAGAAGCCCGAACTGAAAGTCCCAGTATCTTCCCAAGTATTGATGTTGGCTCATTGGTCTATAGTTTCCTGGGTCTGTTTTTTTTTCCATTTTTGAAGATGGGGACCACATCAGCTCTTTTCCAATCCTCTGATAGTTCCCCCATGCTCCAGGATTTTTGGAAGATATGGTGCAGTAGTCCTGAGACGACTCTGCCAGCTCCTTTAAAACTCTGGGATGTAATCCATCAGGTCCCGGTGATTTGTTTTCATCTGGATCAGACAGGTGTTCTCATACTATTTTTTTTTTTATTTTAACTTTTATTTCTGGTCTGATTTTTTTACAGTTATGTTTTGGGTGGATTGAGCTATAGTTTCTTTTTGCGTGAAGACCAATGAAAAGAATAAGTTAAGCAGTTCTGCTTTCTCTCTGTTGCCTGTTACTTCCTTGCATTCTTCTCTCTTTAGTGGACAGACTGTTTCCTTGATTTTTTTTTTCTTGTTATTTATATGATGGAAGAAACTTTTTTTTATTATCTTTGACTTTTGTTGCAAGTCTTTATTCGTCCTGAGCCTTTGCTATCCTGACTTGGTCTTTGCAGATTCTGGCTATCTGCTGATATTCTGCCTTAGTTGTATGTCTCTTTGTCCATTTTTTGTACTTGTCCTTTTTTTTCTTTCAATTTGCCAGAGAGATCTTTATGCAGCCATGCTGGTTTCTTCTTGAATTTTTTGTTTTTCTTTCTCAGCAGTATTGTGCTGGTCTGGGCTTCTATGATGGTACTCTTCAGAGTTTCCCAAGATTCTTGAGTTGTTTGCTCCTTTAGGATTTTCATCCATGGAATCTTTCCCAAGTTCTTTCTGAGTTTATTGAAATCACACACACACACTTCCAACAGTTCTTCCGGCCAATCTCCCAGAATCCCAGGGACCGGGTGCAATTGTCCATTTGCACCCGGTCCCACGTTACCCAGAAAAGCTGGTAGGCAAGGTTCCGAGTCCAACAAAGGGGATGCAAGTGGGACTTCCTCCCCCGCTCTTTTGAGAAAGGAAAGGACTGGGAACTTCAAGTGCCCACCCACTGGCAGTTCTGGGCTAGCTAGCAGTTTGGCCTGCAAAAATTACCTTCCTCCCATGGCTGGTGGAAGAGGGAAAGGTGAGCCAGACAGGGCAGAGCCATCACCACTTGGCTTCCCATCAGCCCGCATCTTGTCCCCTGATCAGATTCTCTGCAGCTGCTGGGGCTTGTGGCTGCAGGAGAGGTGCTGGAGACAACCAGAAAGCATGAGGCTATGCCACCTGCATCGCCCCCTCTGCTAGCTGCTCCTCCCTCACCGGGCCGAGCATTTTAGCTGAGTGCGGGTGGCAACCAGGAAGCACAAGGCTATGCCACCCGCATCGCCCCTCTGCCAGATGCTTCTCCCTCACCGGGCCAAGTGTTTTACCTGAGTGCCACCCAACAGCTATGAGAACAGTGCAAGCTCCATGAGCTGGAAGGTAAAGCCAATGCTAGGGAAGGAAGATCCACTCTGGTGAGGCTTGACTTGCACCATTCTCACAGCAGAGGCCTGCACTCAGCCAAAGTGTGCAGGCTGGTGGGTGGCAGAGGGAAGAAGCAGCAGGCAAAGGGACAATGTGGTTGGCATAGGTCCTGCTCCCTGATCTCCTACCCCATCCCTGCCTCAGCAGGCAAGGCCCAGCAGCTGCAGAGAATCCAGGTGTGGGGGCGAGATGCAGGCTGGTGGGGACCCGTGTGGCAATAGGTCAGCCCTGGTTAGCCGTCCTCTCTGCCACCAGTAAGCCAGGTAAGCTGGAGGCTAGGGACAGTGAGGGGGAAAACTTGCTAGGCCATGAGTGCCACATGGGATGGAGCTATGGAAAGCCAGACAGGGACAGTTGGGGAGGAAGCTACCTAGGCCACAAGCACTGAGGGTGGTGATGTTATGGCGGTGGTGGCCTAGGCTGGCCCAGAAGTTGGGACTCAACTGGGGCTTGTGGCCGCAGTGGTGGCAAGGGTGAGGGCAGCAGCAGTAGCATGGTGATGGCAGCCTAGGCTGGCCCAAGAGTCGGGATTCAACTGGGGTTGGCGGCAGCAGCGGCATGTAGGCGATCAGGGCTTGCAGAGCTTCACTCACCTAGGGAGATCATGGCAGAAGGCAGACAGCAATGGCTGGTGGGCAGGCAAGTAGGCGAAGACAGACTGCACTCAGCAATGGCGCATGGCCAAGATGAGGGATGGGGAGGATAGAATGCAGTCAACGATTCTCGTGCATGTGTGCAATATCGCACATGTATGATGAGGACTGACTGGGCAGAGAGTGGAAAAGTGGGTGGGGGGGCAATTTAGCAGTTCTCCGAACTACTGAGAATCACAAAAACCAGTTCTACTGAACTGGTCCAAATTGTTAGAATCCCACCCCTGGTTTAGGCTCAAAATGTTCCCTTAATTTTTTCTTGAGGTCTGCATAGGCCACTGTCTCTACACTTGCTGGTGCTATCAATTTTTTAGCAATATCAAACATGGCTTGTCTGTAGGCACATAGTAGGGTTGCCACCTTCAGGCCGTCGTTTGTGACCTGGTTAGCCCGGACATAGTTGTCTACTCAGGAGACGTATGAGTTTCACTGTTCTGGGTGAGTAATATTGAACTCATTGAGTCTTCCTAGTTTAGCCATTTGGGGAAGGTCCTGTGATGCTGGTTAATGCTTGTATTGCTGCAGTTGGAGCTGGGCTGCACTTAGGAGACCTAGGGATGGATTCCTCAGGTATGTCTGTGCCTCCAGTGTGTCTTACTGGCAGGCAGGGCAGGGAGCATGGTCCCATCAGGACTCTTTACCCAGTCTAACACCCAGTGATTTCAGTGTGCCTCAGTGTGTCTTACTGGCAGGCAAGGGTGAGGACTAGTCCTGCTGGGGCTTGTTACTCAGCCTATCACCCAGTGATTTCAGTCTCTTAGCATCAGCTCTCTCCTCTGCAGTGTCCCAACCTCATCGCCACTATTGTGTAGTGGACTGCAGTAGGCAAGAAGCAGACAAGCATAGCTACAACAACATGCTGTCCCCCACAGCTTGTACAGTCCTGTGGGGGAGTTGCTTGCTCTATGGAGCGTGGCTGTGTGGGTGGCTCTCTCTGCAAATGATCAATTTCTTCACTCTCACTGACCTCCCCCATCCTGGGGACGGATCCTCAGGTACATCGGTGATTCCAGTGTGTCTTACTGGCAGGCAAGGGTGAGGACTAGTCCTGCCGGGGCTTGTTACTCAGCTTATCACCCAGTGATATCAGTCTCTTGGTTAGCAGCAGCTGTCTTCTCTGCAGCATCCTACCTTCATTGCCACTATTTTGTAGTGGGCTTCAGTAGGCAAGCAGACCAGCATAGCTACAACATTTATTGACTCAAAACTGGAATTAAGGAACAGCAGGCAAATGCCTATAATTTATTATCTAGGCCCACAGGGCCTTAACCAGTCATAATATTTGAAAAAGCCTGCCCAAATGTTCTAAGTTTACATCCAAAACAGCTGGAGTTAACAGTTAGGGTCATCTAAAGATTAGTTTCACTTTTGCAGGGCTTAACACAACTATATATATTCAATACATAACACAACTAAATCAAGACTTTTCTAAGAAAAGTGTCAAATAGAGATCATCTCATAATCATATTTTGATAAAATAAAATTTTGGGAAAGAAGGTTTTTTTAAAACAAATGAAAAAATAAAAAAAACTCCAGCAATATAAAATCATTATTCCCTTTGAAAGTTAAATTATATTTTCACCTTCTTATGCCTCAATTTAATAAGGTAAAAGCATGAGTCATTCTCAGTCTTCTACAGATATGCTAAAATAATAGTTGCTCTCAACTTTATTACAATTTCAGCATAGGGCCACCTGCCCCAGACCTCCCATATCCTCCAAGACATCTCATGCTCTGCTTCCTGCATTTTGGGTCCCCACAGAGTTTTTCCACTCCCCCTAGATCTCCCCACTTCTTAGGCCCAATTCTCACCCCATCAGACCAAACATCTGCTTCTTTGCTTACCTGTTGAAGAGCTTTGAGACCTTCAGATCACTTCATCATGCAACTGTGGCATGATTCCAGAAGCAGCAGTAATATTAAAGCTGAAGGTATTTATAAGGAGTTGACAGAATTGGATAAAATATTAACAGGAACGGAAGACAAGTTGATCAAAAAACTGTATTGTTATTTACTAGGTGTCAAATTAGAAGAAGAGCAAGTAAAGGAAACGATGATAGCATGGGCAAAAAACTTTGGGTATACCATAGAATTAGATAAATGGCAGAAGTTATGGGAAAGGAATTATAAATTAACAATATCGACAGCATTTAAAGAAAATTTATATAAGATGGCACTTTGCACCAGTAAAACTGGCAAAGATGCTTAAAGATAAATCAGCCAAATGCTGGAAGTGCCACCAGACACCTGGATCGTATTACCATATGTGGTGGACTTGTGCAGAAGCTAAAAAGCATTGGACATGGTTGGAAAAAATGATAAAGCAACACATAAATCTGAAACCTGAAATATTTTTATTAGGGATGGTACCTGAAGTTTACAGCAAAGAAAAACATATTTAATTATTCATGTATTAACAGCAGCTAGAAATGTATTTGCTCAGAACTGGAAAAGTGATAAGACACCAGCAGAGGGTAAAGTAATTGAGAAAATATTTGAATGTGCAGAGATGAATAGATTAACATTGGCAATTAAAGAAAAAGAAGAAATAGAATACTACATGGTGTGGGATTTATTTTATCAATGATTGGAAAACAAAATAAGTTAAAATGTAGTAGATGAATATACAGAGAAATAATTTAAGATTGTTAAAAAATAATAGATATAAGAAATAATGATTATAAAGAAAATATGATTATTGTTATATTGGTAAGAAAAATATTAATTACAATTGTTAGCACAAGACATATGTACCCAGTTGACACACTGTTGAAATAAAAGATGGAATTACTGTAAATATAAAATAAAAAAATAATATATATATTTTAAAAAGCAAGTTTTGTTTGATCAGCTTGGAAGGCTTTGGAGATCTTCAAGGCTTTGGAGCCCTTCAAAAGATAAATGAAGAGGAGTGTTTGGGCTTGGTGGAGTTGAAATCAAGTCTAAGGCTAGTGGGGAATTATTGGGGAAGAGGCTTGCAGGGACCGGTGGGAGATGGGTGAAGATTGTCAGAGAGTGATGTAGCGTTCCTGCAGTCGATCAAAAGAGTGAATGAATTTGGGAGTGCTGCAGCAGCTATAACTTCAAGATCAAATTGTAAGTATCTTTGTGGGGGATCTACCATAACTTGACAATTGTTAAGTGGCCAGTTGTAAATTGAGAATTATCTGTATTCTATTCCCAAACCAAGCAGGAAGATTTGTAAAGAATCATATCTGGATCGAAATCTAATAAATGGAAGCAGTACATTTAAGCAGTATACCCATGCCTTCTATAACTTTGTAAATACCAAACTTATAGACTCAAAAATTACCCCACCCCTAAAAGGTCCTAATGGGAAAGCCATTAAGGCCAACCTCTTCAACATATTCTTCAGTTCAGTTTTTGTAAACAGTAATGGCTCATACCCCACATTTCCTAATCATACAATGACTAACTGCAATGATCTATAAATTGACTTTACTGAAGATAATGTAAAAAATGCACTATGCCACCTAAAACCATCCTTATCTATTGGTCCTGATGGCTTATGTGCATTCTTCTTTAAAAAGCTCTCCATTACTATAGCAGAACTCCTAAGTATAATATATGAGACATCATTCAGAACCAGCTCCTTAACAACCCTATGATCTTTAGCAACGGTCATCCCTATTTTCAAAAAAGGTAAGCCCTGCCTGGTTGAAAACTACAGACCAATCTCATTGTGTTGTGGAACGTGCAAAATTATGGAATCAATTATTAATCAATGAATTACCTTCCACCTAGAGTCAAACAACTTACCCTCCAATAAACAATTTGATTTCAGAAAAAAATTGTCCAGCAATTTGCAACTTCTACACTGCAAAAACATATGGACTACACTACTTGACCAGGGTAAACCAATAGATGTAATTTACATTGACTTCTGCAAAGCCTTTAACTCAGTGGTACATGACAAACTACTATTAAAATTAAATTCTTACGGCATTTCCGGATCCCTTCACAAGTGGATTCCTGCCTTCCTGTAAAACAGGCAACAAATAGTAAAAATAGGAAACGCCCTATCAAACCCTGCACCAGTCATCAGCAGGATCCCACAAGGGAGTGTTCTAGGACCCACACTCTTTACACTCTATATAAATGACCTTTGTGATCACCTTATTAGCAACTGCACCCTCTTCGCTGATGATGTAAAACTATTCAATACCACCGTCAATGCTACCATCCTTCAAAAAGACCTTGATTATGTGTCTGAATGGTCTAACAGTTGGCAACTCCAAATCTCGACCAACAAATGCTCTGTCCTACACATTGATAAAAAAAACCTATATACCAAATACAAGCTAGGCGGATATGACCTTGTTGATGACGCTCACTCTGTCAAGGATCTTGGAGTTCTCATATCAAATGACCTAAGTGCCAAAGCTCATGTCATGACTCCAATGATGAACAATATGGAGCCGAGACAACTGAAGCTTGATATGGCAGTAATCACCCCTCCCTTACCTCGAGAAATGAACTTGACTGGGTCACTGTGTTGGCGTTGGGATACGGCATTCCGAGACTGAAACAGTGCCGATGATTTATTAACCCAGGAATAGATAACAGCAGCACCCTGGGAGGAACTTCAGTGACACTGAAGAATCATGGTTAAAGATTGCAATGATCAGAAGGCATCATGGATTGCCAGATCACAATGATTAGAAGACATCACGGGAGGTGGGTGCTGTGGTTAGGTGGTGGTTTGAACAAAACAGGATGAATTGGTAACGTGGGTGTATGTGATTACTGATACAGGGCTGGGGGTAATTACTGTGTTGTAAGTCAAATGTCCAAGATGCTAGGCAGCAGCGACAGCCGGAAGGTAGCTATAGCTATTAAGTAATTATTTAATGAATGACATGTATAAATACAGCTCTGGATTGCAATGCAAGCCAGAGCTGACTTTAATATATTTTGCTCATTGTTACCTGTTGTTTTGGCACTAGAGGCAAATAAATACTTCACTAAATCTATACTAGTGAGTGGTCTCTTCATGGCCTGAATGTCGGACAAACAGCTGAGAGTTCATTGCAACAGTATTGCCAAAAAGGCTTTAAGAGTTGTAAATTTAATTTTATGAAGCTTCTCCTTTGGTAATACTGATTTGCAAACTAGGGCATTCAAAATCTTTGCTAGACCAATACTTGAATTCAGCTCTGCTGTCTGGAATCCGCACTGTACATCAGACATAAATACAATTGAGGAGTCCAGATGTATTTTACCAGTAGAGTACTACATTCCTCTGTTCGCAACAGATACCCTACACCACCAGACTTGAGATTCTAGGCTTAGACAACCTTGAACTATGCCAGCTAAGATTGGACTTAAGCATAGTACATAAAATCATATGTTACAACATCTTATCAGTTAATGAATATTTCAGCTTTAACCACAACACAAGAGCACACAACAGATATAAACTTAATGTAAACCACTCCAAACTTGATTGCAGGAAGTACGATTTCAGCAACAGAGTGGTCAATGTCTGGAATTCACTACCAATTATGTTGTCACCTGCTCAAACCCCCAATACTTTACCCTCAAACTAACCTTTATTGACCTCACTCCATTCTTAAGAGGTCTTTAAGGGGCATGCATAAATGCACGATCGTGCCTACTGTCCCTGTCCTTTAGTCCCCAATTATTAGTTCCTATTTCTTATATTTAAACTTATGTTCATTCTTATTTCTATTGTATTGTAAGCTTTGACAAACTAACTAACTAACTAACTAACTAACTAACTAACTAACTAACTAACTAACTACATACATACATACATACATACATACATACATACATACATATCCAAAGTGACTGAACAAATGTTTGATTCTCAGATTTCCTTAAAAACTCATTAATTTTCAGCAGGAAAAAGCAAAGGTTTATCGAAAGGCAATTCTACTTCTTTGCTTTATTTACCATAAGCCAATAGGTATGCCAGAAAACTCATTAAAAAGTAGACAATAGAAAACTTTTGCAAGTATTCTCTAAATTTTGGAGTGCAACCAGATAGTTATAAAGAATATTATATACAACCAACATTGAAAGTTAATATTATTGTAATCTCATATTAACATATAGTTTACTCATGAAAGGTTTATAATTGCATTGTTTACTCATGAAATGTTTAAAATATGTCAACTATTGCCTTAGCCGTGATTCAGCAGTGTTCTAAAAAAACATTATGCTAGATTCAAATCACCCAAGAGTCACATTGATAGCTTATGCTGTCACACAGAAATACATATTGGATGCAATACAGAATACAGAATAGTCATCCAGTCTCTTCTTAAAGATGTCCAGTGTTGGAGCATTCACAGCTTCTGGAGGCAAGTTGTTCCACTGATTAATTGTCCACACAGTCAGGAAATTTCTGCTTAGTTTTAGGTTGCTCCTCCCCATTAGCCTAAGTGTCTAGGAGAATAGGTCGACATTCACTAGTGTTTCCAGTAAACTTCCTAATTAGTAAATTAGTAATGCTGACATTAAAAGTAGTAAGATAACTTCTCTAAAGTAATTAAGAAAAAGGATTTGCTGTCAAAAGGTGTCCTTAATAATCCAATATTCTCAAGCTTTCATCTCCAGAATAAATGTAAAATTATGGTCAAGAAATAATTCATTTAAAAGTACTAAGACACTTCATTATAATTCATTATAATTATAATTACATGAAAGCTGGTTTGAAAAAAATGATTGAGATGTTATGAATCAAAAGCAGATATTTCTGTTTATTGTGTGCTAGATTTATATCCTGCTTCTCCATCAAGAAACTCAGGACCAAAGTCCTGAACACATGCTCTTGTTAAATGTTAAGTAAAATGTACAGACACAATTTTTCATACATTATCTGCTTGGAGTCAGAAATCCAGAAGAAAATATTCACATTTGAACTGAAATTCTTATATGCAATTTGACTAGTTTCCTTTTTTTTTAATATGGCTTAGCAATTCCTGTTGAAAAGTACAGTATATAGATACTCAGTTCTCAAGGCATCATTCTCTAGGCCATGGCCAAACTTTTTTATTATTCCCAAAATACATTGTATCTGTCCTAGATAAAACCATCATGCTGACAAACATTATTGGGACAACTGTATTAATGTCCAAGCTCCATGTTCATCCACGTCATTAGATTTCAAAAGCTTTAAACTAGGGGCTTCTGGTTTGGGTTTCTTTAGTGACAGACCGAAATCCGCGATCATGCGCAGTTTCAATCTGTGCTCGCCACTGGAGTGCCCCGATCCTTTGGATTCAGGGCTGAAGCCACCCCATAGAGGTGGTGAAGAGAGAGGAGATTGCTACTTGAGTGGAGGGGAGCTGCATCTCTCTTCCTTGGCAGGTCTAAACGCCCTTTCCTGAAGGCGTTTGCAGCGGTGGTCAGAAATGGCCACCTCAAAGAAGAATCCGACTAGATAAGATTGTGCAGGAGGAAGTCAAAGAGGAAAGCAGGACAGACCAGGCTAAACAACAGAGAAAATCTAAGCAAGGTACCCTGAATCTAAAAGTACTTAGAGGGATACTTTTGAAAGAAGACTTTTAAGCGGCGAAGGAGAGAGAAAAGGAGGTTAAAAACTCTTTTTTTAACCTTTATATTGACAATTACAAATGATATGGAAAGAAATTTATATTAATTTAATTTGATGCTAATAGGCAACTTTAAGCTGAAATTTAAGTGTCAAAAGAAGAATACAGATTTTTTCTTTCGTCATTTTAAAGCCCTAAAGAGGAGAAGAGTGGAGGCAAAAGGGTGGAACTTGGAATAATGAAAAAATGGAGTGCCACCTGGAAAAATAAAGAGGATTAACAGCGAAACTTTGAAAAGACTCCTGAGGATACATTGTAACTGAAACCTTATTAAAAGATACAGTAACCCACGGATAGGAAAAGTAAAGGAAAGAAACAAGAAGGAACAGTCTGGGATCATTTGGTGATATGAAAAAAGTTTTTTTTTCTTCTTCTGTTTTTATTAAAAGTCAATTGGGTGGTTGTTCAAAAGTGTTTAAAATGGCGGCCTTCCAGTTTGAGCTTCTTCGGCGACAGACTGAAACTGCGACTCTGCGCAGTTTCGATCCATGCTCGCCGCTGGACCACCCCAAGCTGGCTGGTTTTGGGGCTAAGCCACCCCGTAGAGGTGGGGAGGCTGCCTGCAGGGTTGAGGAGAGCTGCATCTCTCCTCCTCAGCTTGCCATTACTCCCTTTCCCAAAGGCAGTTGCAGTGGTAGTCAGAAATGGCCACCCCAAAGAAGAACTCAACCGGAAAAGAATGTGCAGGAGGAAGATAAGAAGAGAAAGTTTTGGTTGACCAGGTCAAACAGCAAAAGCAACAAATAAGGTACTCTGGAATTGAAACTATTAAAAAAAAATAACATTATTTCCAAAGAAGATTTTAAGCTGCAAAGGAGAGAGAAAGGGGAAAAGATTTGGGTTTTTTTTTTCTCATTTTCCTATACTGACAGCTAAGAGACTTAAGCAAGAAATTGGAAAAAAAATCCACTTTGACATCAGTAGGCATTTAAGCTGAAAATAAAATGTCAAAGGGATAATAAAGATTGCTGGATATTCAAAAGCTTTGGAAAGCAGGAAAGGAGAGAAAAAGAATAAAAGGGCAGGATCTGGAAGGGAGGAGACTCCCTGGAATTAAAAAGAACTCACAGTAAAATCTCAACAAGACTTCTAAAAGATACACTTTAACTGAAACATGGCAACAAAATAGTAAAACCCCAGGAAGAGAAAGTGAAAAAAGAAGTAAGAAGAAACAGCTCGGGAGTATTTGGATTACTTGGTGACTTCTGGATTTTTGGTTACTGCATTTGAATGACTAAAATCAATCGGGTGGTTGTTTAAAAGTGTTTAAAATGGCACCACTTTTAGAAGAACTGAAAATGGAACTTAAAAAGTACAAAGAAGATGCACAAGAAGGGAAGGGTTCTTTTGGCTTCGTATTTCAATTCTTAGAAATGGAGATTTGGAACTATGAGAAACAACAAGAAACGCCTGCAGAACAAGAAGATTGGGACAAAGAAGAAGCCATCTTTAATGAACAAGTAATTTTATGTGGGGACAAAAAAAGGAAAGGGAGGGAAAGAAAATGAAAAGTTTAAGATTTGGAAAAACAACCCCCAAAAAAGAATAGCTTGAAAAATAAGTATAAAATTAGAAAGCAACAGAAGAGGGAAATGCAGAAGAGAGAATGAGAAGTAGAGAGGCAAGGGGGTAGAAGTGGGGGGAGAAGAAGTGAGGGAAGAAAGAAAGGAAAAGAAGTTATAAAGGACAGAAACAAGATATAGAGAAACAGGGCCTATTTAGAGATAATGGGTGAAAATCTAATTGAAAAAGGGATTCTGCAAAGGTACATAAGATAATATTGTTATATTAGAAATAGAAATAATTTCAGAAAATATGAAACAATGTATGATCAAAATGATGGATAAAATCACTATCATAATTTAGTGAAATGTTTGTTAATAAATAAATGTAGTAAAATGAATATTCAATGATTTATAAAACATAAGTGAAGAGAAATAGGGGAAAAATTAATTATGGAAAAATTATACATGTCCCCAAGGAAGTATGATATTTAATTGAAAATTAAAATTAAAGATGTTAAGACTTTAATGAATATTAATGATAGAACTGAATTGGAATGGAATGAGGGTTTTAATTACATATATTTATAATACTTTTTTAAAGAATATAATGTGTATTTTAAGAATGTACCAAGCAGAATTCGATTGGAAGTTATGTATTATGTATTATATTGAAGGTCATAACCTTAAGGTATATACTGAAGTTTAAATAAGAGTTGAATGGATGTAATTAAAGATGTAAAGGTGTCAAACTCCAATTAGTAACTACAGGAGAAAATTTGTTTAATGAGAAAAGATAATATGAAATTGAAACAGGACAGACAATAGTATAAACATAATGATTTGGATTGAGATGAGATAATCAAAATAAAGTTGAGAAAATTAAAAGAGGGAAAAAACTATATAGAAAATGCAAAATTGTAATAAGATATGGAATAGAACACAAAAATGAGCATGAAATTGAGTTTGTGTCTGTATAAAGAAGTGTAACCTAGGACCATGCTATTTTCAAAAAAGATGTTTTACTTGTGTTTTGTGTGTGTGAAAACCCAAATAAAACTTTTTTTAAAAAGTGTTTAAAATGGCATCACTCCTGGAGGAATTGAAGATGAGTCTTTAAAAACAGAAAGAAGATGCAGAAAGGGGAGGAAGATTACCCAAGCAAATGATTCAATACCTAGAATCATCCAATGAGTTTCCATATCTCTGCAAATCATGCAGACCCAAACTGGATCTGTTGGAAAGAGTTGATACCATTGAAACATGATTAACATCCCTTGACACCATAGTAGCATCCCTGGACGCCTTAAAAGAAAGATTATCCAACCTCGAAAAAAAAGACACAACGCAAAAACCTGAACATCCAATAGCTACAAACCACATCTCTACTCAACAACCACAACCCAATCCACAACCCAATCCACAAAAAAACAACCCAGACAAATATTGATATCCCAATCCTCATCAGAGAAGCTGTTGAGCGTGAACGGAAACGTCCAAATGCCATCTTATTTGGTCTAGAGGGCATCAATGATAATGATGACATCACAACTGTCCGAAACATCATCAGTGATTATCAAGCATCAACCATCTCCCCTGATGAAATACTTGACATTTCCTGCATTGGCCGAGAGCTCAAAAACAGAGACGGCTCTGTGACCCCACGCTTCTGCAGAGTCATTTGCAAAAATGAATCAAGCAAACGCAAATTCATTTACACTATAAATTCACTCACCAAAACCAACACCAACCATAAGAACTTCCGTTGTCGCCCTGACCTAACCATACAGCAACATGCCCGCTCCCGTGTACTCCGCACTGAACTCAAAAACCGTCTAGACAATGGAGAGAAGGACCTGTACATTGACTACCATGCTGACTGTATCAAAAGTAAGTCACACATCCCGCAACTCAGCTTTAACCTTCAACCACAACCCTACCTCAACCAATCCACCATCACCCAAGACTAGGCACGCACGCCCCTAACTACCTCAATTCCAACTACTGCTGGGCTTAAATGCAAGCTACTCAATGCAAGAAGCCTTGTAAATAAAATACCTGAATTTTTCCTCCTACTAAATATGGCTAAATTCGACATTATATTTGTCTGTGAAACATGGCTCAACGCATCTCTCCCTGACTCCATTACCACAGTAAGAGACTATCATGTTTACCGATCAGATCGTGAAATTCGTAGAGGAGGTGGTGTTGCTATCTTCTATAAAAAGTCCTTACATCTAAAAAATATCCAAGTTACCCAGGAGCTTGCTCTTCCTGAGACCATTATCTGTGAACTATCCTTAAATATCACAATTCGATTCTTACTATGTTACAGAGCACCTGATTATGACATCGAACATGTAAACAAGCTAAATACACTACAACATGGGCAGCATCCTGCCCATACCCTTTTATCTTTCTTGGTGATTTCAATCTGCCTCATATTGACTAGACCCTAAATGAATGTACAACTGAAACCATACATGCAACCTTTTACAATGCTGTTACAAATCTGGGACTGGAACAACTAGTAACCAACAACACTAGACTAAACAACTGCCTCGATCTCATCTTCTGCAACAGTTTGAATTTAATTTACGGAATACAAACTAAAGAACCCTTTTCCAGCAGTGACCACAATATGATTGACTTTTGTCTCAACATACGTCCACACAAAAACCACCACAATGATGTGATCCCCAATTATAATTTCAAAAAAGGCAACTATGATCTTATAAACAACGATCTCTCATCCCTTGATTGGCAATCTCTATTCACTGGATGCAATACTGTTGAAGACCATTTTTTTACTTGAAGTCAAAAGAGTCATCAAACTATATGTACCAACAACAACTCCCAAAACAAAACAAAAAAACAGATTGCCCATAACAATAAGGAAACTTCAATCCAAAAAGAGATCACTCTGGCGGAAAAACAAATCTGGTCACGTTGCCAATTTCAAAAGCCGATACAAAAATTTATGCCACCAAATAAAGACTGAATGCACCAATTATCACATTAAACAAGAGGAAAACCTTCTAAGCACCAATTCCACCAGTGCTTTTTACAATTTTGTAAACAACAAACTAAAAGATTCAAGGTCCATCCCACCCCTGATAGGACCTAATGGTAAAGACTGCAACGACGACACCATTAAAGCCAACATCTTTAACACATTTTTTGGCTCAGTATTTGTAAACAGCAATGGATCATGCCCAGTATTTCCTAGCCGAACCACAGATAACTACAATGATCTAATATATATCGATTTTATAGAAGACAATGTTGAAAAAGCACTACGCAATCTAAAACCATCTCTATCTATTGGACCGGATGGAATATGTGCCTATTTCTTAAAAAAGCTATCCACTGCCATAGCCAAACCTCTAAGCATAATCTTTGAAAAATCTTTCAGGACCAGTTCCTTGCCTAACCTATGGTCACAAGCCACAGTCATCCCCATCTTCAAAAAGGGAGACCCTTGCCTAGTTGAAAATTACAGACCAATCTCCTTATGCTGCGTCACCTGTAAAGTCATGGAATCAATTATTAACCAATCCATCATCCTCCACTTAGAGACAAACAACCTACTCTCCAATAAACAATTTGGTTTCAGAAAAAAACTATCCTGTAATCTGCAACTCTTACACTGCAAAAACATATGGACTACACAACTTGATCAGGGCAAAACAATAGATGCAATCTACATAGACTTCTGTAAAGCCTTTGATTCAGTGGTACATGACAAACTACTACTAAAAATAAAATCCTATGGTATCTCTGGACAACTGCATAACTGGATAGAAGCATTCCTGTCAAACAGACAACAAATGGTCAAAATTGGGAGCGTCCTATCAAATTCTGTACCTGTCAATAGTGGTGTCTCCCAAGGCAGTGTTCTAGGACCAACTCTCTTCATACTCTACATAAATGACCTCTGTGATCATATTAAGAGCAACTGCGTTCTTTTCGCTGATGATGTAAAGCTGTTCAATACCACAGACAATACTGCTACCCTTCAAAAAGATCTTGACTGTGTATCAGAATGGTCAAACAAATGGCAACTTCAAATCTCAACAAATAAATGCTCTGTCTTACATATTGGCAAAAAAAATCCGAAAATAAAATACAAGCTGAATAGTCAAGATCTTGTTGATGATCCAAGCTCTGTAAAGGAACTTGGAATACTCACCTCTAATGATCTAAGTGCTAGAGCCCACTGCAACTACATAGCCAAAAAGGCATTAAGAGTTGTTAACCTAATCTTACGTAGCTTTTTCTCTGGTAATATCACACTACTAACTAGAGCATACAAAACATTTGCTAGACCAATACTCGAATACAGCTCATCAGTCTGGAACCCACATTACGTATCTGATATTAGCACAATTGAGAAAGTCCAGAAATATTTCACAAGAAGAGTTCTCCACTCCTCTACTCGTTGTAGAATACCTTATGCCACCAGACTTGAAATTCTAGAACTAGAAAACCTTGAATTACGCCGTCTTCGGTCTGATTTAAGCATGGTATATAAAATCATACATTGCAATGTCCTACCTGTCAATGAATACTTCAGCTTCAACCATATCAACACAAGAGCACACAATAGATACAAACTCAAGGTTAACCGCACCAGGCTTGATTGCAGGAAATACAACTTCAGCAACAGAGTGGTCAATGTCTGGAATACTCTACCCGACTCTGTAGTTTCTTCCCCAAACCCCAAAAACTTTAACCTTAGACTGTCTACTATTGACCTCACCCCTTTCCTAAGAGGTCTATAGGGGGCGTGCATAAGCGCACCAACGTGCCTACCGTCCCTGTCCTATTGTTTCTTTTTTATTATTATTTTTCTTATATGTACCCATTTCATGTATTCATAACTATGTATACACTTATACTTATTATCTTGTAAACAATTGACAAATAAAATAAAATAAATAAAATAAATCCTTTGGCTTCTTATTTGAATTTCTTTAAATGGAGATCCTGAACTATGAAAAGCAAAAGGAAAAGCTTCAAGAGCAAAAACAAGGGTGGGACAAAGAAGAAGCCATTTTCAATGATCAAATAATGCAAAATGTGATAATAAGGGGAAAAGAGGGGAAAGGAGTTAAAAGTTTGAAATTAAAGGGAACAGCCAAAAAGAAAAATAGTCTGAAAAGGAAGTATAACAGCAAGGAGAAGCAGAAAAGAAAACCACAGAAGGGAAAATTAGAGAGAGAAGGGTATAAAAAAAGGGATGAGAAAAAGGGGGGAAGATAGAAAGGGAAAGAACTCATGAGGGACAAAAGCAGGAAATAAAGAAAAAGGGGAAACGTACTAGGATTAAAGGTATTTGTTCAGCTAGAAAACACAGAGACAATGGCTAAATTAAATTAAAAGTGAGGATTCTGCAACGGTACAAAAGATAGTGTCACAGTAGAATACTGTAATGAGTTAGAAATGAAATAAGTAAATAATCTATGAAATAAAACTGTATTGTGATGTAATGGTATGTTTATTTATAATTAATGCAATAATAAAGAAGAGAGGGAAACACTGTAATTGTTTCTAAAGATTGATAAAATATTGAAAAGAAATGTGAAAGATTTATAAGGAAATTTATACCAGTTATTAGAATGAATTTGAATAATTATTTTGCTTATTAATAGTTAATAACTTATAAGATAAAACTGTATGATTATCCAATGGTATGCTTATTAACAGTTAAGTAATAATGAAGAAGGGAGGGAAATATTTAAATGGTTCTCAAAGATTGATAAATATTGAAAAGAAATGTGAAAGACTTACAAGGCTCATACCAATACTAGAATGTATTTGAATAACTATTTTGCTCACTAATGTTTATATATATATATTGTTTTTGCTATGTTTTTAGAATGTTTCTTTTTACATTTTTAAGGGGAAATACCAAGCAGAGTCTGACTGATGAGATTTACATGATATAAAATAGATATTAGAAATTTGAATGTTATAATTTTAGAATGCATAAATTTAATGAATTTTTATATGATAATAACAATAAGACTTAAAGGTGTTGTACTCCGATTGGCAATTATAGAGGGAATTTTGCTTTTTAAGAATGTTGGAAGAGAACATAATGAAATTGTAAACAAGACAGATGAAAGCATGAGTATAATGAATAAAAAGATATAGAAATTTAGGTTAAAAAAACAATTAAATAAGAAGAAAATGAGATAGTCATAAAAGAAAATTAAGAGAAGGGAAAAATAGTGAGAAGTTGGAAAAAGAGTAATAAGTAATAATAATGAATAATAATAATAATGAAGTTAAATATATAAGATGAATATGCATATGAAATTGTGTCTGTATGGAAATGTGATAATCCAGAACCATGCTGTACTCAAATAAGATGTTTTATTTGTTTTGTTAAAACTCAATAAAACTTTATTTTTAAAAAAAGCCTTAAACTAGGGATTTTGGAACTAGGAACCAGCTATTATTTACATCACCTGAGTTCTTTTAGTAGAAGGTCAGCTACATACATTTGGTTAATAAATAAATATTTTATTTTGTCTCCATGGCTTGATTTCTGGAACAGATGACAAAAATTATTGGAAAGCAAAGCTATACAGATAGTTTGCAATTTAAATTTGGTATGACTTTGGTTTTGATTGAGAAGATAGCATTAGGAAGCATTATGAATATAAAGTCATATTTGTAATTTTTATTCTGAAAAAAATCACTAACAGATTTGCTTGTCTTTGTCAGTTTCTATTCCTTACAGTTGAAAACTGTATATTTTTTGTTCAATCACCAATTCACAAGTAAACTATTTATTTTTAAACTGGTACATTTGGCAAAGTCATTTGAGCAGATCCAATAGAGTGGGAATTTCACCAGAATATTCAGGAAAACTATTCCTATTAATTTTACAAAGGGAACCTAAAGTCACACTAACAGCCATATATGGTCCAGCTATAGAGTAACGAATGGTTCTCCATGACAAACAGCATTTCAGGCAAGGAACAATCCTGATCACAAAATGGCAAAATGGAAGTGAACAACTAAAATGTTAATTATTTTCTTGCTTCCATTTAGCAGCTGCCCAGACCTTGGCAACCTATATCTGGTAAACTTAAAATTGGGGTGGTGTTCCCTTCTGCTTATATTGGCTGTGAGTTTATACTAATGCCATCATGCATTCTTTTAACATCTAAAGGCATTGATATAGACTCATTACATTGATTCAACAAGTATTCAGGATATATTTGCTGCAATAACATCCCAAAAGCACACTTTTAATTAAGATCAGTGCATGTTTCATCATTCACATAGCTTTCTCTATGCAAGATGTTCCATGACATCTTATCTAAAGTTGATCTGTCATTTCTTTCTGTAATTGCTGTCAGACTGAGAAATCTTTTCTTCTTAGAAAAATTCCAGAAAACACAAAGCTTTTAAAATTAATGCGGATCTGAATTTGGAATACAAGTTAAATTATATCACCATGTCATAGAAGTTTATATCCTAATGACTGTAGCCAAAAGAAGCATCATATTTCAGAATGATTAATCCTACATTGGTGGAGGTGGGAAGTGGGAGAGAGAGAGATAATAGAAATTTTAGAAAATTAAAAATTAAAAGGTACCATTGTTGACAACTTATTCTTGAAACTTGTACACTTTAATTCAACTTAACTTTCTTTTCTCTAACCTGATAATCTCCAGTATCTTAATTATTATGGATAGGTTGGATAATGGCAAGACTATCCTAGAATAAGATAACAATTTGTAGTTAAAAGTATCTTTTCTCAAAGTATTTAACTACTACTTCCACTACTCCATTTCCTTTTCTACTAATCTCAAGAAGTTGACTAGGCTAGAAAGATAAGTACATACCTGAATTCATATCTCCCTGGTCCAAAAATAATGTTCTAATCCTTATGCCCACAGTTAATAAACTAGCAATTAAAAAGTAAAAAGCATCCTGGGAGGCTTGGGCGACAAGAATGTTTCTTTCTAGTTCCAGAAATGCATCAAATTTGGACTAAACTTGGATATTCCTTTCTCAGGAGACAACATAGCACATCTTATAACATTTTCTTACCTCACATGTTGAGTGGGAAAGTCTCATCAATTTGAAGGTTTGATCTAACATGTTATCATATTATATTTATCTTCTGACTGATGAGATGCAGACAACAATATGTTGCCTTGCAAAATAATCTCTAGATTGGAGATCCTAGCTTGCATGCAACAGTGAGGCAAAAATACACTTTAGTTGTGCTATCTATCCAAAATATGCCATACCTAACCACTAGGAGGAAATGCTGCAAATGCATTTGATTAAATCCAGTAGCTTAATGCTTTAAAATAGAGAATAACATGGGTTTGCTCAGGTAGATTTCTCACTCTCTCACTGCACTAGTGAAATTGTAAAAGTTTTAATCAGATTGTAGTGAAACACTCATCTGGGGTTGATCATTGTACATGGAAGTTTACAATCTGAAATTGAAGAAGTGTAAATGATAAAGAGTAAGATGAAATGAATGAACAAAAGAAAAATAGCTTTCTTTGTGGAACTAAAAAAGGGGGAAAGAATGTATTAGATTTGAATCAAATGTCTAATTTTATGGAATGGAGTTGATGAATGGAAGTGAAGGTGAATTATTATTTATAATTATTTATTAATGAAATTATTTACACATAAAAGGGCTAAATATATCTATCTATATTGTTGTGGATGCATATGAAAGCAAACATTCATAGGCTGGTGATAGCTGCATGTTAAAAACTAATGAATGGTACTAAAAGTAAAAAAGAAACAAGAATTGGGAATAAATGTATAGCCTAAAGAAATGTGATTGGGTAGAGGAATCATTCTGTTAGAAAATATGAATGAATATGCATGAGACCCCAAGAGTATAGAAAAAATGGGAGATTTGGAGATCTTTGTGTCAATAATGGCTGAAAGACTGAAGAGATATTTAAATCACTTTATACATACTGATCAAAATCGTTTTTACCTAAGAGACAAATAAGAGACAATATGAGAATAATTTTAAATACACTGGAATACTGTGAAGCACATCCTGATAAGCAGATGGCATTAATATTTTTGGATGCACAAAATGCATTTGATAATGTGAACTGGCAATTTATATTGATGCAAATGAAGGAAATGGAATTTGGGAATAGATTCCTAAATATGATTAAGACTATATATTATGGACAATGTTGAGGTAATTCCCCATTAGGAGAATGAGCGCATGCAGGGAGACGTATTGGAGAGTAGTGTTTGAATAATACACACATAGAACACAGATACACTGTACAGTAAATGTAGGTTTTTACTTCCAGAAAGGTTTAAGCAAAGTTCAAAAAAGGCAGTCCAAAGTCATTCACAGGTAAATCAGTCAGTTTTTCAATCCAGGAATAATTCAATAACAAAGTCCAGTGTAAAAAAAAAAAAGTTCAGACTTACATCAAATCCAGGAATATCAGTCAATTAGGAAAAATTGAGGAACGGCAATACTTTCCAACAGAAGGAAACAGAGACTGAGACACACTCTCTTCTGAGATTAAGACTAAACAACCCAGGTGTCTGGCTCCATCTTATGGCCGTTTGAGTAACCACACCCAATTGCAGTTTTTAGCATGCTCTTAAAGAGATAGTATTAAAATGTCTATCCTGGTTTATATATTTCCATCCCAAATAGCTGTTAGGTGATTTACATTCCTAACAGACAATATGCAAAAGTACTAATTAATGGAGGGATGACTGGAAAAACCTTTATCAAAGAAAAGGATGCCTCTTGTCTCCATTATTGTTTATTTTAATCTTAGAAGTGTTGAATAGAATTGTTAGGGAAGACAAAGAGATAAAAGGGATGGAAATAAGAAAGGAAGTGTACAAACTAATATTGGGTGATTTGGGTTTTATATTAGAAGAACCTTTAAAAACAAGGCCAGTTGATAACAAGAATAGAGGAATATGGGAAAATGACTGGATTAAAAATAAATAAAAGAAAAACAAAAATATTGGTAAAAAAATATGACAGAGAAACAGAAAAAAGAACTGACAAAAATACAGATATTCACATAGTTTAAAAAGTTAAACACTTAGGAATACACTTGACAGAGAAATGTGGAACAATTAAAGAAGATAACTATTACAAATAGAAACAGCAGATTAAAACAGAGATAGAAAACTGGAGCAATATGCAACTTTGACTAACTGGAAGAGTAGCAGCAATTAAAATGAATATATTGCCCAAGATGCTATATCTGCTTCAGACAATTCTGGTTAAGTTAGAAAAAAATATGTTGAAGATATTAATAAAATGGTGTTGAAATATATGTGGCAAGGGAAAAAAGCAAGGCTCAATATTAAAATATTACAGGATATTAGAACTAGAAGAGGCTTTGGCCTACCTAATCGGGAGATCTATTACCAGGCTACGGCCCTAACATGGATGAGAGAATGGATATTATTGAGAAACAAAAGACTATTAATGTTGAAAGGACATGACTTACAAATGGAGTGGCATGCATTCTTATGGTATAGAAAAGGGAAAGCACATGGGTATTTCCAGAGACACATAGTTAGAGATGCATTATTACGTATGTGGGGAGAAATAAAAGAACAACATTATATGAAGGTACCAGTCTGGTTATTAACAACAGAAGCACTTGCATATCCAAATGTTTGTAAATGGGGAATGTTACTGGATATAAAGATATTTTAAATGAAAAGAGTGAGCTCAAAACAAGAATTGAATGAACAAGGATTAGATATAGAATGGTACTCATATTTGCAGATACTAACAAGGTATGCAAAAGATATTAAAGATGAAGGGATTGATAAAGAGTTGACAGAATTAGATAAAATATTAACAGGAACAGAGGATAAATTGATTAAAAGAATATATTGCTATTTATTGGGTGTCAGACTGTAAGAAGAACAGAAATTGGGTGTCAGACTGTAAGAAGTTAAAGAAATGATGGATGGCACTTAGTGCCAGCAAGACAAGTGAAAATGTTTACAGATAAATCAACGAAATGTCACCAAACACCATGAATATATTATCATATGTGGTGGACTTGCACAGAAGCTAAAAGTACTGGACTAAAATACACATGTGGTTAGAAAAAATGATTAAACAATATATAGATTTGAAACCTGAAATATTTCTATTAGGAATGGTACCAGAAGGTTATAGTAAAGATTTACTTAATTATACATGTTTTAACAGTGGCTAGGATTGTATTTGCCCAAAATTGGAAGAGTGATAAAATACCGAAAGAGGGAAAAATAATTGAAAAAATATTTGAATGTGGAGAAATGATTGACACTAGAAATTAAAGAAAAATAAACTGAATACTACATGCTGTGGAATATGTTTTATCAATGGATAGAGAATAGAACAACCTAAAAAAGATTTGATGTATTTATAGAGCAATTAGAGAAATTTAAGCAAAGTTATAATGTGTGATATTATGTATATGGGAATATATATGGGAATATTCATGTATTGTTAGATTTGATAAGAAGAATATCATTTATAAAGTTTAAATAATTGAAATATGTACCCAAGTTGACACACAGTTGAAATGGAATGATTAGTTGCATATAAAAAACAATTAAAAATTATTTTTTTAAAAAAGGAGGGAATCTGGTGTCTTATAATGTTGGATGGATCAGAGGATATGCAGTCATGTGTATACAGTGGGTACAGGTAGAAGCTGAGCACACAGCCCTGAGGGGAGTCTGTGCTAAGCTTCAGAGTAGAATATGTAAAGGACCCAGCCCTTACTGTTTGTGGATGACCCGTCAGGAAGTCTTTGATCCAGTCACAAGTGAGGGGAGGGAAATTCAGATCAGTCAGCTTTTCAATGAGAATACCTGGTAAGATGGTATTAAAGGCTGAGCTATAGTCTATAAAAAGCATTCTGACATAATGCCTAGATTTCTCAAGGTGTCTCAGTGCAATATGTAGAACAGTGGCAATGGCATCCCCTCTCGACCTGTTGCTTCTGTTCTATCGCCAGGACAAAAGAGACTTGAAGACCGGAGTTGAATTCAGCTCTTTATTAGTAATCAGTAACTTCAACTAAAGTCGAGCCGCGGCAGCCCTTTTTATAGTGGCTGCTCACGGCTCGCAACCAATGGCATTTATTTAAACTTCCCGCCGCTTAGGTGGCCAATCCAAAACTGTTGTTATTAACCAATCGTTATGTTGCATTAACTAACCAATAGGAATGTAGTCTTAGAAGTCTCTATTTGAATACACTACACCCCTCCCCTCTTGGTTCGCTCCAATGTTACGTGACGTAATCACGCAGGTAGGCGGGGCTCTTGTGAGTCCTAATTGACCTGCGCAGTTCAGTTCCTGTGTTGGTCTCCACCGGTTCGGACAGGCCTGCTGTCCTTCGCATTCTTCTCCTTGGAACCTCCTGGAAGGGTGCCTCAGCCATGCCGCTCCCGCCATGCCTTGTTGGGTTGATCGGGCTCTCGCTGCGCCCTGGATTGGTTGGATGGACGGCGTGGTCTCCTCGCATTGTGTGCAGGCAGGTAGAGTCGGCTTGGCTGCTTCTTTCCTGAGGTTCCTTCAGTTCTTTTTTCTCGAAGTCTTCTAACGGTAAGTGATTTAAAAAATTTTCTGGGTTCTCTGTTTCCGGTTGGTGTTTTGTAGCTGGATGATTTTCATTTTCTTTATTATTAAAGGGTTCCCCCCCCCCTCTGGATTTTTTATTATTATCTGGGAGTGCTTGGGAAAATGTTTGTTCTGCGTTTCAGGGAACATCGGTGTCTCGTTCGATGTGTTTCAACCGTTGTTGATCGATGTGTCGTTTCCATGATCTGCCGTCAACTGTTTCTAGTCGGTAGGAACGAGGGCCTGTGATTTGTGTGATTGTTGCCGGTAACCACAATGGTTCTCCAGTAAGATTTTTTGCATATACTAAGTTGCCTGGTAAGAAAGAGCGGTACTTACTGGAAGAGTCTGGTGGCTTTTCGGTTTGTAAGTGGGGTGCAGTCTATCCAATTAGGAACACAACTTTCTTCCCATCCATAGTTCAGCCGGGCTCTTGTCTGTGGCCGTGCATGGTGTTATATGTTGGATGGTGAGCATGGTGTTGATTTTTTCTTGCATATCATTTCCATCAAGCTTTTCCAATGCTTCTTTCGTGTAATGGACCATGCGTTCCGCTCTTCCATTCGCTGCCGGATGAGGTGGCGCTGTCAAAGCGTGTCGTATTCCATGTCCTGCTAGGAATTGTTCAAAAGCCAAGGCTGTAAACTGTGGCCCATTGTCTGATACTACTACATCTGGTAGGCTGTGGGTGACAAAAAGTTTTTTAAGTTGTTTGGTGATGGCTTCTGTCGTTGTTGAATTCATGATGACGACTTCCAACCAGTTGGAATAGGCATCCACGATGATTAGGTAAGTATATCCTTTTGTGCGGCTGGCAAAGTCCATATGGATTCTTGACCAGGGGCCTCTGGGTGTCTCGCAGTCAAGAACCGGTGCTGAAGGGGGGGGGGGTCTGGATGATTGGAATTTGTTACATGTTTTAACCCAGGTTTCAATGTCTTTATCTATTCCTGGCCACCAAACGTAGCTTCTGGCCAGGGACTTCATCTTTACCATGCTGGGGTGTCCTTCGTGTAACATGTTTAGCACGTCTTCTTGTAATTTTTGAGGGACAACCACCCGGTCTCCCCACAAAATGCACCCTTTTTCAATTGATAATTCAGTTTGCTGGTTATTAAAAGGTTTAAAAGTCTCGGTTTTAACCCCATCCCACCCAGTTCAATATTCGGGCCATCAGTGCATCTTTAGCCATTTCCCTTGCGATGTCCAATGCGGTGATGGGCCAATTTGGGATCGTTTCAATTTGTAGGGTCTGTGTGGTGGGAGCTGGATCATCATCGTGACCTGGTAGTGGTGAGCGGCTTAATGCATCGGCATGGGATATGGCTTTCCCTGGGCAATAAATGAGTTTGTAATTATATGCTGCCAGAAATTCTAACCATCTAGTCATTCTTAGGGACAGGATATTGGGGGTGGCCCTGTCTCCGGCTAGGATTCCCAATAGCAGTTTGTGGTCGGTAATCAAAGAAAATGTCCTACCATATAGGTATTCGTGGAAACGTTTTACCCCCGAGATGGCTGCCAAGGCTTCCCTGTCCAATTGGCTATAGTTTCTTTCTTGGACAGCGTCTTGGAATAAAAGGCGATCGGTGCTTCTCTGCCATCTTTGTAGTGTGTGGCTGAGTATTGCGCCTATGCCGAAAGGTGAAGCATCGCAGGTGACAGTTAGAGGTAGTGTGTCACTGTATTGGATCAATACAGATTTTGATGTGATTAAGTCTTTAATTTTTTGGAATGCGTTTTCCTCTTGGTGGCCCCATTTCCAGTTGGCTTTTTTATCGAGGAGTCTATGCAGTGGTTTCGCTACTGTTGCCTTCTGTGGCAGAAAGACATGATAAAAATTAATGAGTCCCAAAAATGCTTGTAAGTCCATTTTGTTTTTGGGTCTAGGAGCTTCCTTTATTGCTCGTATTTCTTTTTCGTGGGTTGGATTCCTGCTTCATCAATAAGGTATCCCAGGAACTCGACCTGGTTTGTGGCAAGTTGGCATTTTTCTTTTTTAACTTTGAGTCCTGCTTCTCTAAATTTTGCCAAAACTGCCCTTAAATGGTCTTTTAGTTGTTTTTTGTTTTTGGCTGATATTAGTACATCATCGAAGTAGGGTACCACTCCTTTTAGTCCTTGTAGGAGGTGTTCCATTAGGCTCTGGAAAACATCAGGGACCACGCTTACACCGAATTGTAATCTATTACATTTAAAAGCTCCTCTATGCATTATAATGGTTTGCACCTCTGCTGTCTTAGGATCAACGGGTAATTGTTGATATGCCTGCGCGAGGTCGAGCTTCGCAAAAATCTTTCCTCTCCCTAATGAATGCAACAGGTGTTGGACTACCGGAACGGGATATGCACTCTGTTGCAATGCATGGTTCAGGGTGGCCTTATAGTCACCACAGATGCACATGGACCCATCAGTTTTTAATAGGAGTCACAATTGGGGTTTCCCATCTGGCATGGTCAGTTGGCTCTAGCACCCCCTGAGCGATTACCTTGTTTAGTTGCTTGTCAATTTTTGGTCTTAATGCAAATGGTACCTGACTGGCTTTAAGCCTGATGGGAGCTATGTTCGGGTTTAAGCTAAATGATATAAGGGTCCCATGGTACTTGCCTAAAGTCCTGTCGAATACGTCATGGAATTCTTCCATCAGGTCTTTTTCCCAATCTGTCATGGTGACGCTGTTGATCCCTGTCACTTCAATTCCAAGTGTTTCAAACCATTCTAACCCAAGCAGGCTGGGGCGATCTCTGTCAATGATGGTTAATAGAAGAATCTCGGTGTGTCTTTTAAATTTCACTTTGAAATGTCCTAGTCCCACTACTGGTATCTTGTTACCCTGGTAGTCCTTGATGATCAGGCTTTGCTCTTCAAGTTCTCTACGTTTTATGTCTGGTATCAAACTTTTTATTGTGTTCCATGATACCATTGATAAATACGAACCGGAGTCTATTTCCATTTCACATGGCTCGCTTTCTATCAGGACGTTGATTCGAACCTTCTTAGTGTTTGTTGTTCTGGCTGTCCCAATAGTGATTGTTTGATGCGTTTCTTCCTTTTTGTTGAGCCGTTGATTTTTACCGTCTCGGCTCCAGCAGCTTCCGGTTGACCTTTCTTTGTTTCTGGGGCGGGTACTGCTTTGTCCCTTTGGACTATAGCTCTTTTTGTTTTGGCAGACCCTTGCAATGTGCCCCCGTTTCTCACAATGCCGGCATGTGGCATCCAAGAATCGACACTCAGACCTTGGGTGGTTTCTGCCGCAACCCACACACTGGAACTCGGGTTTTCTACTTCGTCTCTCTCTCTCCGGTTCCTCTCTGAGTAGAGCCTGTTTACCTCCTCATCTTCATCTTCTGAATCGGTTGATGATTCAATGTCCTCACGGTGAGAGTTTGTGGCAGCATGCTTTTTGGCTCCCTCTGTTTTCTTTTCTTTATTCATGCACAGACTGTTCGTTGTATTCATCTGTTTCATTTTTGCTGCAGTTTTCTTTGCGGTTTCCATGGCAGTTGCTTCAGCAATGGCTTCGTTCGTGGTGATGTTGGGTCGGTTTAGCAGTTTGCTCTGTAGGGTTGTGTCTCTTAGTCCAAGGACCATGCGATCCCTCATGGCTTCATCCATGTTGAAGAACTCGCATGCCCCTCTAATGTCTCTTAAGGCTGCTACAAAGTCTCCAATACTCTCACCTTCTAGCTGGTCGTGCTTGTAGAACTCGTGCCTTCTAATGAGATTGGATACAGCCAGTGCGTAATGGTTTCTCAACATCCGATTTAGGTCTGCCCAGGCCATTTGTTTAACATCGTTTGGTCTTGCTAATGCCTTGGCCATTTTGAAGATAATTGGGCTGCAATGCGTTAGGAATACAGCTCTCTTTCTCTGGTCAGTGATTCGTTGCAGTTCATTGCTTTCTAAAAACTTCAGGAATCTGTCAATGTATGACTCCCAGTCTTCTTCAGCTGGGTTGAACGGTGTGGGTGGCAAATTGTTGCCGGCCATCTCATTGGTCCTTCGGCTATCGTTGCCACGTGCTTACGGTCTTTGTCTCTTCAATCCCACCCTCGTCGCCAGTGTTCTATCGCCAGGACAAAAGACACTCGAAGACCGGAGTTGAATTCAGCTCTTTATTAGTAACCAGTAACTTCAACTAAAGTCGAGCCGCAGCAGCCCTTTTTATAGCGGCTGCTCACGGCTCGCAACCAATGGCATTTATTTAAACTTCCCGCCGCTTAGGCGGCCAATCCGAAACTGTCATTATTAACCAATCGTTATGTTGCATTAACTAACCAATAGGAATGTAGTCTTAAAAGTCTCTATTTGAATACACTACAGCTTCTATAAGCAAACTGGTATTGATCAAAATTTGATGACAGACAGGACCTGAAGTGTTGTAGGACCAATCTCTCAAAGCACTTCATCACTATAGATGTCAGGGTAATGTATCTATAGTCATTCGGGCTGTTTATGGCTGCTTTCTTTGGAGCTGAAATAATTGTGGCTGCTTTCAAGCATGATGGGACTCTAGCCAGTTGCAGGGAGATGTTAAAAATCCTTGTCAGGACCCCTGTTAATTGATCAGCACAGGTTTTTACTACTTTCCCCAACACCCCGTCTCGATCTGCAACTTTGTTGGGATTTACAGCCTTCAGCACAACTCTCACTTGATGTTCATGCACGGTGAGTGGCTGGAGGTTAGAAGGTCTTTGGGCTAGAGCCACAGAGTCACAGAGACAGGTCTTTTAACCTCAAATCCCAATTGTGATTGCTAAATGAGAACTACTTGTATGATATTCCTCCCTGAATGCAATGCACTTAGTCTTTCTTTTCCATAAAATAAAGCAGTTACAGTATTATTATTATTTTAGATATATTTTTGTTGGCTCTTTCCTTTTTTATATATCTCAATCACATATTAAACAATATTGTGACATTTTTTATACAACTACATTTCATGTCCAACACAATCTATACATTCTATTTCTATACCTTCTACATCTATTATGTACATTTCCTTTTCCTATTTCTATTATCTATTCAATCCTACCATTTTTCCCATATTGCATAGTATTCAGAATCTCCTTTTCCTTTTAATTCTATAGTCAATTTATCCATTTCCATGCACTCATTTTGGATGGTATGCAATCTTTCTTCCAACACTGCACATATGCAATCCTTGCTGCTGTTATTATATGTAACACCATATATTTTGTCCTTTTATTATATTTCCTCTTAGTTATCCCTAGGAGAAATAATTCTGGAGAAAATTTTATTTGACTTCCTGTTCCTGTAACCACTTTTGTATTTTCTTCCAATATTTTCTCGATTCAGGGCATAACTACCATGTATGATAGAAGCTACCCTGTTTTTGTCTACATTTCCAACAGTTTGGATTTGAGTTTGGATATATCTTAGCCAGCCTTGTGGGTGCCAAATGCCAGCGATAAAACATTTTGTATTGGTTTTCTTTATAGGCCGCCAACTTTGTTATTTTGTAATTTATATTCCAAATTTTTTCCCACTCCTCTAACTCAATGCTGTACCTGAAATTTTTGGCCCATGCTTTCATAGATCCTTTTACTATCTCCTCTGCTTGGTCAAATTCTAATGGGTAATTATATATATTTTTATAACAATTTCTCTTCTGGGCCAATAAAAGTTTGTCTAGTTTTCTGTGGCTCAATGTCAATTCCATAATCCTCAATACCCTTTTTGTATCTTGATTGTAGTTGCAAGTATGGTCACCAATCTATAAGAATTCCCTGATCCTTCAATTCCTGTCCATTTTTTAAATTTCCCTTGGTTATCTAAGATTTCCTTGTATTTGGCCATTTTTCCTACACCCATTGTATTGGGGTGGATCATTGCTTCCATGGTGGATAGCCAACCTGGGATTTTCATATAGTGCTTTTTTTATCTCTCCCCATGTTTGTATCAAAGCATCCCTTATTTTATGCCTATAGAAATATAGCTTTCACTTATTTTCGCTATCCCACAAGAAATCATCCCACCCCTTTTGTAGATTATGCCCTTCAAGTGTTAGCATTCTTCTATTTCTTAAATTAATCCAATCTCAAAACCATACTAATGTCGCCACCTTATAATAGAGTTCCCAGTCCGGGAGTTCAAAGCCACCTCTGCTTCTGCTATCCTGTAAATCTATTAATTTTATCCATGCCTTCTTACCTGATCAAATAAATTTTGTGGTTATTCTATTTAGATCTATAAAAAATTTCTTACTTAATTTGAAAGGAATTGTTTGGAATAGGTAGAGTAGTTTAGGTAAAATATTAATTTTGATAGTTGCTATTTGTCCTAATAAAGATAATTGTAGAGTCCCCCACATTTCCAAATCTTTTTTAACTTGATGGAATAATTTCAGATAATTGTCTTTTTTTATTGAGGAGCATCTCGCCATTAACCAAATTCCTAAATAATATTTTTTTATAATTTGTAATCCGATTACTTTCTCTAATTCTTTTTTCTGTTTTAATGTTACATTTTTTCACTAGTATTTTAGTTTTAACTCTATTAATTTTAAGACCTGAAACTTCTCCATATTTCTCTATTTTAGTATCAAAGTTGGTCCGGACCACAGTGGCTCCTCAATAAAAAATACCTGATCATCCGCGAATGTCTGTACTTTGTACTCTTCCTTTTTGTACTGGTTCCTTTTATTTCTGGGTTTGTTCTAATTTTAATTAATAATGTCTCTAATGTCAGAATAAGGAGCAGAGGTGACAGTGGACATCCCTTTCAATATTCTAAAGATTTTTGTAGTGTCCCCTTACAGTATTAATACAGTCACCTAATTTACATATCACAAAGCATCATAACTATGAAATGGAAGATTAGGCAATATACTGAGTTGGAGCAAGCATTAAAATTAAGATTATTTCCCTCCACACCCATTTTATCTTCCCCAAGATATGTAATAAGACAATAAGCAGTTGTCTGATGGTAATGATCCCAAGAGGCACTCTGGTTTGAAGGAAGACCTATCAGTCACTGATTCCAATAATCAATGGATTATTTCTTTCCCTCCTCTCCAAGGTCTTCCACAGAAGAATTGTTTTTGGAGGGTCATTATAAGCAAAATGTCACATCTTTAAAAAGAATAAACTAGAAATGGGATTTCATAGAGAGTTTTGAGTCAGAACAAAAAGGATGAAATTCATCAGCTTTACTTCAGATAAATGAAAAACTGTCCTGAATCCATACTCTATTTCAGGCTTTATACATACCAAAAAATACAACTATGAGCATTTTCCTGACCACATAGTCCAGTAAAACAATTGTAAATTCTTACTCTTTCTAATCCCCAATCAATGTGCTATAATCTGAGAAGTTATACTGACATTCAAATACTAAATACTAATTGGATTATTGTATGGTTTAAGAACTCTGAGTAGAAAGAGGGATAATCCAAAATACTTTACTGAAGCGCCCTGTACATCCTCTTAAAAAGAATTTTTCACAAATCATATGTAAATGTTTTTAAAGATACTAAAATATCAATTTAAAATATTGTAATTATTTGATCTATCAGATAATTCTGCAGCTTTGTATATTGATACATCCAATGGGTCATTTTGCAATTCCAAAACTGGGCAATGTCTATCATACCAATAATGCTCATGATTTTATGTTCTATTTCTTTTCTTGTCTCATTTTCAGTTCACATATGCAATAGAAAACTGAAGATACAACACCTGTTTCTCAAACTGAAGGCATATCTATTTTGCATCCAGTACAGATTTTGCTTCCAGAAAATGTGTTGAATTTTTCCTATTTAATAATTGAGGTAACACCTAACAGAAGAATCTTCATCTAAACAGGTCATTATCAGAATAAATTCCCAACATTTATTAATTGCTTTGTTATGTTTCTTTTTTTCCCCACCACTCTAAGTTTCACTTCACATCTTTTGCATATTTACTTAGAAATGGGTTCTTCTCTGTTCAGGTAACCTTCTTTCCTTATTTATTCATTAAAAGAACTTGAATGGCTATCTATCTCATTATAATCCAAGATAGTTCATTACAGCCTATAATAACCAAAACGCCTCTCTTACCCAGCATCCTGATTTGACCTCATTCTAGTCCAAAGCTAGGGAGAATCGTTTGGAAAGATCAAATGTCAGAGAAAGTTGATTAGTCTTAGTCAATTGACTAAGAATATGCAAAATACAAGGAGATGAAACTGGTCCTTCTCTCTTTAACTGGGAAGAACATCCTTTCTTCAAATTCCCAAAAGTTCTTCCCTGAAGTTTTTTGTTCAACAGGCCTAGTTATTATTTGGATGAGAAACTTCCAAATAACACCAGGTTTGTAGAAATTGGTAACATTTCAGAAGAAGCAGTGGAAAAATACAGTTAGTAAGTTGCATGGGAAAATTATATTTTTCTTAATCTCAAGTGTTCTACCAGGGCTCTGGGAATTTGATAATTCTGCACAGTGTCATAGCTGTTCCTAACACTGCATTCTTCTGGACAGAGAGCTCTTACATCATTCATTGGATCTGTTGGAGCCAATGTCCCAGTTTAGAAATTGCAGCCCTGAGTGCTCCTGCCACCACTTTTCCTGGGGTGGAAACATTGTGAGAAGGTTCTGGGTCTTCACACTGGCAGCCTCCATGTTTTCCTTTGGCCAACTCACTAAATCATCAGGGTATCTGATGACTGGTAGGCCATATGTATTGATGGTGTGGATCATGTTCTTCCCATTGAATTGGCTCATCAGAACCTGTCTTATCATTTGATGGTACTTGGATGTTGTTTTTTCCTTGCCTCTCCATCATGATTTCCATGTGGCTGTAGAATACCAACATTCTTGCATCTGGTCTGCTATATGGTCCAGTGGTTCCACCTTATTAGTCTTAACTACCTTCCCTCTCTTGACTACCATTCAGCTGGATCTCTGCAATCTGAATGATAGCCTAATGTTCTCACTAGATCCAGGTGTTGGCTACGTATCCAGTTGTTCTTCCAGGTCTTTGGATGCATGTGCAGTTAATCTATCTCAAACTAGCAGGGTACCTGTGCTTCGCTAAAAAACTATGTGATGGGCAAGTTTTTAAGCAGGAAAATAAGAGTGGGGGGGAATTGTGCCTCTGCCTATCAACATCCATTGGTATTCACCTGACTAGCATCCTGTCAGTGTGTGAGAGAGTTCGAGGCTGTTTGGAAACTGAAACAGTATTTGCTGTGTGAGCAAGAAGGAGACAGCAAGCAGCCTGGTATGGCTTAGCTCAACTGCAATTGGAAGGTATTTCTTTTCAGGTGGGGAGGGGTAGTAGAACTCCTTAGCATCAGAGTGTGTTAATAATAATATAGGAAATAGTAATGGTCTGATGGTCATTTCAAAAAATCCTTTGTTAGTGAGCACCTAGAAGCCAAGAGGAACATACGTGCCAAATTTCAACTTTGTAGTCTTTACAGTTCTGAAGATTTCATGATGATGCATGAGTTAGGCTTTTAGATATATAGATTCCACAATGGATGTCCTTCTCATTGTCATCATCACCAACAAAGTATATCTGGAGAAATGAAGGCTGCTGATAAGGCCCCACCATCATACTCCCTATCCTGTGGTAGACCTGCCTTTGACATTGAACGTTAGCATAAAATTTCCCTCCTTCACCTCTCTGGTACCAAAAAATGTCATGTGGAATTATCTGTTGTACTTCCAGATAACAGAAAGAAAGTGCTTTGCCATTGGATGTTGGTGTGTAAGGGTTCAGGGTAGGCTGAAGGGGAGGGAGCCACTGCAGCACATCCCAGGGCTCTCATTCTGCCACTTTAGAGCACGGCAGAAGGCACAAAGTAACCGAGGTCTGGGATCAACAACCTTTTCCCTGGAATAATGAATCTGAGGTACATATTGGAAACCAGAGAAATACGTATTAGTCCAAGGCATTGATCTCATTTGTGACTGATTAACGTAGGGATTATTCAATTATACTTTTTTACAGCCTGTCTACTGACTTGTGGATGAGTTTGACGATACTTGTGTGCAGCTTCCCTTACTTGTGTTTTCCTAATCACATCTGTAAATCTTTTTCTGCAGTTTTTGCCTCTTTTCCCTTTAACTGGTGTTACAGTAGAAGGAACAGATTTGTCTGAACTTCAGGCTCCTTGCTGTCTCCTTCTTGCTCACACAGCAAATACTGTTTCAGTTTCCAAACAGCCCTGAACTGTCTCACACACTGACAGGATGCTAGCCAGATGAATACCGATGGATGCTGGTAGGCAGAAGCACAATTGTCTCCCCTTATTTTCCTCCCCCAAAACTTGCCAAATCACATAGTTTCATAGCGAAGCAAGGGTACCCTGCTAGTATTAGATATTTCTGAGCCAGAAATCAGCTAGTGATAAAAAAAGAAAAGGCCAGGAAAAACATAACAAATTTGACAATATGCTTTTAAAATTGCATTGAGATCATCAGAGTTCAGAATACTCTCATTTCTTTCTGAATATTCTTACTTGATTGCTTATTATTTCGTTCAACAAAGCTGTTAAATTTAATGTCTTCATAATGGTTTTGAATAAAGTTACTCTGTTACCTACATAACACTTTCTGAAAGATTGTAGACAACAACCTCTACTACTCTGGCTATCCCAGAAAGTTACGCAATTCCATGATAAGATAAGTACATCTGTATTATCCACCAAACCTGAATGAAGTTTTCACTAATGCTTCTGGACTTTCCACTGGGGGCAGCTCATCTGCTAATATTTCCTCAGGAGGCCTTGGATCATGGACGATCATTGGTTTCTGTTTCTCCTTGATGTTTCCTGTAAGCCCACCAATAATGGTATTCCACAGGTAATTCTGAGATTTTGATCCTGGATAGATAAAAGAGAAAACAAAACAAATGTTAATAATACAACATCATTTCTGGAGCCAAAGACAGCTGGTATAATTAGCTGGATTGATCAGCAGACTTAACCAGGTGAATATATTAACCCGTTTTTGGAATTCATGCACTGCAGTAAAGCTTCCATTTCTACAACTTGTGAAGCTACAAAAAAACCCTAATTAAAACTAATTATGGAATGCTGTGCAAATACAGCTAATGTCTCTAACAACCATTCTATCTGCTTTCAGTTTCATTATGAGGTTAAAAGAGAGAACTTCATCAAAGTCTATAATTCCGTCTTGTGGACCTCTAGATAGTGCTGTCCTTCAACTCACACTAGCTTCTGTCTATATTGATCATAGATGACAGCAGGAATTTATCAGGGGTGCACAACTTCATTGTGATTGGAAGTCAAACATTTCTTTAAAAAGGAAACAAAAATGGGGAATTGGTTTCATATCCATCCAGAATATGGCTGAGGGCATTATGACATCAGAAAGAGAAACCATAATTTTGGCTCTTTTCTATTTTGGAAGGATTGAGGCTTTAAAATAACATTTTTAAATATATTTCCTTATACAATAGGTTGAGCGAAAATCTTTCACAGCGTTACAAGCTCTTTAAACTAAGGATACATATTTTTTAATATATTTTTATGCAAACATATGAAGACGTGCATTTAAATCAATCAAATTATAGCCAGGAAAAACATGACAAAGTACACTTTTAAAATGACAGTCCCCTTTGACAGATTCACTAGCAAATGTTTCTTTCAAGAAAACTATAATTTAGACATTTTAATTGTGCTTTAAATATGGGAAATGTAACTGCCTACTCTTTCAGGAATAATATGTTCAAAGTCTGAGATCATTCCACTTTTTAAATGAGAAAAATGACTTTTCACTGTTACAAATACAAGTCAGTCATTTTCGCTTGAGGAAACACCAAGGGGTCTTGCAATGGGCATGAATCAGAAATAAACATATGGCAGCTGAGATTTTTCACTACCATCCAAATTCACCTTCTAAATAACAGAGTTGAAAGGGATCTTTTATTTATTTATTTATTTGATTTGTCAATTGCTTACAAGATAATAGGTATAAGTATAAACATAGTTATGAATACATGGATACATATGAGAAAATAGAAGAAACAATAGGACAGGGACGGTAGGCACTTTGGTGCGCTTATGCACACCCCCTACAAATCTCTTAGGAAAGGGTAATGTAGACAATAGTAGACAGTCTAAGGTTAAAGTTTTTGGGGCTTGGGGAAGAAACCACAGAGTCAGGTAGAGTATTGCAGACATTGATGACTCTGTTGATGAAGTCGTATTTCCTGCAATCAAGTTTGGTGCGATTAACCTTGAGTTTGTACCTATTGTTTGCTCTTGTGTTGTTATGGTTGAAGCTGAAGTATTCATTGACAGGTAGGACATTGCAATGTGTAATTTTATATCCTATACTTAGATCGGACCGAAGGCAGCGTAGTTCTAGTTTTCTAGGTCTAGAATTTCAAGTCTGGTGGCAAATGATATTCTGCAATGAGTAGAGGAGTGGAGAACTCTTGTAAAATATTTCTGGACTTCCTCTACTGTATTAATATCAGTATTAATCAGATATGTAATGTGGGTTCCAGACTGGTGAGCTATATTCAAGTATTGGTCTAGCAAATGTTTTGTATGCTCTAGTTAGTAGTGTGATATTACCAGAGAAAAAGCTACATAGGATTAGGTTAACAACTCTTAATGCCTTTTTGGCTATGTAGTTACAGTGGGCTCTA
>NW_020769326.1:617390-634533 GCF_900518735.1 Pseudonaja textilis
AGGAGTAGTTTGTCGTGTACCACTGAATCAAAGGCTTTATAGAAGTCTATGTAGATTGTTTCTATTGCTTTGCCCTGATCGAGTTGTGTAGTCCATATGTTTTTGCAGTGTAAGAGTTGCAGATTACAGGATAGTTTTTTTCTGACACCAAATTGTTTATTAGAGAGCAGGTTGTTTGTCTCTAAGTGGTGGATAATGGATTGGTTAATAATTGATTGATGCAGCATAAGGAGATTGGTCTGTAATTTTCAACTTGGCTGGGGTCTCCCTTTTTGAAAATAGGGATGACTGTGGCTAATGACCATAGGTTTGGCAACGAGTTGGTCCTGAAAGATTTTTCAAAGATTATGCTTAGAGGTTTGGCTATGGCAGCGGATAGCTTTTTTAAGAAGTAGGCACATATTCCGTCCGGTCCAATAGATAGAGATGGTTTTAGATTGCATAGTATTTTTTCAACATTGTCTCCTGTAAAATTAATATTTAAAAGATCATTGTAGTTATCTGTGGTTCGACTAGGAAATACTGGGCATCTTGTAGGTCATCTCGTCCAACTCCCCCATCCAACCCTCCTACAACATTTCTGACAGTCCAGTCTGTTCTTAAAAGCTTCCAGTGATGAAGCTCCCACAACTTCTGAATGCAATCTGTTCCATTGGTTGACTGTTCTCACTGTCAGAAAATTTCTTCTTATTTCTAAGTTAACTCTCTTCTTGATTAGTTTCCATCCATTATTCCTTGTCTGGCCATGGAAAATAGATTGACCCTCTACTCTCTGTCCTCTGTCAGAGGACCCTCTCCTCTGACAACCCCTCAAGTTTTGGAACACTGTTCCTTCTCTTCACTAAACTAGCCATGCACTATTCCTGTAACTGTTCTTCATATGTTTTAGCCTCCAGTCCCATAATCATCTTTGTTGCTCTTCTCTGCACTCTTTCTAGAGTCCCAACATATTTTTTTATAGTGTGGTGACCAAAACTGGATGCAGTATTCCAGGTGTGGTCTTACTAAGGCTTTATAGAGTGGTATTAGTACCTCACTTGATTTTGATTGAATCCCACTTTTAATGCTATTTAGGATTGCATTGGCTTTTTTGGAAGCTGAGGCACACTGCTGACTTTAATGGGTTGTCCACTAAGACTTCAAGATCCCTCGCACAGTTACTGCTATTAAACCTGGTTTATCACCTAGGGCAGTGATGGCTAACCTTTTCAGCACCAAGTGCCCAAAGTGCATGCATGCGAGTGCATCTCCAAAATGCAATATGTGTGCCCTCCCAACCCCCACGCATGCCCCCTACACATGCACGGTAGAGATCCAAAGACTAGCTGGCCAGTGGGAGGTACGCACACATGCATGGTGGAGCTGAGTTGGGGTGATGGCTCACATGCTCCCCTGAGTTGGGGTGATGGCTCAGAGAGGGTATCTGTATACAGCCCACACACAGAATAGAATACAATGAACAGTGGATTCCTGCCTTGATACTTCAGAAATTCAAAAGAAGCCCACAACGTTTTGAAATGAGACTGGATAGAGAGATGACTCTCTGAATGAGGTTTTATATCAGAGAATAAAAATTAAAAAGTATTATTTGGTATATTGTATTATGTTCATTGATATGATGTGTGACCCACACTGTTTATACTCTATATAAATGACCTTTGCGATCATCTTATAAGCAATTGTGTCAATGGTGGGATTCAAAAAATTTTACTACCAGTTCTGTGGGCATGGCTTATTTGGTGGGTATGGCTTGGTGGTCATGTGACTGGGTGGGCGTGCTTGATGGTCATGTGACTGGTGGACATGCTTGGTGGTCATGTGACTTGGTGGGTGTGGCCAATTCAATGTCACTCACATCAAGGGTGTCTTGCCTTGCCCCTCCCCTCCCAGCCAATAGCTCAATAAAAATGTTGTTCACCTTTTTTTGACTTTATTATCTACATACTACAGATGTACTTTCATGGACCACTGAAAGGAAGAAATGGCTCACATGCATTGCCCAAAAGTGTGATAGGCAATAGGCTTTTAAGGGGCTGCCAGGAAGAAGGGGGGGCAATGTATTTTCCAAAGGCAAATTAGAACACAAATAAGAAGCAATGGATGGAAACTGAACAAAGAGAGAAGCAACCTAAAACTAAGGAAAAACTTCCTGACAATGAGAACTATTAACCAGTGGAATTGCTTGCCACCAGAAGTTCTGGGTGCTCCAACACTGAAAGTTTTTAAGAAAAGACTGGACAGCCATTTCTCTGAAATGGTATAGGGTTCCCCCAAGGTCCCTTCTAAGTATTATTCTGTTATTCTAACACCTTTCCTAGGACCTCTACTCAGTGTGGCATCCTCAATTTTCCTGCCTGAGCAGGGGGTTGGACAAGAAAAGGGGTCGCCAACCTTTTAGACCTCAGGGACCACCAAACTCATAATTTTAGATCCCAGGGACCACTAACCGGTTCTGTGGGCATGGCCTAATTTGTGGGTGTGGCTTGGTGGTCATGTGACTGGCTGGGCATGGCTTGTATGTAAATATTATAAATATGTATATAAATATTGAATTTTTTATAAAAAAGAGCAACTTTTACCCAAAATCAGGCAAAGCAGGCAGATTGAGTTGCTCACAGAATCACAGATTCATTCAGAGATCTATCTATCTGACATTGGCTAGCTCAGTCTGTCACATAAAATTTGCTTGCAAGCAAACTCACAAAATTAACTCACAACACACCATGCATGTAAATATTGATTTTTTTTATTTAAAAAAAGAGCAACTTTTACCCAAAATCAGGCAAAGCAGGCAGATTGAGTTGCTCACAGAATCATTCAGTGATTTATCTATCTGATATCGGCTAGCTCAGTCTCTCAAATTTGCTTGCTGTGAATCTGCACTGAATTTGCTTGGAAGCAAACCTTCAGTCCTAAGGGAAATTTGACTGTCCTGAGCCGAAGAACTAAAGACTAGCTAGAAAGCAAGAAATCCAACCATTTCCTGCTTCCTAGCTAATCTAAATCTCCCAGCACAACAGAACAGATGATGGCCGGAAAAAGGAAAAATAGCAATTTAGCAGGCAAGTTTACCAGGTAAGGAGTGAGTAGGTGGGGAGGGTTCCTGCAGACCATATGGGCGGCGCAGCCTTGTGTTTCTGCACAGCCTGGATTAATTGCTTTTGGGGGGTGCTTTTGGGGGTGAGATTTCTCTGCGGCCCACCAAAATTTTCTCACGGCCCACCAGTGGGCCGTGGCCCACCGGTTGGCAACTGCTGGACTACAAGACCTCCATAGTCCCTTTCAACTCTGTTAAACACATGTGTATTTATGCTCTGGGCTATAGACAACCCTGAAAAATACGTGAGCAAAAGAAAGGCAGTAAATCATTCTAGGTGTAGGAACAGCGTAAAATATTAATATATGATAAATAATGGAACAATTAAAAATAATAGCACAGAGTTTTCTCTCTCTCTTTCCCCCTTCCTTCCTATTTCTTTTTCTTTCTTTCTATTTCGTTTTTTCTTTTTTTCTTTCTCTCTTTCTTTCTCTCTCCCTTCCTCTTTCTTTCTTGCTCTTTCTTTGTTCTTTCTTTCTTCCTATTTCTTTTTCTTTCTTTCTTTCTTTCTCTTTCTTTCCTTTTCTCTTTATTTCTTTCTCTTCCTTCCTTTCTTTCTTGCTTTTTCTTGTCTTTCTCTCACACACACAAATACACACACCACACACACACTGTCTCCTTTACTTCCTATTTCTCTTCCTTTCTCTTTCTTCCTCTTTCTTTTCTTCCCTTTCGAGGCACTGTGGGTGGCAGCGGGGGCAGCAGGTGGAGGCAGTGGAGCAGCTATGGGAAGCAGCCCCAGGAGTTCCGGCCCTCCCTTTTGGGGCACTTCCGCTACCCTCGCTTCCCACAGGTGATGAAAGGAAGCAGGCAGCGGCAGAGGTGGTAGGCAGCAGCTGGGGATGGCAGGGAGGGTAAAGCACTGGTGGTGACAGCGGATGGCAGGTGAAGGTGGAGGTTGCAGGCAGAGGCAGGCAGAGACAGCGGGCAGTGGTAGAGGCAGAGTCGGGGCTACTGGAAGCAGCTCTCCCTTTCAGAGCACCGCCGCTTGCTTCTCCTGGATGATAAAAGAAATCAAACGCCCATGGTGGCAGTATTCCAGGAGGGCAGGGAGGGTGGATGTACTGGGGCTGCTGCACATGGGCACCTCCGCTGCCCCTCTCATCCCCAGCACAGCAGAGATCCCCCCAAGGGCCAGCTGCCCACCCACTTGCCAGGCCGGGCCGGAAGCAGTGCGTTCCCCCAGGAAAAGGAAGAAAGTGAGCGGCACTGCTGCTACAGGGAGCAGGAGGGCAGGTGGATGTCCCAGGGCTACACATGCAGTGCTTTCTTCCTTCTCCCAGGAGACAAAAGGAAGAAAGCCAGTGGCCATGGCACTGCTGCTCCAGGAGCCCTGTCCCGGTGCTGCTGCAAATTGCGCCCAGCATGTGCAGCCCCAGGACATCTGCCCGCCCTCTCAATCACACTAGGCAAGCCTGGGGATGTGGGGGATGGTGGGGAAGGCCCTTCAAGGTCTGGGGATGGTGGGGAAGGCCTGTCAAGGTCTGGGGACAGTGGGGAGAGGCCAGACAAGCTCCAGGGCCAGTGGGGCAGGCCCAGCAAGGTCCAGGGATGGTTGGGGAGGCCTGACAAACTCTGGGGACAGTGGGGGAGGCCCACAAAGGTCTGGGGATAGTGGGAGAGGCACAGAAATGGGTACAAATAATTGGGGACAATAGGACAGGGATGGTAAGCATGATTGGATGCTTATGCATGGCCTTTACATACTTCTTAGGAAAGGGGTGAGGTCAATATTGGTTAGTTTCAGGGAAAAGGAGTGTGGGTTTGGTATGTGACAGCAGAGTCAGATAATGCGTTTCAGGCATTGACCACTCTGTTGCTGAAATCGTACTTTCTGCAATCAAGTTTGGAGTGGTGTACATTAAGTTTATATCTGTTGTGTGCTCTTATATTGTTGCAGTTGAAGGTGAAAAAGTCATTGATTGGTAGTACATTAAAGCAGATTATTTTATAAACTATGCTTAAGTGAAACGGCTTAGTTCTAGGTTGTCCAAATTCAAAATCTCAAGCCTGGTAGTTTAGGCTATTCTGTTGCGAACAGGGGGGTGTAGTACTCTTGTGAAATACTTCTGGATATGCTCAATTGCATTAATGCCCAATATACAGTGCGGATTCCAGACAGCTGAGCTGTATTCAGGTACTGGTCCAGCAAAGGTTATGTATGCCCTAGTTAGTAATTCAGTATTACCAGAGGAGAAACTTTTAAAGATTAATTTACAACTCTTGAAGCTTTTTTGGCAATGCTGTTGCACTTAGGTCATTAGATATGAGTACTCCAAGGTCCTTGACAGAGTGAAGGTCGTCAACAAGGTCATATCCACCTAGATTGTATTTGATGTACTTTTTTTTAAACCAATGTGTGGGACAGAGCATTTGGAGTTGCTAATTGTTTGACCAATCAGACACATAATCAAGGTCACTTTGAAGGACAGTAACATGTGGTGTTGAATAGTTTTATGTCATCACTGAGGAGGATGCAGTTGCTTATAAGGTGATCGCAAAGGTCATTTATATAGAGTATAAAGAGAGTAGATCCTAGAACGGTGCCTTGGGGGACACCGTTGTTGACTGGTGCAGGGTTTGATGGGGTGTTTCCTATTTTTACTATTTGTTGACTATTTGACAGGAATGCAGTAATCCACTTATGAAGGGATCCAGAAATGCCATAAGAGTTTAGTTTTAACAGTAGTTTGTCATGTATCATTGAGTCGAAATTTTTGCAGAAGTCTATGTAAATTGCATCTATTGATTTACCCTGGTCAAGTAGTGTAGTCCATATGTTTTTGTAGTGTAGGACTTGCAGATTGCAGGACAATTTTTTCCTGAAACCAAATAGTTTTTGGGAGAGTAGATTGTTTGAGAGTAGGTGGAGGGTAATGCATTGGTTGATGATTGATTCCATGACTTTGCATGAGATGCAACATAGTGAGATTGGTCTGTAATTTTCAACCAGGCTGGGGTCGCCTTTTTTGAAGATAGGGATGACAGTTGCTAAGGACCATAGATTCGGTAAGGAGCTGGTTCTGAATGATATTTCATATATTATGCTTAAGGATTTTGCTATGGCAGTGGATAGCTTTTTTAAGAAGTATGCACATAAGCATCAGGGCCAATAAGGGATGGTTTTGGTAATGTAGTGCCTTTTCTATATTATCTTATAATAATATACTATTACTATATCATTTGGTCCTTTTAGGGGTGGGATGGTTCTTGAGTCTTTAAGTTTGGTGTTTACAAAGTTATAAAATGTGCAGGTGGATTTTGTGCCTAGAAGATACTCTTGCTTTCTGCCTTTATCTGTCGGCATAAGGTGTTGTATTGGTTTTTAAAGTTAGCTGTGTAGCTAGTTTTTCGCCATAGAGATTTTTTTTTTTAGATTGAAGTTTCCTTATTGTTTTGGGTAATTTGTTTTTATTGTTTTTGGGGGTTACCAATGGAAAATATAGTTTAATGAGTCTTTTGAGTTCAAGCAAGAAAACGTTATAATGGTCTTCTGTAGTATGTGCCAACCAAAAGATGATAGGTTGGCAGTTGTGAGTTCATAATTGGCTTTTTTAAAGTTATATTTTGGGGATCCATCTTTATGATCCTTTTTATGAGGGTGTAAGTTTAGACAAAAGTCAATCATGCTGTGGTCACTGTTTGAAAAGGGTTCCTGAATTTGTAGGCCATAAATTGAGTTTTAGCTATTGCAGAAGATGAGGTCGAGGCAGCTGTTTAGTGTTGTTATTTACTAATTGAGCCAGTCCCAGTGTAGTATTAATAGTAATAATATCTTTAACACCATTCTCACATGCTTGGGAAGGTCTCAATAGGTAGATAACAATGTCAAATCCAGCCTAAATATCTATCTGACTATGCAATTTCTCTCCCCCCCCAAGTTTTCTTAGATTTTTATTTTTAAGTATACACCAATATTAATATATGAACAGGTGGCCCCTGGGTATTACTCATTTTAATACAAACATCAATAATGATAATCATAATAATTGTTACATTAATCAAATTTACATAATCCTAGTATTGCTATACATGTTTTTTAAGAGTAGTTATTCAATATTTCAATGTTCCATTTTAATGCCAATGATATAAGCATACATGGCAATACCATCTTTCAACCTCTGATCTTTTCCATCAAATTATTACTTATATTCTGTTATATTTAACAGATTTAACAGATAATCAGAGTTGGAAGGGACCTTGTAGGTCATCTAGGTCATCTCCCAAGAAGGAGACCCTACACCATTTCTGACAAATGGCAGTCCAATCTCTTCTTGAAAGTCTCAAGTGATGGCACTCCCACAACTTCCGAGGGCAAGCTGTTCCATTGGTTGATTGTTCTCACTGTCAGAAAGTTTCTCCTTGTTTCCAGGTTAAATCTCTCCTTGTTCAGTTTCCATCCATTATTCCTTGTCTGGCCTACAGGCACTTTAGAAAATAGATTGACCCCTTCCTCTCTGTGGCAGCCCCTCAAATATTGGAAGACCGCTATCATGTCTCCCCTGGTCCTTCTCTTTACTAGACTAGCCAAGCCCAGTTCCTGCAACCGTTCATTGTATGTTTTAGCCTCCAGTTTCCTAATCATCCTGGTTGCTCTTCTTTGTACTTTTTCTAGAGTCTCAACATCTTTTTTATAATGTGGTGAACAAAACTGGATGCAGTACTCTAGGTATGGTCTTACTAAGGCTTTATAGAGTAGTATTAGTACTTCCCTTGATCTTGATTGTATCATTGTATTAGTATTTCCTTTGATCTTGATTGTATCATTGTATCAGGATTGCATTAACTTTTTTGGCTGCTGCTGCACACTGCTGGCTCATATTTAGCTGGTTGTCCACTAAGACTCCCAAGATCCCTCTCACAGTTACTGCTATTGAGCCTGGTTTCACCCAGTCTATATGTGTACTTTTGGTTTTTCTTGCCTAAGTGTAGGACTTTACTTTTCTCTACATTGAATTTCATTTTGTTAGATATGGCCCAGTGTTCTAGTCTGTCAAGATCCATCTGGATCTTGAGCCTATCTTCTTGGGTGTTAGTTATTCTTGCCAGCTTAGTATCATCTGCAAATTTGGTAAGTTCCCCTTCTGTTCCCTCATCTAAGTCGTTAATGAAAATATTGAAGAGTACTGGGCCTAAGACAGAACCTTGTGGCACCCCACTGCTTACTTCTCTCCATGTAGACTTAGACCCAAGAAGGACTACTCACTGAGTACAGTTTGCCAGCCAGTTGCAAGTCCATCTAGTGGTGGTGCTATCTATTCCACTTTTTTCTAGTTTACTAAGAAGTAGGTTGTGGTCTACTTTGTCAAATGCCTTGCTGAAATCTAAATATATTATATCCACAGTATTTTGCTGGTCTACTAATTTAGTCACTAATTTAGTAAGAATGAAATAAGATTGGTTTGGCATGATCTGTTTTTAACAAACCCGTGCTAACTGCTAGTTATTACTTTACTTGTTTCTAGATGTTGGCAGATCTGTTTTTTTATTTTATTTTCCAGGAACTTCCCGGGTATTGATGCTAGGCTGATTGGTCTCTAGTTTCCTGGGTCTGTTTTTTTTCCTTTTTTGAAGATGGAAAGCACATCAGCTCTTTTCCAGTCCTCTGGTAGTTCCCCGGTGCTCCAGGATTTTTGAAAGATATGGTGCAGTGGTTCTGAGATTACCTCTGCCAGCTCCTTTAAAAATCTGGGATGTAGTCCATTAGGCCCCAGTGATTTGTTTTCATCAAGATCAGACAGGTGTTCTCTTACTATTTTTTTGCTTATTTTAACTTTTATTTCTGGTCTGTCTTTTACAGTTATGTTTTTGGTGAGTTGAGCTATAGTGTCTTTTTGCATGAAGACAGATGCAAAGAATGAGTTAAGCAGTTCTGCTTTCTCTCTGTTGCCTGTTACTTCCTTGCCATCTTCTCTCTTTTGTGGATCAACTGTTTCCTTGATTTTTTTCTTGTTATTTATATGTTGGAAGAAACTTTTTATTATCTTTGACTTTTGTTACAAGTCTTTGTTCGTTCTGAGCCTTTGCTATCCTGACTTGGTCTTTGCAGATTCTGGCTATCTACTAATATTCTGCCTTAGTTGTATGTCCTTCTTTCCATTTTTTGTACTTGTCTTTTTTGTCTTTCAATTTGCCAGAGAGATCTTTGTGTAGCCATGCTGGTTTCTTCTTGAATTTATTGTTTTTCTTTCCCAGTGGTATTGTGCTGGTCTGGGCTTCTATGATCATACTTTTTGGAGTTTCCCAAGATTCTTGAGTTGTTTTCCCCTTTAGGATTTTCATCCATGGAATCTTTCCCAAGTTCTCTCTGAGTTTATTGAAATCAGCTCTTTTAAAATCCAAGACTCTGGTGTCATTATGTTCTGTTGCTTGTGTTTGTGTTATGTTGAATTCTAGTATGACACGGTCATTCTCACCCAAGGTCCCTGCAGTTTCAACTCCCTCTAACTTCTTCTCTGTTTGTAAGAATTAAGTCTATCTTTGGGACAACAAAGTTGTCAGCTAGTTTGGTTAGGAACTTATTTGATTTCTCACTTGGTGCAGAATTTGTTTTCCAATTGATATCAGGATAATTGAAGTCTCCCATTACTATTGTTGTGTGTTTCCTGCATATGTTTGTTAGTTGGCTGGCAAAAAGGACATCTATATATTCTGCTTGATAGGGTGGCCTATAATATACACCTATGGCCATGTCATTCTTTTTTTCTTTTATATTGATCCATATGCATTCTAGGAGGTTTTCATCTTTGGTTTCATGGGGTCTGGTTTTTTTTGAATAGTTTGTATCCTTCTACCAGTATGTTCCAGTCATGGGTTTCATCCCACCAAGTTTCTGTTATTCCAACTATATCATATCTAGCTTCATGTATTCGTAGTTCGAGTTCACCCTATTTGTTCCCCAGACTTTGTGCATTTGTATATAGGCACTTGAGATCTTTACGTCTGACATTGTGTTTACTTCTACATAACCTGTGTTGTGCCTCCCTGCCCCTACTTTCTTGCAACCAGTTTGATTAGTGCACATGGTATGACACTCATTATTAAATGCTTGGTTTTGGTTGGCATCAAGGTTGATAATCTTACCTGCATAAACATCTATTTTGCATGCACTGGTATCCTTATTAGTTTTAGGTTGCTGGGGACAGAAATGTTCTGAATCCATTAATAGAACATATATAAAAATTATATGTTAATATTCCCCCTATTACTTATTTCTATCTCTATTCTAGCTTCTAATCAGGCCACCATTGCTACCCCTAGTATTAACACACATGTTTATATTAAGACATAGTCCTTCATTATTTTTTTGTTCAAAGTCACAATATACCATTGAAGTACCAGTCTTCCTATTATTTAAACATACCTAATAATACCATCTTTCAACCTCCAATTTTTCCATCTAACTATTGTACTAAAAAGCAAAATGAGGAACTGACAAAAGAATTAGGGATTCAGACAATGAAAAAAGTAAAATATTTAGGAATTTGGCTTACAGCAAAATGCTCCACAATAAAGGCTGATAACTATGACAAGTTGATAGACCAGATACAGAAAGATCTAGATAGATGGGTAAATTTACAACTTTCTTGGATGGGAAGGATAGTCACCATTAAAACAAATGTACTACCAAAATTGTTGTATCTCTTTCAAACTGTGCCAGTCAAACTAGGAAAAAAATTCTTCGAAGACTTGAACAAAAGAATTAGTAAATTTATTTGGCAAAAGAAAAAAGTATTAAACCAGAGACGAGACGATGGAGGGAAAGGAATTATATATATATATATATATATAATTTTATATATACAATTCCCTTTATCCTAGTAGCATGCCCTGAGGGACCTCATCCTGTTTTGAATTTTGACTTGCTTTTACCTCCCTTCAATAAAAAGATTTCTTTTGAAATACAAAGTTTTCAAGGGTTTATACTTATTTTTTGAAGAGTGAAGAGTTTCCTTACAGAAACACTGCCACTATGTGACTTTGTGAGAATAATGCACCTATTTGCATCCATCTACTGAGTTTACATTGAGCACATGCAATTGTTTACACATTGCCAAAATAATAAAATTCATTATTTTAAGCAAACTTTATCTTAGCCTTTGGTTTAAAAACTGTTTCCAAAAAAACCTAGTGAAAACTGCATTAGCAGAGGCAAACTTACTGCTGAAAAGTTAGAAATATTTTTTGCAAACTACAATGAAATACAGCATATTTTCCATATCAGGAAAGCTAGAATCAGATGATCTGGCATTTCTCATTCTCCTTCTACTTTGTAGCAGTCATTTAAATGTCCAGCTTTTGCTTCTAGTTGAATGTGGATCAGACATACTTTCAAAGAAGAGAAAGTATGTTTTACTGACCACAACTATCTCTCAGAATGTTTTCTAGGAGAGCAAATGATGTAATAGGAAATACTCTAAAATCTCAACTCCTTATCAACCAACATTCTTCTAAGCCCATTTCTGTGGGACCTAAACTGTGTGGAACAACTGTCCACAAGAGCTTCCGGTGGCATTCTTGTTGACAATGGACCAGAGACTGCGATTGTACGCAGCTTTGATCCATGCTTACCCTGTTGGAGGGGTCCTTAAAGGACTGGATTCATCAGGCCCACCTCAGAGGGATAGGGGAAGGAGTGGGAGACTGCCAGCTGGGCTGAGGGGAGCTGCATCTCCCCTCCCTGGCTTGGTAAACTCCTCTAGAAGACAGGGAGCAGTGGCAGTCTTAATGGCTGCCCTGAAGACTGGAAGCTGCCAGGACACAAATTTTGTGCTGGAGAATGGAAGTGGTGAGTGGCATGTAACTGGATAAAAGACTTTAAATACTCTTTTTGAAAACCCCGAAAATGCTGAAAGAAGGAGCCCTCATTTGAAAGAGTGGTAGCAGCAAATCAGAAACAAGAGGAAAATATAAGATAAAGAAAGAACTGGAAATAAAAAGATTATATACAATTAGAGACTAAATTTGGAACAATATATAGCATTGGACAGTAATCAGGAATTAGATAAAATGCTGGACTTATTTTGAACTGATAAAATTTCATATTAATACTATGGAAAAGTGATTTAAAATAAAGAATTCTAAGAAGAAAGTGATATAGAGCACCACCTAAGGATTTAAGATTTCCTTCTTTTATGTCTCTATGGGAAACTATTGGTTGTACAAACAAGATCCCTTGAGGTGTGTTGTTTAGGTGTGTTAGGAAAATTATAACTAGCACATGAGCAAAGAGATCCAACAGACAATCATCCCAAGAGAAAAATCTTCCAGATGCCCCAAACTATATGGCCTCCCAAAAATACACAAAGAAGGCATACCTCTCAGACCCATAGTCAGCTCCAGAGGAGCACCACTACAAAACCTAGCCAAATACTTAGCAAAACAGCTACAGCCCCATGCTGAAACACCAGCTTCACATGTACAAAACTCATACCACTTCTTGGAAATGATCAAAGATCTACATGTGGAGCAAGAAGATCTGCTTGTAAGTTTCGACGTGGTTTCACTATTCACTCAAGTCCCGATAAAAGAGACCCTTGAAATCATCAAAAATAAATACCAACCAGCTAAACACCTCATGGAACTAACAGAACACTGCTTAACCAACACATATTTCATATACAAAGGACAAAGATACAAACAAATTGAAGGATCCCCATGGGATCACCACTGTCACCTGTCATTGCAAACCTGTTCATGGAAGAATTCGAATCCAGAGCCCTGGCCAATGCCACCCACAAACCCAAACTATGGTTAAGATACATCGATGACACATTTGTGATTTGGCCCCATGGAAAAGAAAACCTAAACAATTTCCTAACACACCTAAACAGCACACACCCCAAAATCAAGTTCACCATGGAAACAGAAACAAACAAACAACTACCATTCCTAGATGTACTAATCTACAAAAAAAACAGATGGCACACTAGCACACAACCAGAAGAAAACACACACTAACCGCTACCTCAACACCCAATCCCACCACCACCCAGCACAGATAAACTCCATGGCTAAAACACTAATTACTAGAACCAAACACCTGGCAGACAAGACACACATTAAGACTGAACTATGCACCCTGACTAAGGTACTGACAGCCAACGGCTTCCACAAAAGCAAAATCACCAGCTTGATCCACAAAAACACACTGAGACATAATAGAGACCCAGAAGATGAACAGACCTATGGAACAGCTGTCCTGCCTTACATAAGAGGTACTACAGACAAAATTAGTAAGATACTGCACAGACATCACATCAAGACTGCCTTCAAACAGACAGAAAAATAGCAGCCATCCTTAGAAACCCCAAAGATGAAATTGACCTGGAAAACCAAGGCATATACGAAGTCCCCTGTGCATCAGGCCCGGCCACATACATTGGACAGACCAATAGAAGAATAAGTACCCGCCTGGATGAACACAAAAATGCAGTCAAAAAGCTGGAACACACTTCCTCACTAGTCCAACACATGGAAGCCACAGGTCATAGCATCAACTTCAATGGCACCAAAACCCTAACCACTATAGAAAACCCCAGCCACAGAATCATCAGAGAAGCCATAGGGATTGAAAAAAGACCAGAAAGCATGAATAGAAGAGATGATTCCACCAGACTGTCAATCATTTGGAAGCCTGCGCTCACAAACAAAAAAATCTCCACACCACAAGCCAGGCAAACACCTGGGCACAGACAGATCCCCCCTGATACCTCCAGCTCAAACACACCCCAGCCAGGCACCCAGATGAAACCTAGCTTCCTAACTAATGATAGCCGTCCATTTACCCAAAGCCAAGCTGCACTAAAGGCCTCCAATAAAGTAACACAATGTTGCCAGCCAATCAAGAGACAAAAAGAGCCAAAAAACAGACAGGAGATATTAGAAACACCAATCAAGCAGAACACAGCAAACTCCAAGACCAATAAACACAGACCAAGACTCCCAACCAATCAGGGTGAAGAAAAAAACATTCTGGCACAGCAATAGGCTGCCCCAAATTTAAATCTGAAACCACTATAAAAGCCTGACTCACAGATGAATACTATACAGAAGCCTGATGATCGCAGATGAGATTCTGCCGAAACGTTGCTACAACTTTAAAAGCACAACTACAATGACATGGGAAAATACCCGAACAAAGCTGAATGCCATACATGTAAGTACCCGCGAAAACTTAAGAAAAAATGTGTGTGTGTGTGTGTGTGTGTGTGTTTCTGAGGTTCTCGCGGGTATTTGTATGTGGATCTTTGGTTATTTGGGTTTTCTCCCGCGTAAGATTGGAAGTATCTAGGCAACATTTCAATGAAGTCTCATTCATCATCTTCAGGCTTGTGTCTTTGGCTCTGTGCTTCTCAGAGTGATGTGAGCTTGCAGCTGCTTCTTCCTTTTAACTGCTAGTGGGGGTGTCACTTGATTGGGTGGGGGCTTGGCTGTGTTCTGATTGGGTGGGGGGGTGTTCTCTTTGGGGGGGGGTTTGGCTGTGTTCAGATTGGTTGGGGGTTGGCCGTGTTCTGATTGGCTGGAGGTGTGTTCTGTTCAGGTGGGGGCTTGGTTGTGCTCAGGTTAGTCTTAGTTGCTGTGGGATTTGAGCTGGTGAGCTGTGATCCTGCTGTTTGGCTTCGAGTTCGTGGTCGTGCTGCATCTTCATGGTGGGTGTCAGTTTGCTTCATGTATGGCTCAGAGGGGTTTGAAGTGGGTAGTGATGCAGCTGCAGTGTGGCTTCTGGTCCATGGTCGTGTCTCATCTTCTGTGTGGGTGTGAGTCTGCTTTCTACGTGGAAGTGTGGTGGTGGCATCTTGTGTGGCCCTCATGGGTGTGGGTCTGGTGTCATTCTTCATGTTAGGTACTCGTCTGTTCATGAGGGTGGGTTTCCAAATGGCTGGTAGGCGGGAGGTGTCATCTCGTTTATTCATGCTGTGTGGGCATTTTTCTATCTCTATGGCTTCTCTGATTATTCTGCTGTTGAAGTGTTCGGTTTTGGTGATAGTTCTGGTATTTTTAAAGTCAATCTCATGTCCTGTGGCTTTGAGTTGTTGGACCAGGGAAGAGGCCGGTTCTTCTTTTTTGATTGAGTTCGTATGTTCTTCAATGTGTGCACTTATTCTTCTGTTAGTTTGTCCAATGGGGCAGGCAGTGCAAGGGATTTCGTATACTCCTTGGTTTTCTAATTCGATTTTGTCTTTGGGGTTTCTTAGGATGGTGGATATTTTTCTGTTTGTGCAGAATGCTGTTTTAATGTTGTGTTTTTGGAGGATCTTGCTGATTTTGTCTGTAGTGCCTTTTATATATGGGAGGAGGGCCAGATGCACTGCTTGCACCAGCACGAAGCTGAAAACACCAGCCTGAGGAGTGGGACCTCGCCAAAATGTCGCCAAGATACTCTTAATCTTACATGGGAAAAGACCCGAACACACCTAGACCTACACACACACACACACACACACACACACACACACACATATCTGTATATGAATTATGCTGTTAGGAACCCTTGTATTGGAGGAATAAAACAAGAATGGAAATGTATTAAAATATATAGACTAACTTTGAATAAGTGGTAAGGAAGAAAAAATATGATTATTAATGATTATAAGAAAAGTGAAATGTACTAAAATATATAAATTTTGGCTAAGTAGAAAAGGGAAAATATGACTATTAAAGACTAAAAGAATAGTTAAGATGAAATGAGATATATTAGGAAGTTATTCTAGCAATTTAAGGGGGTGCTACCTTAAAATATATATGTCTTAAAATATACAGTTGATTACTTAATGTTAATATGCTTAAAGTTGGGGAATGAATTATTAAATTAGATAGATTGAGGGGATATACCATGTGGATCCTAAATATATTGGTTTTGCTTTATCTTGCTTTTCTTTAGATTGTTTATTATTATATGATTGGCTTAGGGAAAATTAAGGACAAGAATGATGTGTAATATAAAATAAAATAGGTGGTAAGCTAAAAACGGAAATAATAGGGGATAAAGAACTGGGAATCTATATTTGGATGAAATTATATTGATATTGAATTAATGAATTGAAATATAAAATGGAAATTTATTTAAAGATAAGCAAAATAGATAATGAAATGAGATGATATTATATAAGATTGGAAATGAAAGTATGATTATGTAAAAGTGTTATAATCTGGAATCACATTCTCACATAAAGAGATGTGCAAAAACTAAAAAATGAAAAACTTTTTGGAAAAAAAAAAGAACTGTCCACAAGTCACTTCATAGAATTCCATACCCGAAGACAAGACTCCTGGAGGAGGCTTAGAGGAAGGACAGGACTTTTTCTTTGGTGAGCCAGAGGGTTCTCATGGGGATCCCCTCTATCTAAGACCTCAGTGAAAAATGCCTTCAGCCAGGGGACTTTCCTTAAAGTTTTTTTTTAATTATCTGTGCTGTAAAGTTGGGGAGTTGACTTCTGCCATGGGTGTAGTGGGCAGCAGGAACAATCAACATGATCATTGTTGTTGTTGTCAACATCATCATGTCCTTAAAATGTTAGAGAAAAGGAGAATTCATGGCTTTCTTTCTTGTTTCAAATATATGTTTATTACTAACATTCAGGAAATAAATTAACAGGCTAGACTACTTACGTGCAAACCGCGACAGAGGATGAGCATTCTTGTCTCCTGTTTCATTTGCAACTAAAAGAGAAAATACAGTCTTAGTAAACTGCACTTGAGAAATATAATACATTTCTCCTTTTCCAGAGTAGACAGGATAATACTGCAAGTAGCATGCTAAAAATAGAATCCCAAACATTTTTGCCATATCCTCTACTAAATTCATTCAGGTGTATTTTCAAGTAAATGGAAGTTATATTTAAGTCTGTTTCTTCTTTCCCAGTGCTTCTTTATTATTCTCCTACTTGTGCATCTGCAAAATGCTTGCAGAAGCTTGCCAACTTACCTCCCTATCTGTTTTTTTTTAAATGATAAAAGAAAAGCTTAGATTAAAGAGAAGTGCAGAGCCAGCAGAATACACGTCACAGCTGAACTTTCTCTCTCTCTCTCTCTCTCTCTCTCTCT
>NW_020769326.1:634633-686333 GCF_900518735.1 Pseudonaja textilis
CTCTCTCTCTCTCTCTCTCTCTCTCTCTCTCTCTCTCTCTCTCTCTCCCTCCCTCCCTCCCTCTCTCTCTCTCTCTCTCTCTGTGTGTGTATGTGTGTGTGTTTTGGTAAAAACATAGTATCCTTGTTTCATAAAGGTAATCCTCGACTCTCGGTCACAATTGGGACCAGAGAATTTGTTGTTAAGCAGTGATTAAGTGAATCATCATACATGACTGCATCCAATTCTATGATTATTTTTTTTGCCATGGCTGTTAAACTAATCACTGTGATTGTTAAGTGAGGCATCACATGATCATGATTTGCGATCTTCAATATGAATTTTCCCATGGATTTTGCTTGTTGGAAGCCAATGGTGATCACATTACCATAGGACACTGCAAGTATTAGAAGTTACAATAGTTGCCCACCACTTGAAGTTTGGTTATGTGACCATGGGAACACAGTCATAAGTGCATAAGTATTGATGCTTTTGGACTTTGGATTCTGAGAATATCATGGACACCCAGAAAAGAAAAAAAATTAACCATAGAATAAATAAATCTAGTTCTGACTCAAGGCACAAATGACCATCAGATTATCTACTTCAGACACATTATGTGAAGACCCAATTCTCTGAAGAAGATCTCAGTACTGGAGAAAGTAGGGGGAAATAATTGAAAGACAAGAAGGAGATTGTCATGGAGAAATCTTACCTATCCTATGTAATGGCTAAAAGTTAACAACAATGAGATCAGAAGTGGTATTCAGCAGGTTCTGACCAGTTCTGGAGAATCGGTAGTGGAAATTTTGAGTAGTTCAGAAAACTGGCAAATACCACTTCTGACTGGAGATTTTACAGTATCCTTCCCCTGCCACGCCCACCAAGCCATGTCCACAGAACCAGTAGTAAAAAAATTTGAATCCCACCACTGAATACCACCTCTGGATGGCCTCATGCATCTGGCCCTGCCCTCACCCTTTCCTACTCTAAATTGTCTTGGGTTTTTTAGCTCAGCTGATTCATGCAGCAGAGTGGATTGCTGCACCTCAGCTGAGCTAAAAAAAAAAAAAAAAAGCTCACCTCAGCAGCGCTGACACCAAGGACAATCTTTGAGTGCTGCACTGTGCCTGTGCAAGGTGCACTCTCATAGAGCCAATCACACCACCAGCTAGCTCTGCCTAACCTGCCCTCCCGCCCTATATATCTTGCCTTTGCCATGCAGCCCAGCTAATCTCCATGCCTCGCCTCGCCTGCTCATCAAAGGTAAGCAATGCATGCTGCCCGCTTGCCGTTTGCCTCAGCCAGGTCGGGGAACATGCCATTACCCAGCTCCAGTCTTGCCCCGGGCCGCCGCCCACATGCCACTACCTTCCTCTGGCCTCAAATTATGGCCCTACAGGTCAAAGCAATTCATTCAGCCTGCGGCCTACCATGAGTTGCGGGGGGGGGGGCATGAGGGCTGAAGCAGTTTGGGTCCCAGATGATTCTTCTTACCTTTAAGAAGATCCATCCAGAAAGCACTGCAGCAGAGCACTTGCAGCTGCTTCTTGCAGATGCTTCTTCTGTCCCTTGCCACTGAGGCTTTGCTCGTGGAGATGCTCCATGTGTTTTCCAGGTCAGTAGTTGCTTCTCTCCACTGCTGCTCTTGCTGTTCTTGCTGGGACAGCAGGCTGAAATTTAGCAGCTGTGAGCTGCCACTTTGGGTCCTCTAAGTCCCATCCAGAAAACACTGAGAAACAGCATTCAACACAGCTGCTGCTTCTCTGTGCCGCAGGCCCACAGCTCTTTCCAGATGGGACTTAGAGAATCCAAAGTGGTGACTCACAGCTGCTAAATTGCAGTCTGCTCTCCCAGCAGTGGGGAAAAGCAGCTGCTGCCTCGGAGAACAAAGATTGAGGGGAGCAGGTGGTCTTGAAAGTCTGCTCAGTCTGTTTTGCCTCACCATGTGGCAGAAGCCGCACATGTGCACAATCCGTGCACGCATGCATGTGCAAAAGCCGTGTGCACACACATGCTCATGCACTCACATTTTTGGTGAACTGGTGGTGGGATTATTTTAATCCTACCACTCAGGGGTGGGATCCGACAGGGTTAACTACCAGTTCAGTGATTTACAATGTGCTTCCTTGCATGCTCCGCACACATGTAAATCTTCATCAGATTGCTGCCTGGACAGCTGAGCAGCACTGCGTGCAGGGAAGCAGCATTTGAAAAAGCACTTTTTTCCTGCTTTTTCAACCTCAGCTGTGCCTGGCACGGCAGCTGAGGTTGAAAAAGCAGGAAATAAAGGTCAGGCAAGAGCCCGGGTGGGCAGGTGGGCCAGAACAGCAGCAAACATAGAACTGGTTCTATGTCTGCTGCTCTTCAGAGCTATCAGTTCTACAGAGCAGGACAGAACTGGTAGAATCCCACCCTTGCTACCACTGCCAAGATCACTCTCACAGTTACTGTACTTATACCTTTGGTTTTTCTTCCCTAAATGTAAAGTTTTGCTTTTCTCCACATTAAAAATCATTTTGTTCAATAGGGCCCCGTTGATCAAGTTTGTCAAGATCTTTTTGAATCCTGAGTTTGTCTTCTGGGCTGTTGGCTATTCCTACCAGTTTTGTGTCATCTGCAAATTTGAGGAGTTCCCCTTCTATTCCCTCATCTAAATTATTGAAAGATTACTGGGCCTAAGAGGAAGCCTTGTTGTACCCCACTGCTCTCTATGTGGATGTGTACCATTAAGGACTACTCATTGAGTATGCTTTGTCAGCCAACTGCAAATCCATCTGGTGATGATGTTATCTATTCCAGCTAGCTTTCTAGCTAACCAAGAAATAGATTGTGGTCTACTTTGTCAAATGCTTTACAGAAATCTAATTGTATATGTCCACAGTATTGCAGGTCTACTAATTCAATGACTTTATCAAAGAATGAAATAAGATTGGTTTGGCATGATCTGTTTTTAACAAACCTATGTTAGGTACTAGTTATTTGCTTCTAGTTGCTCGCAGATCTGTTTTTTGATTATCTTTTCCAGGATCCTTCCAGGTATTGATGTTAGACTGATTGATCTGTAGTTTCCTGGGTCTGGTTTTTCTTCTTCTTCTTGAAGATGGGAATATCATCAGCCCTTTTCCAATCCCAGATACTTCCCCTGTGCTCTAGGATTTTTTAAAGATTTGGTACAATGGTTCTGAGATAGCATCTGCCAGCTCCTTCAGAACCATGTGATGTAATCAGTCAGGTCCCAGTGATTTATATTCATCAATGTCAGATAGGTGTTATCTTACCGTTTTCTTCCTTATTTTAATTTTAATTTTTGTTTGTTTTTTATAGTAGCTTTTTTTGGACACTGGGTTATATTTTTTTTCTGTGAAAACTGATGCAAATAATGAGTTAAGAAGTTCTGCTTTTTCCCTAATACCTATTACCTCCTTGCCATCTTCTCTCTTGAGTGGACCTACTATTTCCTTTACTTTTTTCTTGTTATCAACATGTTGAAATAAACTTTTTTTAATTATTTTTGACTTTTGTAGCAAGCCTTAGTTCATTCTGAGCCCTTACTTTCTTGACTTCATCTTTGCATGTTCTGACTATCTGCTGATAATCAGCCTAAGTGTCACTCTTTCTATTTTATGTACTTGTCCTTTTTGTCTTTTAGATCATTGTGCAGCCATGATTATTTTTTCTTGAATTTCTTGTTTTTCTTTTTCAATATTGTGCTGGACTGGGCATTTATGATTGCATTTTTTCAGTTTCCCATGCTTCTTGAGTTGTTTTCCCCGTTAAGATTTTCATTCATAGAATCTTTCCTAGGGTCTCTCTTAGTTTGTTAAAATCTGCTTTTTTAAAGTTTAGGGCACTGGTTAGATTATTTTATATTGCTTATGTTTGCATTATATGGAACTTGAGTATGATGTGGTCACTTTCACCCAAAGTTCCGGCAACTTCAACTCCGTCTATCACTTCTTCTCTATGAATAAGAATTAGGCCTAGTATAGCAATAGCACAGACTTATATACTGCTTCAGTGCTTTACAGCCCTCTCTAAGCAGTTTCAGAGTCAGCATATTGCCCCCAACAATTGCTCCCTCATTTTACTGACTTCGGAAGGATGGAAGATTGAATCAACTTTGAGCCAGTGCGAGTCAATATACTTTGACAATATACTTTTTTACACAATGCTAACAATAATAATACAATTAAATATACCTAATCTCCCTCTTCCAATTTTATTATACACATTATAATTATAATAGATTCTTTTATATATCAATATATATAAAAAATTTCCCAATTTGTGCTTATTATTGTTATTTTTTTAACCATTTGTTAAGGTTCTTCTATATTCACATCTATGTCTGTAAACAATACCATTGTCTCTTTATAATCCTTTATCACTTTCTCCATAAATATATTTAAACATCAATATATCAATAACATCAATAACATTCATACAGTGTATTTGTTGTCCCCGCTGCATCACTAATATTTTAATATTTTAAATATTATTCAATATTCCACCATAATTCCGATATCTCAATTTTCTCAAAATACCAATAAGACCAATTATTAATAGGGTTTAATCAATCCTGGGATTATATCTCTAAATCCCCTGAATTTATAATCCTTAAAAACTATGTTTCAATATATAATAATAATAATAATAATAATAATAATAATAATAATAATAATAATAATAATAATAATAATAATAATAATAATAATGCATTCAGATATACCTAACCACAATCTTTCACATCCTGGCCTTAATATATTTATATTTATAGTAAATTCTAATTATATGTATACATCAATATGTATACTACTATTTTCCCAATTTATACATTCTAATTTTGTTCTATTAACTTTTGATATAGTAACCATATTGCAGGATATTTTATCTTTATCTATCATCTCTTAGTCTTTTTAGAATTTCATCATTTATTGAGTTTTTGATAATTCTTCTCTTCTCTTGGAAACTTACATTTCTTTTTAACATTTTTACAGAAACTGAATGTTCCCTGTGTCTTACCACTTGTCTCCTTCTGCTGCATCATTTGCATACCCATCCATAATCCTTTCATTATTTTTGGATTCATTATTTTCCTTTTTTTCCTCTGTTCTATTGTAAACTCTTACAGGATTATCTATTTGATTCTTAGTATTTATTTTTACTATCTCTTCAGTGTTTTTGTCTTCTTGTGTCTTATTTTGATTTGTCTCCTCCACTCCTTCTAGTTTCTCATCTGTTTTCTGAACATTATGTTAATTTTTTCCACCATTTGTTGAGGATCTTCTACCCTCATATCTTTATCTTTGAACAATCCCATCATCTCCTTATGATTCTTTATCACATTTTCATCAACATTTCTTCATTCATCTTTATTGTCTCCAGTTGAGTCATTTTATAATAGTTTAATATATTAAAAATTACTCAATATACCACTAAGATTCCTGTGTTCCAATATCTAAAAACTCCAAAGAAGTCAATTATTAATGGAATTTAGTTAGTCCCAGAATTATACCTCCAAATCCCTTATATTTATAATCCTATACATTACTGATTTACAATCTTTTTAATTTCCCAGTTTACACTTTCCCAATTGTCCACATTTTAAAGTCTTATTTATCTTTGTCACTTGTATCCTTACGATTTATATTGACTGTTTCCTAATATAATTTGATTGCTGATTGTACCCTATGACTATAATTAAGTGTTGTACGTTATGATTCTTTATTCTTAACGAATGTATCTTTTCTTTTATGTATACTGAGTGTATTTACACCAAGACAAATTCCTTGTGTGTCCAATCACACTTGGCCAATAAAGTATTCTATTCTATTCTATTCTGTTCTATTCTATTCTGTTCTGGTCTATCTTTATCTTTTCTGTTCTTTTCTCTTTTTTTTCTTCTATTGCTTTTCTTCTATCTCATAGGATGTTCTATCAAGTAACATCAGTAATCTAAATCCAAATTGGTCCACCAAGTTTCCTCAAGTCTTTCAAGTCCACCTTCCCATAAACGGTTTCAATGGGGTTTTAGTTATTTGCTATTCAATTTGTCTTGAAGATCTTAAAAAGCTCACTAGATATTTCTAGACATCCAGATTGCCTACTGAAGTAGAATCAATGTCAAGTGGACTTCCAGATGTTATTTACTTTTTCTCCTTTCCTGTGTATATTTTAAACAATTGAGTTCTCACACTGCAGTAAGTTTTTTCCTCCAGTAGATGGTTCCCCTATTCCAGATCCAGCATTAAACAGCTTGCAAAGACTGAACAACTGACTGTCAACCAGTCATGTGTGTGTGTGTGTTAACAATGAAAATTAAAAAAGCAATTTTTCCCAATAATCACTTTTCAAGATGTTGTTAGACCTTTTCCAGGCTTTCTGTGTCTTAAAACATCCTTTAGTTATTTCTTTCACATGTGAGCCTTTAATCTTTCTCCATGAATCCAGTTGCTGCTTTCTTAATGTTTGGAGATTTTTTTTAAAGTCTTTTACTTGGATTAAAACTCTAAAATAAATGTTAGAAGTTATCTCACCCAGTTTCAATGCTTTGTCCATGAACCACTCCAACACAAATCTTAGTGTCCTAGTTGTCCCAGCTTGTGACATTCCAAAATGGCAGTCATCCCTGCTGCCGTTTAGGAGAGTTTTCTTTGGATCAATGAGGAAATTGCAGTTTCCTCATGGTTGATGAAGCACCTCTCCTTCCTTCACCACCTCTCCAGGGTGGCTTTGACTCTATGGAGTCTCCCAGCAAGCAGTTACCAGCTGATTTTCACAGAGCCCAGCGGAGCTCCACTAATTTTCTAGCTATTCCTATCATGATGTCAATTGGAAGTCCCCCCTTCTACCTTTTGGATGATAAAGTTGTCAGCTAGGTTGGTTAGGAATCTGTTTCATCTCCCACTCACTGCAAAGTTGACCTCCCAGTTGATATCTGTATAGTTAAAAGTCTCCCATCATTACTCTGGTATGCTTCCTACATACATTTGTTAACTGGATGGCAAAGAGTCCATCTTTTTCTTCTGATCGGTTGGCTGTAATATACACTTATGACAATGTCCCCTTTTTCCCTTTTTATATTGACCCATATATTCTGGAGGGGTTTTATCTTTGATCATGTGCATTTGTGTAGATATTTAGTGATATCTCATATATAATGCAGCTCCATCTCCTCTTTTTGTAGATATTTCTTTTGAACAATTTGTATCCATCAATCAGTACATTCCAGTCCTGGGTTTGGTCCCACCAGGTTTCTGTAATGGCAACTATGTCAAAACTGCCCTTGTGCACTATTGCTTCTAGTTCACCCTGTTTGTTCCTCAGGCTTTGAGCATTTGTATATAAGCATTTTAAACTTTTATGCCTATCCATGGGTATGATTCCTGCATCTTCTAATTCTTGTTGTAGTTTTTCCTTTTTTTCCTCATTACTTGCTACCTCATTGTTTGATTTATTTTCTTAGGATTTATGATTGGTTTTGTGTTCTAGAGATTCTAAAGATTGGTCACCATCCCTCCACAATTTTAATTTAAAGCCCCTCTGATGAGTTGGGTCAGATTTTTCCCAAGTACATTTTTCCTTGTTTTCATGAGGTGCAGTCCATCCTTGCCAATAATCCTTCTCATAGGTAATTCAATCCATGGTTCAGGAAAGAGATAAAGATCTTTGTGCAACCATGATGATTTCTTCTTGAATTTCTTGTTTTTCTTTTTCAGTAGTATTGCACTGGACTGGGATTTTATGATTGCATTTTTCAGAGTTTGCCATGCTACTTGAATTGTTTTCCCCTTTAGGATTTTCATCCATGGAATCTTTCCTAAGGTCTCTCTGAGCTTGTTAAAATCAGCTCTTTTAAAGTTTAGGGCACTGGTTGGATTATTTTCTGTTGCTTGTGTTTGCATTATATTGAATTCCAGTATGACATGATCACTTAAACCCAAGTTCTGGCAACTTCAACTCCCTCTATCACTTCTTCTCTATTAGATTTGTTTGTTCCCCAAGCTTGGAGCATTTAAGACTTTTGTGCCTGTCCATGAGTATGATTCCTGCTGCCAGGACTCCAACAAATCCACCCCCATTCAAATCATAAATCTCTAGCCCAGGGGTCGCAAACCCTTTGGACCTCAGGAACCACCAAACTCATAATTTTGAATCCCGCAGACCAGAGACCCTGGGAAAATCCCAAAAAAAGTCTGCAGGAAAATTCCCCACTCTGTTTTCCTACCGATTGATCATTCTTTATTTGGGATCACAGGATACCATCTCCAGCTCTGTTCTTAAGGAAAGAGAGGGGGGGAGGGAGGGAGGGATAGAGAGGGATGGAGAGACTTTTGGCTTCATGCAAGGAAAGCAGAAGCAGCAGGTCTTTCTTTCTCTCTCCCAAACTCCACCAGAAATGAGTCTTTGTGAGACTTGTAGCACCGGCACAGCTTCTTGGAGCAGGATGTCTTGCAGGGTCCCAAAGACTTGTGTGCAGCCAAAAGCAGAAGAAGAAAGAAGTGGAAAGAAGTAGCCCAATGGCCAGGCCAGGTGCATGAGGCGAGTGGGACAAGTTCCTCCCTCCACCCTTTCCGCCCTCCCTTAACTAACACATGTTGTTCGCAATGCAAGAGACACAAGCCTTGTGTTCCCATGGGCCATGTGGGTGGCGCAGCCTTATGTTCCCATGAAGCCTGGATTAATTGCTTTGGGGGGCTGCTTTGGGGGTGACATTTCTCCCCGGCCCACTGACTGGCGCCCACTGCTCTAGCCACATCTCAGAGAAAAGAAAATTGATTTATTAGAAGTGGATATGTTGGTGTTGGCTGGATGCAACTGATACTAAAATACATCATTCATTTCCCCCTTGACCTTGGTCTTTCCCCACCCCCTAGATGAGTACTCTCCAACTAAAAAGATACTCCTTTGGTCTTTTTAACTGCCACCTGAATCTCCTAATTGAGATTTGAGTTTTTCTTTTTTCTCATCACTCCCTACCTCATTGTTTGATATGTTTTCTTGGGATTTATGGATGGTTTTGTGTTCTAGAGATTCTAAAGATTGGTCACCCATCCCCCTCAATTTTAGTTTAAAGCCCTTCTGATGAATTGGTTAGTCTTTTTCCAAGTACATTTTCCCTGTTTTGGTGAGGTGCAGCCCCTCCCTTGCAAAGAGTCCTTCTTGTAGGTAATGCAATCCATGGTCCAGAAAACCAAAGTTTTCTTGGTGACAGTCAGTGGTTTATTTCTAGAATTCTTTTCTCCCTCAATGGGTGTTGATCTTTCATTGGGAGTACTGATGGGAACACTCCTAGCTCCTTAACTTTATCGCCTAGTTCAGAGGTCAGCCACCTTAAATTTTCAAAGAGCAATTTGAACCCATTTTCCACAGAAAACAAAACACTGGGAGCCACAAAACCTGGCTGGGTATCACACTCTCCCACCCAATCAAATGACCCCTTCATGTCCCTATTCCTTCCTTCCCCCTCCTCTGATTCCACCTTTCTTCCTTCCCCGCTCCTCTGATTTTACCTTCCTTCCTTCTCTACCCCAAACCAAGAAGCAGAAATGATTATGCGCATCACGCGCATATGCACACACACACACAAACACACACCTATTTTTATTCCACTTTCCCTGGGTCTTTGGGAAAGGAATGGCATCTTGTCCCCGTCTTTAATAATCAGGACTTTGCACTGGCACGAGATTTAAGCACACATTTTGCGGAGTATCTCTCCTCCCTCCACTCTGAAAAAAAAACAGGATTTAGAAATGTGAAACAGGAAATCCAAGGGGGAGGTCCCCTCTGGACTTAGGGGAGCGGAGAGAGGTTAGTCAATTGACTTTAAAAATACCAGAACTATCGCCAAAACCAAAAACTTCAACAACAGAATAATCAGAGAAGCCATAGAAATAGAAAAACGCCCACACAGCATGAATAAATGAGATGACACCTCCCACTTACCAGCCATTTAGAAACCCACCCTCATGAACAGACGAGTACCTAACATGAAGAATGACACCAGACCCACACCCATGAGGGCCACACAAGATGCTACCACCACACTTCCACATAAAAAACAGACTCACACCCACACAGAAGATGAGACAGGACCACGGACCAGAAGCCACACTGCAGCTTCATCACTACCTGCTTCAAACCCCTCCAACCCATACATGAAGCAAACTGACGCCCACCATGAAGATGCAGCACGACCACGAATGCGAAGCCAAACAGCAGGATCACAGCTCACCAGCTCAAATCCCCCAGCAACTAAGACTAACCTGAGCACAACCAAGCCCCCACCTGAACAGAACACACCCCAGCCAATCAGAACACAGCCAACCCCCCAGCCAATCAGAACACAGCCAACCCCCCAACCAATGAGAACACACTCCCACCCAATCAGAACACAGCCAAGCCCCCACCCAATCAAGTCACACCCCCATTAGCAGTTAAAAGGAAGAAGCAGCTGCAAGCTCACATTACTCTGAGAAGCACAAAGCTGAAGACACAAGCCTGAAGGTGATGAATGAGACTTCATTGAAACGTCGCCTAGATACTTCCAATTTTACACGGGAGAAATCCCAAATAACCAAAGATCCATATACATATATATATATGTTGTGACTGGAAGGTTTGAGCCTGCTGTGAGCTTTGAGTCTGATGTATCAGAAGACACAGGTTCGAGTGATGAGGAAGGTTTGGCATTGGCATTGGAGCCTGCTTTAATGAGAGATGCAGACGTGAGCCAGGAGGATGAGGGAGTATCGGAATCACCATCCTCTCCAGAACCTTCCACATCAATCATGCCTCAGGTGTCAGCAGCTGATCCACAGAACATACCAGAGTCCTTGAGTGATGATCAAAATGACGAATGTTGGGTTGATGCAAGGACTAGACGCAGGTTGAGACATCAAGCACAATTTGAAAGGAAACGTCAAGTCAGAGACTAATTAGACAGACTGACACGCCCCTTCAAGGAATATAAGGAGGCATGTTAGCTAACGATCCTTGTCCGGATCAAACTTCGTTAGTTACTTCGCAGCTTGGAAGAAGCCTTCTGTTTGCCTTTTTGGCTCTGAATTATCTTGCGGCTCGTTATCTTAGTTTGAAGACAGTTTCTGGGAAAGCTGCCAACGACAATTACAGAGAAAAGTTAACTCTGTGGTTTCTGATATTATTTGTTCATGTTTATTTCTTTGGGACATTTGGACTCTCACTTTGTGGCTACAGGTGAGACAGAACATATATATATACACACTCACACACACATATATACATTTTACAGCGTATATTGAGCAATGGTTTTTTTTTTTCTTTATCATTGACGTGATCTGCATTGTTACAACTCCTTCATTCTTTTAATGTTTTAAATTCTCTATATAGTTTATAATTAAATGCACATCTTCTGTCATTTCCATAACTTATCCAAATATCAAATATTACCTTTTCTTTAACCAATCATACCAAATGTTCCGTATTTCATAATAGTCACTATCTTGTTTATTTTTTAACAATTTGGTTAGGATATCCATCTCAGCACATTCATGTAATTTTTTAATTACCATATCCTCTGAAGGAATGAAAGACAGTTTCCAGTTTTGTGTATAGGTTATTCTGGCCGCAGTTACGATGTGCAAAATTAAATATTGATATTTTTTCTCCATGTTTAAATCTATCATACTTAGCAGAAAGGTTTCGGGTTCAAGTTTTAAATTTTGTTTTGTTATATTTAAAATCCAATTTCTAATATTTCTCCAAAACTTCTGGGCACATGGGCAAGTCCACCACATGTGAAAATATGTTCCTTGTGCGTAGTTAAATTTCCAACAGTTGGGTGGTAGGTTGGGGAACATCTTAGCCAGTCTCGCAGGAGGTAGGTGCCAGCGATGAACCATTTTGTATAAGTTTTCTTTATACGAGACTGATATGGTTAATTTGTAATTTGTTTGCCAGATGTGTTCCCACTTATCTAATTCAATACTATGACCCACCTTTTTAGCTCAAATTATCATAGATTCTGTGACTATTCTTTTAATTTGTAATCCAAAAGATTTTTATATGTTTTACTAATTCTTTTCTTTTCTTCTCCTAGCCATATTTTATCTAATTCTTGTGGGATCATATTAAAGCCAAATTGTTCTCTATCTTTTTTATAATGGGTTTGTATTTGTGCAAAGGGCCACGATGCTATCTCCTTTCCTTGAATTTGTATTTGGTTCCTATATTTAAGCTCTCCAGTATCATATAGTAAATCTTTATACCTGACAATATTTTCATAATCCAATAGATTTGGATATGTGACTGCTTCCAATGTAGATAGCCACAATGGAACCTTTGGGTAGTGGTATTTTTTAATCTTTCCCCAGATATTGAACAACACATTTCTTACATGGTGCCTTTGGAAATATGAATGTTGTTTAGATTTTCCATCCCACATGAAGGCGTGCCTGCCAAGTTGGAGATCAAAACCTTCTAATACTAATAACCTTCTATTTTCTAATTTAACCCAGTCCTTAAGCCAGTTTACTATAGCAGCATTATAATATAATTCAAAATCTGGAAGGCCAAATCCTCCTTTTTTCTTGGCGTCCTTTAATAATTTATATTTCATTTTGGGTTTTTTCCTCTGCCATATAAATTACTATATTATTATTATTATTATTATTATTATTATTATTATTGTTGTTGTTGTTGTTGTTGTTGTTGTTGTTGTTATTGTTATATTGTTATTATTATATTGTTATTATTATTATTACTTACTATATGATTATTATTTGAAGGTCTGAGTTCTATATTTATACAACACACTTTCAATTGTCCAGTTATTCAAAAATTATTAACCAGTATGCTTCCGGTTTGCAAGGCTTCGGCAGTGGCAGGGATTCGCGATACCGCGCGATCCCTGCTGCACTCGCTGCCAAGGTGCCCCCGATCCGTTTGGATTTGGGGGATATAGCTGCCCCGTAGAGGCAGCTGAAGACAGGGGGGATCCAGATAGGGGTTTGGGGGTGTCGCAGACCCCCCTCCCCAGCTGGCAAAACCCCCTTTTCCCAAGGCAGAGGAGCAGCGGTCAGTAATGGCCACCACAAAGAAACTTGCAGCTGGACAAGATTGTTCAGGAGGAAGAAAGCCCGAAGAGCTGTGAAAGTGGTTTTTGACCAGGATAAAGTAAGAAAAAGTATTCTGGAATTTGAAAGTTGCCAAGGATAAATTGTTTCCAGAGAGAGATACAAGCGGTGAATGGAACTCTAAAAGGGAAAGTTTTTTTTTCTTTTCACTCTCCTTCCTAACGTGACAGCGGATGGAATTATAAGAGAAATTGGAAAACCTGCATTGGAGGTAACTAAATGCTGAAGGGATAAGGATTTCTGAACATTTTATATTAAAAAAAAACTTTTTTGCTGTGAGTGGGAAGGGAGAGGAAAAAAAATTGGAGCAGAATTTGAAAATAAGGAGAAGACTGCCTAGAATCTTAAAGAGTTATTAAACATTAATAAGACTTCTAAAAGATATATTTTAAATGGAACTTTGATGATTAAACACTAACCCCAGAAAGTGAAAGTGAAGAAGGAGAAAGTACTTAAAAGAAATAGCTTATTTGGATTGCTTGGTGATTTTGGAACTTTTGAGAACTATCTTTGATTAAAAGCACTTGGGTGGTTGTTTGGAAAAACTTTTTCTCTCTATAATGGCATCACTTGTGGATGGATTGAAACTTCAATATCAAAAATATAAAAAAGAAGAACAAGAAGGGAAGGTTTCTTTTGGCACTCTTTCAATTTTTAGAAATGGCGGTTTGTACTTATGAAAAACTGACTGCGCAACAGGATGACTGGGATAAAGAAGCCATTTTTGATGAACAAGTGACTTTAGTTGGGGAAGGAAAGGAGAAAGAAGAAGAGGAAAGGGGGACTTTAAGACTTGGAACAAGAACCAAAAAAGAGAAGAATAAGCTGAAAAGGGGATACTACGTTAGAAAACAACAGAAAGGAGGAAAGCAGAAGATTAAAAGGGAGGTGGAGAGACAAGGGGGTAAAGAGGGCAAGGAGAAGAATAAGCAAGGGAGAAAGGAAGGGATGAGAAGTCTTAATGGTGGGGAGCAAGATGCAAAGAAACAAAATTCTTTAAGAGATAATGGGTAAATTTTATTGAAAAAGGGATTCTGGAAAGGTATATAAGATTGTATTTTTATATTTGTATTTAGAAATAATCTTAGAAAATTGGAAAAAATATGTAATTTTAAATGTGACAAAACATTTATGTAACTTAGTGAAGTTTTTGTCAAGAAAAAGAAAGCAATGAAATAAATGGGAGAATTGGACTAGGAGAAGGGGAACACTTTAATGAAACAATGATTTAAAATATGTGATGTGGGGGGGGGGAAATAACTATGGAAAGCATAAGTGTTCCCATAAAGGCATGATATTTAATTGAAATGGGTAAAGTGGAGAAAGAAGGTAATGAAATAAACGAGAGATTTGAAGTAGGAGAAGGGGGAACACTCTAATGAAATAATGATTTGAAATATGTGATGTGGGGCGGAAATAACTATGGAAAATAGGGGTTCCCATAAAAGTATGATATTTAACTGAAAAGTAATGTGTTAAGTGTTTAAGATCTAAATGAATATTAATATTAACGAATAGATTTGTATTGGCATTGATGATATTGTATAATTTTAGAATGTACCAAACAGAATCCCAATGTAAGCTATGTATTTTATATTAAGTATTATAAATGTAGGGGGAAAAGACAAAGGCGTCATATTCCAAGTAGTGTACAGAAGTTTTGTTTAAAGAAGAAAGATAAATGGATAGCTGGAAGCAGAACAGACAAAGAATAATAAATATTACGATTTGAATCGAGATGAGATAAATAAAATAAAATTAAGAGAATTTGAAAGAGATGCGAAGCTATATAGAAAACTGAAAATGGTAATAAGATATGGAATGGTATACAAAATGAATATGAATTGGAATTTGTGTCTGTATGAAGAGTGGTAACCTGAGACTAAGCAACTTTCAGAAAAGATGTTTTTTATGTTTTTATGTTTTGTGTTTTTGTGTGTTTATGTTTGATTGAGTAAATAAAACCTTGGAGGAATGTTAGAAGAGGACAATTGAGAATAAAACATAGAAGAGAATAAAGCAAGTCAGAAGGAAAAATAAGTATAGTGAATAAAAACATATAAAATGGATAAATACAGAAAAGAAATATAATTGAGTAAAAGTAAAGGGAGAAATAATTAGAAACTTGAAAGGATACGTATGTGTTTATAAGGAGATGTGTCAATGGTGTACAAAATGTTTTATTTGTTTTGTTAAAATTTACAAATAACTTTCAGAAAAGAGGTTTTATGTTCTTATGTTTTATGTTTTGTATGTCTTTAAAAATTAATAAAATTTTGTTAAAAAAAAATATTAACCAGTATTCTTAACTCAATATTCTAACACATATATATCTATTAAGATTATGTTTTACCAATATTATTTAGTTACATCTATTATTGACCAGTTGAATGATGTCCATGGATGATCTTCTTCTTCTTCTTCTTCTTCTTCTTCTTCTTCTTCTTCTTCTTCTTTTTCTTCTTTTGATAAATACCTTATTACAGTTCTTAGTCTGAGTTCAAAATGTCCTCTTTAAATTTGCACAGTCACTTCCACCGTTTCGTTTCTCCTTTCTATTTTGGCTTCTTCTTCTTCTTGCTCCTTTATTCTTTTTCTCCACACAGTCCTAGTTCCACTTATAAATCTTAGTTATCTTATTTCTTCCTTTTTTCTTTATCACAGTTATCAGACAAATATTGCAATTTTAAAATTTCTTTCCTCAATCCTTTCCTTAAATCTTTTAAAGTGTCAATTGTTCTCTTTTCAAGTTTTTACTCTCAGCTGTTCTTCTGATCTCTCTGTCTCACTTGGACATGTCACTGTCACTTTCTCTTTCTTCCCACAATTCTCAAATGTCAATTGCCAAAAAATATAGTTATACAACCCCCTTTTCAGCTCCCAAAGTAAAAGTAAATGGTGTTGTCTCACCCTTCAGCTCCTCCGTTTTCAGCGCTCCATTAATTAGCACAAATTACTGCTGTTTCTTTAGATAGTACTCCTTCCGATATTTCTGCCGCTTCGCTGCACTGTTTGGTTTGGAGTTTCAATTTTCAATTTCCCTTTGTAGTATAAATCAGTATTCTGGAAATCTTCTTTAAGTTCACCTTTCTACTACTCAATTTGCTCTTTTCCACTCTTTGCTTCCTTCCTTCTTCTTTAAGCTGCTGGGCTGCCACATCTATGGTTCTGATCTGTACGATCTCCCTCTTCTGCTGCTGGATTTTGGGGGATTCCCTGGTAATCTCCGGGATCACAGCACCTCCCCGAGATCTCCAGGTCTTCCCCTTTCATCTGTCTACCCCTCCAAGGTCCAGCACGCTCCTGGAAGCCACCAAACAGCAAAAATTGGAGCCTTTCAGAGCAGTGATCTGCTCCTCAGCTCCGCATCAACACAGCACCCAGCTGGAAGCCTCCCATTTGACAGTCTTAATTGGCAGTTCTTAATTCAACAGATGGAGAATATGGGATAGGGAACCAAATTTAGAAAAATGATAGGTACAGTATAATCAAATCAAAAGACCAGGGTGATTATAAATGGACAGACCACTGAAAGTCTTAAAATAATGAAAGAAGTATGGCAGGGATGTCCAATGTCACCTCTACTTGTAATCTTGACCCTAGAAGTGCTTTTAACCCAGATCAGACAAAATATGGAAATAGATGGACTGAGGATTAAAAGAGAAGAATATAAGGTACAGGCATTTGCAGACAACCTGGTGTTTTTTATTGAAGAACCAATGGAGGCAGGGGTTAATCTGTTACAATAATTGGAGAAATATGGGGCAGTAGCAGGATTAAAAATTAACAAAGAAAAAACAGAAATATTAGTCAAAAGCTTGACAGAAAGACAGAAAAAAGAGTTAGAAGGAAAAATGGGATTGCAAATTGTAAAAAAAAACCAAATATTTGGGAATCTGGCTAACAGGGAGATGTTCCTCAATAAAGGAAGACAACTATAAGAAACTATTCCAACAGATAAAGAAAGATCTGACAAATTGGGGAAAATTACAATTATCTTTATTAGGATGGATATACAATGAATAGTCTACCGAAACTATTATTTTCAGACAATTTCTATAAAATTGGATGAGAATTTTTTTCAGGAACTAAATAAGATAGTTATGAAATTTATATGATTGGATAAAGTTTAAAGACGTTAAAAGATAGTAGAAGTAGAGGCGGCCTTGGACTTCCAAAATGGGAATTATATTATCAAGTGGCAATTCTATTATGGATAAAGGAGTGGATAAATTTAAAAAATAAAAGAATCTTAGCAATTCAGGGCCACGATCTTCAAGCAGTGTGGCATGCCTTTTTATGGGATTAAAAACACAAGACTCATTCATACTTCCACAGACATTTGATAAGGGAATCACTATTACAAACTTGGGAAAAGGTAAAAAAAAAAATATATGAAAATACCAAATTGGGCTTCACCTATGGAAGCAATACTATATCCAAAAAAAATTATTAGATATAAAGAATTATTAGATAATCAGGCGAATCTAAAGCAATCGACAAATTAAAAGAACAAAATATAATTATATATTGGTGATCATACTTACACATTCAGCCAAAATTTAGAAAAGATTTAGAAGAACAAGGGATAGAAAAGGGTTTGCAACAATTGGGCCAAATTTTGACAGGCAAGGAGGTAACATTTATAACAAAAATGTATAATTATTTATTGGAAGTGGAACTAGAAGAAGAAATAGTAAAGAGATCAATGATTGCCTGGGCAAAAAATGTAGGTCACAATATAAATTTAGAGGATTGGGAAAAAATGTAGATTAGTAACTGTAACTTGACATTGTCAACAGGATTTAAAGAAAACTAGTACAAAATGTTTTGTAGATGGCACCTAGCTCCAGCAAGACTGGCTAAATGTAATGTAATGTATCCAAATACAAAAGCAGAACATTGGAAGTGTAAACATAAAGAAGGAACTTTTTTCCATATGTGGTGGCAATGCCCAGAAGTTAAAAAATATTGGATGAGGATACAAAGATGGCCATTAGAAATGACAAAACATAAATTAGAATTCAAACCAAAAATATTTTTACTAGGAATAATTAAGGGAAAATTTAGCAAGGTCATCTGATTATACATATTATAACGGCAGCAAGAATAGCCTTTGCACAGGGATGGAAAAAAGAAAAGATACCATCTGAAGAAGACCTGATACAAAAATTAATGGACTGTGCGCAAATGGATAAATTCATAGCAGAACTAAAAGGCAAAGATGATTTGGACTGTTATGCGGTTTGGGATAGGTTGTACAAATGGGTGGAAGATAGAAATAAGAATGGCTGTTTAGGTATAAAAGGAAATATATGTATTAATAGCAACATGAATGCTGTTAATGTAAATAGATATTTGTAAATTTTGTTTTTTAAAAATAAAATAAATAGAATTTTAAAAGTTAAAAAAAGAAAGAAAAAAAAGAAGAAACACACCTAAAAGAGATGATTATATTAATTCTGTGGGGTCCTTGGTGCTTTCTGAGCTTGTTTGTTGTTGTTGTTTTTACAGACATTTCATTACCAAACTAGATAACATCAGCAATGCACAGTTCAACCATAAGCCACATTCTCTTCTATATAAATTATCTCCTTTTCTCCTTTTGAAATGTCTTTAGAAGCTATAGAAATACTGTGTCAAACCAACAGTTTTGTTACAAATTCTCCATACATTGTCGTCTATGAATGGGATAGTGTCAGCCTTCAAGATTTTCTCCCTTTGCTTTGCATCTTTCGGCTGTCATAAGTAACGGGGGGAGGAGGGGGGAATGGTTAGGGGACGTGAGCTGGAGGGGTTACAAACCAGAACTGTATAAGCTGGGGGGAGGGTAGATTCTTGCTTAGGCTTCTATCCTATGCTGCAACTCTTTATCAAAATATGTCAAGGTCAACAGACAGAGGCCTCATCACCACCTGGAGATGCCCACATGATGATATACACAACTTTTAATTGGATGAGCCAATTGAACTATTGGGGGTGGGAACATTGCCATTACTTTGTATATGTGATTTACACACCCATTTTCTCAGATTCAGAATTCTTTTGTTACTACCATTTGATTTCCAGTAAAAGATATCTTTTCAGGAGATTAATGGAGTCTAAGTATTTCTTTCTTGGATTTTGAATGGAGCATCAGCTGGCAGATAGAGAATTAGCAAGGAAATCTAAATTTATAACGGTTAGCACAGTTTAGTCAGTAACTGTGTGAAATTAACTCTTATTATGCTAATCTTAGAAGAGAACAAAGTGTATTTCAAACAGAAGTGTTACCAATACAGAGAAATGTCATAATTTGAAAAGCAGGAGCTATGCAGAATTACCAGTCTTGGAGAATTTTGTGTTTACATGGGAGAGAGGGACAGGGGTGGGATTCTACTGGTTCGAATTGGTTCTATAGAACCAGTTGCTATGATTCTGCGCAGTTCAGAGAACCGGCAAATCATGCCACTGGCTGGCCCCATCCCTTGCCTGCCCTGCCCCATCCACCTACTCACCTCATCCTGCCCCACTCAGTCACTTCTCATCTTGCCCGCCATTGCTAACCTGCCTTCACCTGCCATTGCTGCCTGCCTTGTGCCGCAGCCCTGATCTTCCTGGGTGTGTAAGCCTGCAACCAAGACCCATCGAGTCAACTCCTGGGCCAGCCTAGGCTGGTGCACTGTCCCCACCACTGTCCCCGGGCTTCCCCAGGAAGAAGCCGCAGGGCCATGGCCTCGCTGGCTGGGAGAAGGTTCTCCTCCCCTGGCCAGGAAGAAGCTGCATGGTCATGGCCTCGCTGGCTGGGAAAAGGTTTTTGTCCCCCCGGCCTGGAAGCTGCATGGTTGAGCTGGTTGGGAGAACAAATTCCCTAATGATTTCTTTGCCTACCTGATTTGAGGCTCCTTCACATTTCTGACCATCATGTGCAGGGAAAGAAAAGTTTGTGTGGGGTTAAAAAGAAAGTTCAATCAATCAATTCCATCTTCTCATGAAAGAAAAAGATCACACAAAGTTGGAATTGAAAGAATTTTTTTTTAGCCCCAATACAACTTTTCTTTCCCTGCACACAATGGCAATAAAAGCAAAGGAGCCTCAAATCAGGAAGGCAAAGAAATCCTTGAGAGGAATGAGGGCATCTAGGTGGCAGTTGATGGGGAAAGCTCCATGGCACACTGCTCCAATGATGAAACAGGCAACAGAGCAGCTAGCATGAGATAAGGAGGAGGCAACTGTCCTTCTCTTCTGCCTGTTCCTTCTGCTCCCCTCGTGCTGGCTGCTTCATTTCCTGTTTCTACAGTCTCAGGAATTCACTTTGGTAGCATTGGGAGGAGGGGGTTTCATTTGCATGGCCAAACAGTCTCAGCTGTGCTCAGCAGCAGCTTCGATTGGGTTGCTCCGTCAGCAGCAAAAAAACCCAGCCAAATCACGATTTCAAACTACCCCAAGGGCTTGCCCACAAACTGCATTCCCCAGCTTCTCAGCAGGAGTCCTCTCCAGGCTCAGTGGAGCCAATTTGGCTTGTCTCATCTGTGCAAGCTCACATCATTCTCCCCCGTGCTGCTTCAGTTTTTTAGCACAAAAGGGCTGGTGTGTGTATGTGCTTTCTAGGGGTCTTCTTTTTTAAGGGGTGCTAGCTTTGGGATTTACAGGATTGTGGTTTGATCTGCTCCCCATTGCCACCATCGCCTCCCCCTTTGTCCTTTGGCTTTATAGGTACATGGTGCTCCTTGGGATTTGCTGTGTTCTGTGAAACTTGTTATTTAGCTAGTATACGTGTTAGGATCAGGGAGATTGGTTAGCAGCTAGCAAATAATCTAGCTTTTCTTACATGAAATCTGCCTATATCTTTACATCTGTAGGCCTGGTTTTAAGATTGTGATCATATAAAGCAAATAATTCAAAATTAATTTTTTATTGATAAAATGCTGCCTCATCTCTTCATCTTGACACTGGATATGGGATCTGCAGCAAAAAAGAAGGCTGGGGAATTCTGGAGGTTGAAGTCCATACAGGTAGCCCTCAATTTAACAACAATTCCTTCTACTCTCTGTTCCATTTCATGAGGCCAATAACTTTATTCTGGAAATTACATGTCCCTTGAAATTAACAGGATTAACTTCTGTATATACAGATAGTCCTCAATTTACAATTCATTTAGTGACCATTCAAAATTACAATGGCACTGAAATGACTGCTTTTCAATTTACAGTCATTGCAGCATCCTCATGGTCAAAATTCAGATGCTTGTCAACTGGTTCATATTTATGACAGTTGCAGTGTCCTGAGATCATGTGATCAACTTTTGCAACCTTCTAACATATTCACTTAATAACTGTGTTATTTACTTAACAACTGCAGTGACTTACTTAACAACTGTGGCAAGAAATGTTGTTAAATGGGGCAAAATTCATTTAGTACCAAAGGAGCAGCTCCTTGCATTGTGGCTGCTGCAATGAATATGAGAAGCCCAGTCAATTTTTTGAGCATGGTTAACATCTCTAGCCCAATGAGTTCTCCATTAACTCTGACCACACCTGTCAATTTACCAACTCCAGTTACTGCACCAGTGAACATTGCACATCCAGTCACTATCACTTCACCAATGAATCTCCCAACACCAATGACATTAGCTGACCCTTTAAATATAGCCATGAAACCTGTGGAAAACATGCCTTTCCTTTCCCAGACATTGCCAAACTCTCTCCCCTAGTAAAAAAAAAAAAACAGCCTAGAGCAAAAACTTAATGCAGTATTAAAAAGAAGAATAGAAAAGGGGGGTGCTGTGTATTGTTTAATGGACTGCTAAATTGGAAAAATGGACTGCTAAATGGACTGCTGTCACATGACAACACGGTTATGCCCACCCAGTCACATGACAACTTAGCCATGCCTACTCAGTCACATGACCACCTAGCCACATGCCACAAGCCACGTCCAGCCAGTCACATGACCACCAAGCCACACCCACAAATTAAACCATGCCCACAGAACTGGTTGTTAAAAAATTTGAATCCCACCCTGGAGAGGGAGTATTAGAAGGAAGAAGGGCCATCATAATTATGAATATTTATCACAGGTACATTGGGTTTTAATGCTGCTGGAAGAAAATACTGGCCTAAATTCAGTAGCACTAAAATATCTTTCCACACTCATCATTTTTTTTCTTTCACATGCACATATAAAAAGACTATACAACCATATTTGGCTATTAACAGAAATCACAAAACATTGATCTGTTATTTAATGTTTTAGCCTTCGGTGCATCAAGCCATTAGCTTAATGTTCTTAAGATTATCTTTTTCTGCCAATCTCCATTCAGAAGGTTTAGAAACATTTGTGGATTCTATCATGACATGACATCTAGTATCAGAATTATTTGGTTTGCAACACAGTAACCCTCTCCCCAAAAACACAGGATGGTTTAGGATGCTGTAAGAATAAGGCAGTGTATGTATGTGTGTGTGCGCAATGTTTTGATGATAAAGCTGATAACATGAGCATATTCAGACCCAATCTTGATCAGGATCTATGGAGTTTTAATTGTTTTTTTAAAAATAGTTGTCTCATAAATGAGCAATTCTTCCTGATAATGTTAATTGTTTTGTGGACTTTGCCTTTCCAAGCAGCTTGCATATGTGTGGAAAGCATTGAAGAGCCCTAAGACTATAACTTTCTTGTACTGTTTTATATATTGGAAGAGTTATTTGACAGTGGGATGCAAAAGCATATTAACAAGGAAGATTTGAGAACAGTAGTATTGCTTTCTTTGTGATATTTATTTCTTTTACTCAACCCAGTATAAATCAACAGTGCTGCTGTCCTTTTCCCATCTCAGCACCTGCAAAATTGAAATAAAATGTTTCTTTTAAAAAATGTTGCAAACCTTCACAAATCAGTTGAGCGACTGTCACAATTCCTAGGAGACATAAACTAATGCAGTGTTTTTCAACCTTAGCAACTTTAAAATATTTGAACTTCTTCTCCCAGAATTCCCCAGCCAAAGTTAAAGTCTGGGCATCTTAAAGTTGCAAAGATTGAGAAACATTATATTAATCAGACAAAAACAAGTTCAGTTCCAACCATCTAAATGGTAAAGACCCCTCAAGTTGAGATTGACTATTTGATGCCTGAATTCCTGAATTTCCCATGGCCTTCCTCAGGGATGTTTTTTAGCTTTCCCAATCTGAAATTTCTAAGAAGTTTCCCATCCAAGTACTAACCAGGTACAACTTGGTATAGTTTCCCCAGATTGGCCAAGGTTAGCTAGAGGCTTCCATCTGCTATGCCCATCTAAATGCCAAGTTAGCAGGGGCAGTTTTAAAAACTCTTAGCAACTCCTCTTGCTATGAATTTCTGCATTACTAGGCAGGAACATAACAAACTAAATGAGTTCTTCAGCTGCCTAAGTAAATGTCATAAATTAGTCTGCTACAAACACTGTTACATAAGGCTATATTTAAGATACTTTGTTTTTAAATCAACAACGAGTTCAGCAAGTCCCCAGAGCAGGAAATATTGGCAAACATTATAATGTAGATAGATCATACTTGCTTCTTGAGGGATTTAATTTGATTCAGGAAGTTGTTCTGTTTTTCAGAACTCTTTGAACTACATTTCTGGACTGAATATCAGCACCAAAACAATGATAACAGGTTTCCTGTTTTTGCTGGAAATATTTTTGTAATTTTAATAATTTTATTCTGCAGAAAAATAATGATGCAGTTGTGAACAGAAAAGAAAAAGAAGAATTCTAGTCAAATGGAAAATTCCATGTCCAGATTCTGATATCCAAATAAACAGGAATACCAGAATTTGATTTTTTAAAGACATAGTTACATGACTTACGTGTAGAAAATCTAAAGTTCTAAATAACTCCTAGCTATGTTTTTTTTTCAAACAGCAGCCATAAATACAGTTTCATATGATGCCAAATAAATTAGAACTATTAGCAAAAATTACAAAAGATTGCTACATTGACCCAAAAAATATAATCATGTTTCATTATTGCCTGAAACTTGACTATATACTGTATATTAACTATAATATTCTTGCTCACGAGTGCCTAACATCAAAAACTCTAAGTCTTAATGGATGGCATAATAATATGTCTAGAAAAAGCACAGTAAACAGGAAGGACCATTAAATGTCACAGATTAGAGATAAATAGCTATAGAGACATCCAATAGAATACTGCCAGCATACCAGGAGCCATAATCCAAAAATGTGAGCAGGAATAGTGATTTAATTAGAATTAATTTAACTACTTGTGGGGTCTTTATGTTATCTTTCCTGTTGCATTTTTAAAATTATGATTTGATGGCAATATTTAGATACTCGGGATGCTATTCTTTATGGAGAGAGGTAAAAAGCATGCATTCTAGTTTGATACTGTACCCCATTTCCATAACACCTTAATCTGAGATTACACCTGAGTCACTTTATACCAAAGCAGCAGGGGCTTCTTCCATTCTCTCTTATTCTTAATATGTTATAGAAGGTATTCAAACAAGGAAAAGCAATGCCTTTAGTGAAGAGAATTCTACTTTAAATGAATATATAGTGAACACAAGCTTTAAATCGTTGGTACTGAAAGATATAGAAATTGCATTAATAGAGAGAGCTGCATTGATGTCGCAGCACAACAGTTGTGGCAAGCAGAGCTCCACAAAGCCCAGCTGATTTCTGCCTGCCTAGAGGCTCTTCGGAGCCAAAAGTCACCTTGTAGGGGCAACAAAGATAGGAAGGGCTCCCATAGATCACAAGTGGATGGCACTCCACTTAGCTGGATCCAGGCAGAGAGAAAAATAGCCATTAATGGCTGAACCAGAGCTGTAAAGCTGTGACAGCAGGAATGAAGAAAGCACAGGGAAAAGTGGAAAGGAAAAGAGTGTACTGAATCTGGACAAGGATTGCCTAATTTGTACCCAGAATTAAGTTAAATTCCCCAAAAGTACTTTTAAGAAGAAAGGGGGACTCCAGGGAAAAAGAGGGAGGAAATTGTCTTTTCCCCCTCCAAAGAAAAATGGCAAGGGAAAATTTTGAGCAGACTACAAGTCTGCTAGAAGAGAGAGAAGTGAATGGAAAATTAATTTTAAAACAGGAAGAGAAAGACTGCACTGGGCATTTTAACAAGATAGGCACTATCTATGTTATAGTTATAGATAATATGCATTTAATATTGAGCTATTTTCCCTTTGCTTTTAGTTATAATAAGTGAAAGGGTGTTTTTTCACTTTTTTGCCTGGATATTCAATACTCATAGTGGAAAGGGAAAAAGAGAGTAAGGGCAGGGATGGAATTCTACTGGTTCGGACCGGTTCTATAGAACCAGTCATGATTCTGTGCAGTTTGGAGAACCAGCAAATAATGCCTCTGGCTGGCCCTGCCCCTCCCTGCCCACCCCACCCCACCTGCCCACTCACCTCATCCTGCCCCATCCAGTCACTCCTCATCTTGCTCGCCATTGCTAACCTGCCTTCACCCACCATTGCTGCCTGCCTTCTGCCATGGCCCTGATCTCCCTGGGTGAGTGAGCCTGCAAGCAAGCCCCATCAAGTCAACTCCCAGGCTGCCTACGCCACTGCACTGTCCTCCCCCACTATCCCCAGACTTGCCTGGCTTGGACATTCACCTTCTCCCCCTGTCCGGGAAGAAGCCACATGGCCATGGTCGCTCTGGCTGGGAGAAGGTTCTTGTGCCCCTTGCCAGGAAGAAGCTGCATGGCCATGGCCTCGTTGGCTGGGAGAACGTTCTCCTCCCCCCTGGCTGTGAAGAAGCTGCATGGTCATGGCCTCACTGGCTGGGAAAAGGATTTCCTCCCCCTGGATTGGAAGCCGCATGGCTGAGCTGGCTGGGAGAACAAATTCCCTAATGATTTCTTTGCCTACCTGATTTGAGGTTCCTTCACATTTCTGACCATCATGTGCAGAGAAAGAAAAGTTTGTGTGGGGCTAAAAAAAAAGTTCAATCAATCAATTCCATCTTCTCATGAAAGAAAAAGATCACACAAAGTTGGAATTGAAAGAATTTTTTTTTAGCCCCAATACAACTTTTCTTTCCCTGCACATGATGGCAAGAAATGCAAAGGAGCCTCAAATCAGGTAGGCAAAGAAATCCTTGGGAGAAACAAGGGCATCTGAATGGCAGTGGGTGGGAAAAGCTCCATGGCACAGTGCTGCAATGGTGAAACAGGCAATGGCATGAGGTAAGCAGAAGGCTGCTGTCCTTCTCTTCTCCCTGTTCCTCCTGCTCCCCTTAAGACTGAACTTAAATACTTTGTTTTGAGAACTGCTGCACCTGGTCTTTAGAGATAGACTGAAGACAGAATTTGATTTGGAAACCAATGTGGGAAAACTAGATAGGTGGCTGCTATAGAGAAGAACTTTTTTTCAATCTTCGTGGATTATAAATCCCTCTGGCTGATATAAAAAGTGAAAAAGATAAAAAATTGGGAAGAAGACTAGAACATTGGAGTAACAAAAGTTGGGGATAGAGTGGGCCTTGTGATTACAAATACTAATTGACAGAAGACAAGATGGTATAAAAGACATCTAAGGATAAATATTTTTCCTCTTTCTCCTGTTGCTCTTTGATCATCTTTATAAAGAACAGCCTGTGTAGATTGACCTTATTGATTATTGGGTTTATCTTGGCAACTTGGAGTATTAAAGATTTAGCTTGGCAACATTGGAGTATTAAAGATTGGAGACACAGCGGGTTATAATGTAACTGACTGAGATACTGAGATACTGAAGATTGATTGAAGTTGAATGGATTTGTGGTCTTGTGTGACAAGTGGGATATTGAAGTGTTAGGGAGCTGTTTATAATTAGCCTTTGGCTGGTTAGCCCCTAGCTATTAGTAAGGCTGGTGAGTGTGCATGCTGCTAGTTTACTGAAGGGGAATGAAGAGAAAGAAGGGATTAATATCAGCTGCTGAGATGACAAGTATTTCAACTTTAAGCAAAATAGGGAAGAAAACCTCTTCTACACCATCATTGGCCACCCCAAGTCCATCTAATCAGAGGTGAATAGAGTGTATATTACAGCTGGAGAAATCAAATACACTCCAAAAGGAAATGCAGGTGAAGTTTCAGTCATTGCAGGAGGACATAACCAAAAATCATAATGAGATAAAGAAAGATACAGGAGAAGTGAGAAATGGTATGGAAGAGGTGAAAGAAAAAATACAAAATATTGCCGAAAAATTTGAAAACTTTCAGCAAATGATAACAAAAAATGAACAAATAATCCAAAAAATGGAGAAATCAGAACAAGCAGAGAAAAAAGTTGATGAAATAAACTATAGAATGACCCAAGAAAACAAAGATAGTACAGTAATAATGCAGTAATAATGCTAGAAACAGAAAAGGCAGCCCACTATCTAAGATTTGAAAAAATAGAAGAGGAGAAGGGAGAAGACCTACCAGGCACAATGAAAGAGATGTTGGCAAAGGCGTTAGGGATTGAGAAGCAGGAGATGGAGCCAGAGATGGACAAAAATTTTAGAATACATACAAACTATGCAAGGACACACAAACTTCCAAGAAGAGCACACATGAGATTTATGAAATAATTGATAAGAGAGGAAATACTCAACAAGGTAAGAGAACCGTTACAACATAAGGGAAAATGATTGGTGGTTTTTAAACAGTTCACTAGGAGAGTAAGAGACTTATGGAAACAATATCAGTTTTTGACTACAATGTTGATTAAATGTAAACTTCAGGTGGCTGATACCTGAGAGAATATTAGTTAATTGGCATGGACAAAAAAATACAGATTGGACTCACTGGACAAAGCAATTGAATTTTATGATCACCATTTTAATATGGAAGAGAGACAAGAAATGAGGGGAGAAGTAGAACAAACAGGTCAAGAAGTATCAACCACAGAAGGGAAATGTACACAACAAGATGCAAATGAAGCTGAGAAAAAAGAACGAGCAGATTGAGAAGGAACAAGAGCAAAGGAACAGACAGAGACAAGAGTAACTAGGAGCATAAAACAATAAGACAGCCAATCTCATTGTACACATGTTGTATTCTGACAATAAATGTGATAACAAAGACCTATTTATAAGTGAAGCAATGCAAGAAGAAATAAAGATGCTGTCAATTAACATAAATGGACTGAATTACCCCATGAAAAGAAAAAAAATATTCACAAAACTACAGAGATTAAGATTAGATATAATAGGAGCTGTGGGGGCAGGGGCAGCTGTCAGAAGGAACAGGTGTGTGAATGGATGACTCCGTGCCACACAACTTCTCTGCTACTGTTCATAGGGCTCTTCAAAATCAAAGGTAGTCCTGGAGGGGCAGCCAAAGGTGGGGGCATCCTGAAGAACTTATGCAGGCAGCGGTCCACATCAGGACACGGGAGTTGGCCCAGAGTGAATGGATGGAGAAAGGATGACCTGCAATGGCCAACTAAGAAGATTGACAATAGGACAAACAAGTGATAAAATAGTGGAACGATGGTGAATCGGAACTGACAGACTTGAATCCCAACTTTTGTGAGTAAAGCAACAAAAGGGAGTCTGATCAGAGGGTAATCGGAGTTGAATCTGGGTGAAAGACACAGCCCTAGCTAAAGGCGGAGGGAGCAGCGAGATAAACTGCAGGCAAAGAGATCACTGAGAGCACAGAGAAGGAAAGCCAGGATGCTAGGAAGACTGGGAATGGTTAAAGATTTGGAGTAACAAGGTGATCTGGATTTAGAATTATTGGTGTGTTGTGGTCTGACAAGAAGACCAGGACAGTGAACTCAACAGCTTTGACAGATTGGCGAATCAAATGGACCCTAAAGAGATAATGACACAGCATCTCTAAAACAGTGACAGAGATTGAGAGATAGACTGAGAGACACCTACTGGTCACCAAGAGAGAAAATGTACTGGAACTGAAAAAAGGGGGTGGGTGGGTGGAGGAAATACTGGAATATAAAAGGAAAGGGGGAAAAAAGAACTAAATAGAAGAATTTCCCCAAACTTGTTGTGGAATTAATATACTGAATTACCTAGCACTGTCATTACATTTATTATTTTCATATAGCTTTAGCTGGGAATATTATTGTTAATACTTTTGTTTTTAATCCCTATATATTAGAAATTAATTACTATATATTATCTACTATTATCATTGATATTACTGATTGACTACTCAAAGCTACTACAAAAAGTTACTAGCACAGAGGTAATATTAATTAAGATATAAACAATAGCTACATTAAGTAAGTTTATCAATCGTATCTATCATAACTTAATATTATAAATAACAAATTAGAGTAAAATAGAATAGAATTCTTTTTTTTAAACAAATTTTATTAATTTTTAAAAACAATACACAGACAAACAAAACGTAGAATATAAAAACATAAGACATCTTTTCTGAAAAACAAATAAAGCATCTTATTTAAAGACAGCATAATTCCAAATTATCATATTTCCATACAAGCACAATTTAATATGCATATTTATCTTATATATTCAACTTCATATCTTTTCCCAATTTCTCTCTATTTCTCCCTTTCCTTCTATTCAATTATATTTCTTTTGCCTTGATTTCTATATATTCATTGTATCCATCTGTCTTATTTACAATTTCATTATTCTCTTCCAACATTTTTCTAGAATTTTATTAATTCAAACATAGACAAACAAAACACAAAACATAAATACATAAAACTTCTTTTTGGAAAGCGGCTTAACCCCGGGTTACATCTTTTTGTACAGACATAAATCAAATTCATGCTCACCTAATATACTATTTCATATCTTATTTAACATTCTATATTTTCTATATATTTTCACTCTTCTATTCACTCTCTTAATTCTATTTTATTTATTTCATCTCAATTTAGATAATTATACTTGCATCTTTTGTCTGTTCTCTTTCAATTATCTATTTATCTTTCCTTTCTAATAGAATATTTCTCCTGTAATCACTGGTTGAAGTATGACAACTTTTTATCTTTCCCCTAAATTTAACACTTAAAATAATACATAATTTCCATACTGATTCTGCTTAGTACATTCTAAGTACTACATTTTAAAATAGTAAAACAAAAGAAGAAAAATAAGCTTATAATATAGTAGAAACAATGTTCCATAAGGAATCAAACTCTATTGTTAAATCTTACACATTTTTATACATTCCCTTTAATGTATTGTTAACTCTTATAATATTCAGTTTTCTAACTCGATTTCAAATATTAATATCTACAACACAGTCTGATGTACTTTTGGAGAATCTTTTTTTTTTAATTATATTTTACCCTTTGTCTCTGAAAAAAACCTGTTTTTTAACATCTTGTGTTATTATTTATGACTTCTCTTCCCTTTTTCCCTTCCTTTGTCAATTCTAGCCTTTTTGTCCCCCATCTCTCAATCTCCACTCTCTTAGTCTCTCCTCTCTGTTGTATTTCTCTTTTCTGTTGCTTTCTGACATTGTATCGATTTTTCACCTTATTTTTCCCTTTCTTGGTTGCTTTTTTAGGTTCTCAATTCTCCATTTTTTTACCCCCCTTTCTCTTTTCTTCCTCAACTAAGATTATTTGTCCATTAAAGATGGCTTCTTCTTCTTCATCCCAGCTTTCTTGTTGTATTTCCTGGTAGGTAGGAATCGCCATTTCTAAAAAATAGATCCAGAAGAGCCCTTGCCTTCTTGTTCCTCTTCTTTTTTGAAATTCCATTTGCAATTTTTCAACAGATAATGCCATTATCAAGAGAAGAAAGTTTTTTTTAAACAACCCAAATGTTTTTAGTCTTTCAAGAAATAGTTTCCAAAAGTCACAAAGTCACAAAGCAATCCAAATCAAGACAAACTATTTCATTTAGCATTTTCTTCTTTTTATATTTTCTCTTCCTGGGGTAAAATTCAATTACACAGTTCCAAAATAATTTTTTAGAAGTCTTATTGCCATTTATTTCTGGTCTTATAAACTCCAAGCAGTCTCCTCCAGTACAATCTTAAAATAAGTTCTTTACCTCTTCCTTCCCACTTATAGCAAAAAGATTTTAATTTTTAATTCCAATGTTCAAAAATCTTTTATCCCCTTGGCTTTAATTTTCAAGTTTAGTTACCTTCTGTGCCCAAGCAGGTTTTTCAGATTTCCATCTGCTATTTCCGTAGGGAAGGAGAGTGAGAGAAAATAACTTTCCTTTTCAACTTTCTTCCGCCGCTTTTACAGTCTTCTGGGGAAACAATGTATCGTTCAAGAGATTAAATTTCCAGGGTATTTAGAGGTTCCTAATTGTCCCAGTTCAGCCAAGAACTTTCACTTTCTCCGACTTCCTCCTGCACAATCTTGTCCCGCTGCAGGCTTCTTTGTGGCAGCCATTGCTGACCGCCACTCCACGGCCTTGGGAAAAGGGGGTTTAGCTGGCTGAGGAGGGGGGTTGCGATGCCCCTGGACCCCTGCCCGGATCCCCCCTGTCTTCAGTTACCTCTACGGAGTAACCATATCCTCCAAATCCAGCTGAATCAGAGGGACTTCAGCAGCAAGCACAGCGGGAACCGCGCACAATCGCGGATTCCTGCCACCGCTGAAGCTTTGCAAACTGGAAGCCAAAATAGAATAGAATTCTTTATTGGCCAGGTGTGATTGGACATATAAGAAATTTGTCTTGGTGCAAATGCTTTCAGTGTGCATAAAAGAAAAGATACATACATCAAGAATCAAGAATTATATGGTACAACACTTAATAATAGTCATAGGGTACAATAAGTAATAAAATCATACTGGGAAATAGTCAATTTAAATCGTAAGGATACAAGTGACAAAGTTACAAGTGGGAGGGGATGGGTAATAAGGAGTGATGAGAAGATTAATAGTAATAGTGCAGACTTTGTAAATAGTTGGACAGTGTTGAGGGAGTTATTTGTTTAGCAGAGTGATGGCATTTGGGAAAAATACTGTCCTTGTGTCTAGTTGTTCTGGTGTTCAATGCTCTAGAGCATTGTTTTGAGGGTAGGAGTTGAAACAGTTTATGTCCAGGATGTGAGGGGTCTAAATATTTTCAAAGCCCTCTTTTTGACTCACGCAGTATACAGGTCCTCGACTGAAGGCAGGTTAGTAGTAATTGTTTTTTCTGTGGTCCTAATTACTCTCTGAAGTCTGTGTCTGTCTTGTTGGGTTGCAGAACCAAACCAGACAGTTATAGAGGTGCAGATGACAGACTCAATAATTGCGGTGTAGAACTGTATCAGCAGCTCCTTGGGCAGTTTGAGCTTTCTGAGTAGGCACAGAAAGAACATTTGTTCTTTGTTGTGCTTTTTTGATGATGTTTTTGATGATAGGTGTACATTTTAGGTTTTAAGCAATTAGTAATTAATAACTAATTAATGAGTTAAGAGTACCATTAGAAGTATTATTGTAAAGGATACTATAGGACTGTGATTGATGAATTTTGAATTATTGTTTCTAATATTGAGTTAAGAGTGATAGGAACATCTCCAGGAACGAATCTGCATATTGATATACAGAATAGAAAGGAAATCAAAGATATAAAACAGTGGAGGGTTCAACAAGCAGGGGAAAGAGGTGGGAGAGTCTGATAAAAAGCAACTTTGTAAAAAGATTGTTAAAATGACTAGTACTACTGATTTAACAAAGATTGGAGCAGGAAGGAAAACAACCCCACAGGTGTCAACAATGTCATCAAGCCTCTCTAATGAAAAATCTATTGAGGAAATGTTACAAAAGGAAAGATCAAATTTGTTCAAAAACCTGCAAAGCATGTTGCAAAATATGCAAGAAACAATGACAAAGAACCATGAAGAAATGAAAAAAGAGAAAGGAGTGGTGAGAAATGATACAGGTGAACTTAAAGAAAAAATACAGATGATGGATGGAAAATTTGAAGCTTTCCAACAACAGATGTTTAAAAATGGGCAGAAACTATTAGAAATGGAAACAAGAATGGAAAAGGAGGAAAAAAGAGTCAATGATTTAAGTGGAAAATTAATTCAGGCAAACAAAGAACCAGAATGACAGTGATCTTTCTAAAGGCTGAAAAAGCAGCCCATTATCTACTTTTTCAAAACGTAAAAGAAGCAAAGGGGGAAGATCTACCGGACGCGATGGCAGACTTGATTGTGAAAGCACTCAGAATGGAAAAAGTTGAAATGTTGATAGATATAGATGAAATATACAGGGTGAAAACCAACTACACAAAGAGACACAATCTCTCGAAAGAAATACATATTAGAGTTGTAAAAATAATCCATATGGGATGAGATACAACACAGAACAAGAGACAAGCCAATAGAATATAGAGGAAAACAGACAGAATCCTCAAACAAGTACCAAGAAGGGATAAGGGATCTGAGAAGACCCTACCAATTTTTGATGACAAAATTGACTAAAATTGCAAAATTGAATTTAGGTGGTTGTCATCAGAAGGTATCATGGTTACCTGACAAGATAAGAGGTATAGACTGGACTTGGTAGACAAAGCAGAAGAATTCCACAACCAACACTTTACTAATGAAGAAGAAAGAGAAGAAAGAGACACAGCAGAAGCAAGATATGTAGAAAGAATGATTAAGAAAGAAAGCTTACTATATATTAAGAACAAAGGAAATGGAAGAAGAGGAAATGCAAAGAGATGCAAGAAGAATGCAAGATGAATATTAACAGGCTAAATTCTCCCATGAAAAGAAGGAAAATTCTTTACAAATTAAAGTGCCAAAATGTAGACATAATAGCCTTACAAGAAGTTCACATAAAAGAAAAACATATGTAAAAGATAGGATCCTGGCTAATCAAATCTATAAAAACAAAGAAGGGAGAAACCTGATAGTAGAAATAGAAATAGATTATACGAAAATATTAATAGTAGAAATTTATGCACCAAATGGGGGACAGGAGCAATTTTTCAGAAATTTACATAATATAATTTGAGATATAGAATATGATGAGATTTGTATTCTAGGTGACTTCAATGCAATCAATAATAAAAAAAAGATTAGACTACAAAAGCAAGAATAGGGAAAAGAAGAATATTGCCTAAAACCTTCTTTAAAATGGCAGAAGATCTAAACATCCAAGACATCTGGAGTGAAAGAAATTGAGAGAAAAATCAATACACATTTTACTCAAGCAGATACCAATCATGGTCTAGGATTGATATGGTGTAGATCAGGCTTGTCCAACCCGCGGCCCATGGGCCGCATGCGGCCCAGGTCACCTCGTAATGCGGCCCAGTGCCCACCCCAACCATCGTGCCACAGCCAGCGAGAAGGAGGAGGAGAGGCAGGCGCGAGGCGGGGCGAGGTGAGCACCAGGTCAAGCAGCAAGAGAAAAGGCGGGCACCGTCAGAGCGCCACCTCCTGCTGTTGCCGCCACCGGCACCGCCGCCGCTTCTGCCCCCGCCACCACTGCTGCTTCTGCCCCCGCCGCCACTGCTGCCCCCGCCGCCGCCGCCGCTTCTGCCCCGCTGCCACCCCTGCTGCTTCTGCCCCCGCCACCCCCGCCGCTTCTGCCCTGCCACTGCTGCTGCTTCTGCCCCCACTGCTACTGCTGCCCCCGCCGCTGCCGCTTCTTCTCCCGCCGCCACCCCCACCGCTTCTGCCCCCACCGCCGCCGCTTCTGCCCCCGCCACCGCTGCTGCTTCTGCCCCCGCCACTGCTGCCCCCGTGGCGGGGGAAGAAGCAGCGGCGGTGGCGGGGGAAGAAGCGGCGGCAGCGGTGGGGGTGGTGGCGGGGGCAGCAGCGGCGGCAGCAGAAGCAGCAGCAGTGGCGGGGGAAGAAGCGGCGTGGCCGGGGCAGAAGCGGTGGCGGCAGCGGGGGCAGAAGCAGCAGTGTCGGCAGGGGCAGAAGCGGGGGCGGGGGCGGGGGCAGAGGCGGTGGTGGGGGCAGCGGCGGCGGGGGCAGAAATAAAAAGTTTTGAAGAGTTCATACTTATTTTTGAAGGGGGGAGAGACTGGTTGTTACATAAAGCAGGGTCTTCAGTAGTGGTCAACCCAGAGAGAAATATTTTTTTCTTCCAAAATTTCACTCTACCAAGGGGACCCTGCAACAAAGTCTGAACATAGCAATGAGCAAGGGGAAGCTGAGTGCTGAGGAGAAACCTCAACAACTACCCAGACACCAGCTCTGTATGCTCCATTGAACACATCAAAGCTATCTGAAAGTTCTATGATGCCTCAATGGTCTATAGGCATAGGGAAAAGAGACAGCTGGGATGGAAGAGCCAGGGGAGTAACCCTCACCCACAGTAACCATAAACCTGGATGGAAAATGAAACTGGAAGCCTTTTCATGACCAGGAAGAGCTGATCAAGGAATTGCTGGTGGATAATCAACTGAAATGGTACATAAATCGACTTGTGAGGGAAGCCTTGGAAGACCTCAACATGCGAGATGAACCAGGTCGCCAATGAAGGAGAGTGAGTAAACCAGCAACTGAGGAAACCTGAGCCATCAACCCTGATCCAGCTGAAACTGATTGAGCAACCGACCAAGCCAGAGGACCAGCAGCCATGACAGGTACCCAACTTCCTGCCATTCCAGAGCAGGGAATTAACCCCAGCCAACCCAGGGACCTATGGCTGCAGAGAAAGATACCCCCCTTGGGGGTGATATTGGATGGACACCCCAGAAATTGGGATTTTTTCCTGGTGCAAGTCCTCACCTATATGCAAAAATATGAGCAGAACTCCCAACCCAAGGAGGCCTGAGTATGAGTCATCACCTAAAAGGGGCAGCCACCAGATAGATGGTAACCCTCCACAATGTTGATGCTCCAGAGCTGTGGAATCTCAATCAAATCATGACAGCCCTACACCACCACTTTGAAGACATCCTCACTGATCAAAAAGTCTGTGACCACATTAGTGTCGTAAAGCAGGGCCATCGCCCTGTAGCCAAATAAAATTCCATCTCCCTGAAAAATTCCAAGCTGACAGCCAAGTCAACTGTCCAGAGGATATTCTAGTCTATTTGTTCAAAGATGGACTCAATGACGACCTATACATTGCCTGCCTGGCCCACAGGGCCCCCAGCCACCTGCATGGATGGCAGAGGAGGTGGAGAGCGACATGACCCAAAACCAGTACTGCACTGGCTTGGAGAAGATCCCCACCCCAGGGGAAGCAAGAGCTTTTCAAGCCCCAAACCACCATGGCACCAAGACCATCTGACTGTTTTAAATGTGGGAAGGAGGGGCACCATGCAGTGGAGTGCCATTCAAAAACCCCTGCCAGAAAGCCAGATTGCCCATCGGGGGGAAACCTGGAAAACCCAACTCCCGAAGAAAAGAAACTGCTCTGAGAAGCCAAGAAGCCATGGGGTTTTGGTCCCCTCCAAACCCAGAGGAAGAAACTCCAGTGCCTCGAGAATACCTGAGCCAGTCCAAAAGCAATCCAGAAGACAACCCGCTGGTAAATGGCCCAATCAAACTGCTCACTCTATCTCTAAGAATCTTTATTCCCAGCCGAGGGAAGGGGGAGGAAGTAGCAGCATTACTGGATTCAGGGTGCACCCATGCCTAATCAACCCAACCCTAGTAGGGAGTTTGGGGATCCACCTAAGGACAATGGAAAACCCCATCGCTTTCTGCCAGTTCGACAAGACTATAGAGGGAAGGAGCCAGCCATTTTTGCCACAGAGCCATTACAAATAAAACTGGGGGACAATAGTGAGACATTCACATTCATTGTAGCCCTGGGAATAGAAGGGCCACTAGTCCTAGGACTCACATGGCTATGGAAATGGAATCCAAAAATAAATTGGGAGAGAGGAACTGTTATAATATGTACAGAATAACCCTTGAGTAACAAGGATATGCACATGGAAACATTTATGAGAATAGTTATGAATAATTATCCAGCCACACACAGATACACTAAATTGAGTTAAAGTTTACTTTAAGAAATAGCACAGTCCAATAAACAGTCCAGGTCATATAAGTTTAACAGTCCAAAGAATATCCAATTACAAAGTCTTCTTACCGGTTGCCTTTGTCATTTACAGTAAACAAAAATATCAAAGTATAAACACAGCTTAGATAGCAACAAAATGTCAGAGATACAGAATGTCAGAGAGAGCAAGCCATGATCTCTAGCTTCCTCTTATGGCAATTCACAATACAATCAACCAATCGGAACATAGTACAAATCAGTAACTTTGTCTTAAAGCTACAAACATACATTGTTGGTTTATATATTGCCAACCCAACTAATTGGTGGACAGATTCCTAACAGGAACCATAAAATCCAGAAACATGCAACATATGTGAACATCCTAGAGGAGGGGAAGGAAGGAAAAGAAAACAGAGAAACAGCCATGGCTGGCCAGCCTGCTGAATCCACTAACATCTCCAAAGAATACCAGGATTTGGTCAAGTATTTAGCGAGGAAGCATCTGATGAAGTCCCGCCTCATCACGCCATGGATTGTGCCATTGAGATCCTACCGGGGGCTAAACTTTCAAAACCAAAAATGTACTGCATGTCCCCTAGAGAACTAAATGAACTCAGAGCGTTTATTGACAAAAATCATTAAAAAATCTCAAAAGGGTTTCATCGAACCCACACGACCTAAAATAGCAGCCCCAGTATTATTCCATGAAAAGAAAGATGGCACCTACACCTCTACATTAATTTCCATAATTTAAACACCATCAGCATGGAAAATATGTACCCACTCTCCCTCATGAAGGACATGCTAACCCACCTCTCTAAAGGAAAACAATTTTCAAAGTTAGATTTATGAGAGGCATACTACCGCATCAGAATTAGGAAAGGGAAGGAATGGAAGACTGCTTTTAACACCCCACTGGGGTGCTACCAATTTAAAGTATGTCCTTTCAGACTACAAGGAGTTAATGAGGTGCTCCATGAACATTTGTACAAAGGGGTCTTTATCTTGATGACATTTTAATCTACAAACAAAAGAAGAGCACATAAAATTAATCTGAGCAGTTCTCACAAAACTTCAAGCTGCCAAACTATATGCAAAACTCTCTAAATGTGAGTTCCACCAAGAGAAAATTGACTATCTGGGATACAGAATATCTCATGAGGAATAGAGGTGGACCCATAAAAAGTAAAAGCCATTATCAATTGGGAGGTGCCCCCAAATTGCAAACAACTACAAAGTTTCCTGGGTTTTGCAAACTTACCATCAGTTCATTCCAGCTTTTGTGAATATCACCCTCCCAATTATGAGCTTGTTGAAAAAGAAAGGGGTGGGTGGGAAACTGAAGCCAAGGCAACCCTTTAACTGGATGATGGAATGCTAAGTGGCATTCAAAAAACTTAAACAACTATTCTCAGCAGAACCTATCCTGAAACACCCAGACCCAGAGCAATCATTTGTTATCCAAGCGGATGCTAGTGACATAGCAGTAGGACCAATCCTACTCCAAAAGAATGAACATGGACAATTGAAACCATGTGCTTATATTTCCAAGAAATTGATAGAAACTGAGCAAAGATGGACTATATGGGAGAAAGAGGCATATGCCATGCAATGGGCCCTCCTCACATGGAGATATTTCCTAGAAGGGAACAAAATCCCTTTCGAAGTCTGGACTGATCATAAAAATCTAGAAGCCCTGAAAACTCCACAGAAACTCTCTGCCAAACAAGTATATTGGGCGCAATATTTTAAATGCTTTAATTTCACTCTCAAGTATCTCCCAAGCGGGGTGGGGACTTCTTGGCAGATGCCCTGTCCAGGAAACCCCAATATAACAGTAAAAGGATTGAAATTGTAAAACCCATGCTCCAACCAACCCAACTTGCAGCCAAAGTAATCACCCAAGCACAAGGGAAGAAAGAACTACTTTCTGACAATGCAACAGCTTCCAAATTTAAGGAGGCACTACTTAAGGATGATTGGCTCCAAGCTAACAAAAATATTTGCTTACTCAAAGATGGTCTAGCCTGGATAGAGATCAAATTTTATGTCCTCCCCAGCCAGAGACTGAACCTCATGAAATGATGCCACGACTCCCAAATAGATGGACATTTTGGATATGTAAAAACTCTGCACCTCATCAAGAGACAATTCTGGTGGCCATCCCTTAAAAAAGAGCTATTGAGCTATGTTGCCAGCTGCCCTATCTGTGCAGCTGCAAAAAGAAGACAAGGAAAATCCCCAGGACTTCTATAAACTGTAGCAGAATCTTCAGCACCCTGGAGAGAGATTTCTATGGATTTTATAGTGGAGCTCCCTGAAAGTGTGCGAAACACTGTCATTTGGATTATAATGGATCTCTTTCCAAAACAAGTCCATTTTATACCCTACCAAAAGAATCAAATAACCAAGGCGTTAGCAAAGATGTTTTTAGTACATATTTATCGCCTGCACGGAACTCCCCAACACGTTATCTCAGACAGAGGTGTACAAATCACTTCAAAATTTTGGCTGGCTTTTTAAAACCTATTAGGCTCCACCCAGGAATTGAGCTTTTCACAGCACCCCCAGACAAATGAGGTGATGAAGAGAGCCAATGGAATATTAGAACAATATTTAAGATGTTTTATTAACTACAAACAGGACAATTGGACTGACCTTTTGCCTTTTGCTGAGGTAGCTTACAATAACTTGATACACAGTAGCATGGTTTCACCCCATTCCAGGTAGCCACACGACAAGAATTCAACCTCATGCCAGAGCTACATACCAAGGAACCTGACATTCCCTCCCTTAAGGAGTTGATAAACAATTTACAAACCATTTGGCCAGTGATCAGACTAGCCCTACAAGAGGCCAGAGCTGCTTTTAAAGCTCAAGCTGACAAAAAATGCACTGAACTCAAACCATTCAAGGTTGGGGACTGCATATATTTATCTACAAAAATTCCTACAATCATTACAACCTTCTAAGAAACTGGGACCAAAATTAATTTGCCCATTTCCCATCACCAGCATCATCAACCCTTTCACTGTAGAACTTCTACTCCCTAAGACACTTAGACAGTATTTCACTGCAGCCTACTCAAACCAGAAATCACTTCAAAGTTCAAACCCCTTCTTCTCTCACCTCCAACCCCCATTATGGTGGAAGAGGAACAACACTTTGAAATGAAAGATATTCTTGACTCATGCACTCACCATGGCTCCACACAATATTTAGTAGCATGGAAACACCTACCCTCCTCCCAAAATGAATGGGTAGCCAAAACACATGTAAAAGCCCCTAACATTGTTATGGAAATTCCACCTGAAATACCTTCACACACCATCCTAAATCTTAATGTAACACATGTTTATGTCTTCCAGGTGGATTTCTCAATTTTTGAGGAAGGCAATATGTCAGATCCATATATCTGCCATTCTTCAATGAAAGAAGAAGGGGGGAGTTGGTACAAGTAATCCTTTTTGATGTAACCTGAATATCTTAAGTCTTGTATTGAATCTGTATAACTTGTACATGATATACAACTGGGGACTGGAGCCCAGATGACTGGAAACTTGTCACCTCTTGGAAAGAGAGCAAGAAGAGAAGGGGCCATAAAAATTCCAGCTCCAAAAGAAACTTCCTGGGAAACTTTTCTCAACTACATTCCCAGAAAAAAAGGGGGGGTGATTAACATGTTGCTTCTTTCTATTGACAAAACCCCCATCAGACTAAGGGGAGGGGTTCTAACTCTCTTTATCTATGCTGCATGCCTGGAGGCATATTAGACCCTACTTTGACTATTACCTGATAACTTCCCTTTCAATAAAGAATTCCTTTTGAAATACCCAGCTTTCAGAAGTTCATTCTTATCATTTGAAGGGGAGAGAGTCTGGGCCTTAAAGATAGTATGATGAGAGTCCCGGGATGTGCTGCAGTGGCAGTAAAGTCCAGCCCCCTCTCTTCAGCCCTACACAACCTTCTCACCCATCAGCATCCGATGGCAAAGCACTTGCTTTCTGCTATCTGGAAGTACAACAGATGCTTCCAAATGACTTCTTTTGGAGCCAGAGATGTGAAGGAGGGAAATTTTATGCCAACATTCAAAGTGCAAGTGCAGGTCTACCACTGGATAGGGAGTACCATAGTGTGGCCCCAGCAGCAGCCTTCATTTCTTCAGATATACTTTGTTAGTGATGATGACAATGAGAGAGACAACTCTAACTGTTGCCTGGCACCGCAGATGCCTGGAAAATTCTCATCTCTTGGAGAGATTGAAAGGGGAGAAGGGGCCATATAGATTCCCGTACCGGAAGAAAACTCCTGGGAACCTTTCCTTAGGCTTTCCCAGAGACAAGCAGAAAATAACATGTCCGCACCTGCAAATTGGTGGAATCCATATCAGACTACGGGGAGGGGTTCTAATTCCCTTTATCTGAGTTGCATGCCCTGTGAGATATCAGACCCTGCTTTGAATTTTGACTTGCTTTTTCCCTCTTCAATAAAAGATTTCTTTTTAACTACAAGAGTTCATACTTACTTTTGAAGGGGGGAGAGACTGGTCTTTACAATGCCTTTCTATGGAATGGCAGAATTACAATATATAGATATTTTCTAAGACATTATGTGAGGTATGCTTTACTTTTAGTATGGGAAAAAGTTAAACTACAAAACTATAGGAAAATACCAGTCTGTCTTTCCACAATGGAAGCATTGATACATCCAAATGTTGTCAACTTGGAAAAAATTCTATCCTACAAAGATATCTGAAACAAGAAAGGGGAATGTAAAACCAGACAGAAATTACAAAAGTCACAAAAGGGGTGGATTTAGCGTGGTGGCCACACTTGCAAATGCAATCAAGGTATGAGAAAGAAGTGAAAACATGAGGTTTCTATAAAGGACCAACAACACTTGATATTATTAGGGTCAGATGAAAAACTAATAAGAAAACTATATAATTACCGATTAAGCTTTAAAAGATGAATGGAAAAGGAACAATGATAGTATGGGCAAAAAAAAAATGGCTATATGGTATAAACTAGATAAATGGCAAAAACTTTGGGATAGAAATTACAAACTGATAATGGCTACTGCATACAAGGAAAATCTTTATAAAATGTTTTAGCAAGATTAGCAAAAATATTTAACAAGCCTGCCAAATGTTGGAAATGTAATCAGACTCCAGGTACCTACTATCATATATGGTGCACATGTATAAAAGCAAGAAAATATTTGGACAAAATTACACACATGACTGGAAAAGCAGCATATAGATTTAATGCCAGAAATATTTTTGTTAGGTATAATAGCATTAAACTATGATAAAGGGACTATATATTTAATGCTACATGTATTGACAGCAGCAAGAATTGTATTTGTGCATTATTGGAAAAATGAGAACACCCCACCAGATGAAAATATAATTCAGAAAATATTGGATTGAGCAGAGATGGATAGATTGATATTGAAAATAAAAGATAAAGGCGATACAGAGTACCATTCAACATGGAATAACTTTTTTTTTAAAGTAAAATAAAAATAAGTCACTAAATCTAATGTCACCCACCCCAAGATCTGTTCCTTATTTCTTTACCATTTTTGTTACAGATATTAAATGTTTTTCCACCAATTTCTGGGACAATATCCCAGATCACAAAGAGCTGTTAATTAGGATCCTTGCAATTTCAAGTAGTTTGGATAGGCAAATTAAATTATCTAGTCTCACAATGAGCATTTACATATAGTAAATGATGGTTTCACTAAACACTAGCATCACATTTGAAGTGATTACATTAGAGAACCCTCTGAAAGACAAAAAAGACAAGTATAAAAAGTGGAAAGAAGGGCACATAACTAAGGCAGAATATTGGCAAATAGCCTAAGCCTGCAAAGATGAAGTGAGGTAAGCTAAGGCTCATAATGAATAAAGGCTTGCAACAAAATTAAAAAAATAACAAAATAAGCTTTTCCCAACATGCTAAAAACAAGAAAAAAAAGTCAAAGAAACAATTGGTCCATTGCTGGGAAAAAGTGGCAAGAAGGTGACAAGCAACAGAGAGAAAGCAGAACTACTTAACTCATTTTTTTTTGCATCTGTCTTTACATAAGGGGGAAAAAAACAGTCCCACCTAGCAAAAACAACACCACAAAAAACAGATTAGGAACACAAGTTAAAATAGGGAAGAAAATAGTAAGTGAGCACCTGCCTACCCTAGACAAGTTCAAATCACCAGGACCGGATGGATTACACCCAAGGCTCTAAAAAAACTGGCAGACAAGATCTCAGAACCATTGAACTATATCTTTCAAAGATCCTGGAGCATCCAGGAACTGCCAGAGGACTGAAAAAGAGCTGATGTAGTTCCAATCTTCAAAAAAGGAAAAAAATAGATCCAGGAAATTGCAGACCTATCAGACTGACCTCAATACCAGGGAAGTTTCTGGAAAAGATAATCAAGCAACGAATCAGCAAACACCTAGAAGCAAAGTAACTAAAAGCCAACAAGGGTTTGTCAAAAACAGATCATGCCAGACTAATCTTATTGCATTCTTTGACTAACTGACAAAATTAGTGGACCAGAGGAATGCTGTGAATATAATTTACTTGGACTTCAGTAAGGCATTTGATAAAGTAGACCATAAACTACTACTTGATAAAATAGAAAAATGTGGGTTAGACAGCATCTAACCCACATTCGTAACTGGCTGACCAACTGCACTCAACCTGGAACTGCATCACTCAATGGAACTACATCTACATGGACAGAAGTATGCAGTGAGGTACCCCAAGGTTCTGTTTTAGACCCAGTACTCTTCAACATCTTCATTAATGACTTGGACAAGGGAATAGATGGGGAACTCATTATATTTGCAGACGGCACCAAGCTGGCAGGAATAGCCAACACTCCAGAAGATAAGTTTAAGATACAAAAGGATCTTGACAGACTTGAACATTGAGCGCTATCTAACAAAATGAAATTCAATGGTGAAAAAAGTAAGGTTGTACATTTAGGCAAGAAAAACAAAATGCACAGGTACATTATATGTGGTACCTCGCTCAATGGTAGTAACCGTGAGAGAAATCTTGGAGTCCTAGTAGACAATCATTTAAATATGAGCCAGCAGTGTGCTGCAGCTGCCAAAAAAGCCAACATAGTTCTAAGCTGCCTAAACAGAGGGATAGAATCAAGATTGTGTGAAGTGTTAATAGCACTTTATAATGCCTATAATGACCATACTTGGAATGCTGCATCCAGTTTTGGTCCCCACGATGTAAAAAGATGTTGAGACTCTAGAAAGAGAGCAGAGAAGACCAACAAAGATGATTAGGTGACTGGAGGCTAAAATATATAGAGAATGGTTGCTGGAACTGGGTATGTCTAATTTGGTGAAAAAATAGACTGGGGTGACAGGTCTACTGAGCAGCTGTGACTGCAGAAAACAGTAGGGCCATGGTCCATCAAATGTGTTATAAAAAATGTATACAATCTAAAGTTAAAGAGATATAATTTGAATAAATAGAAGGAAAAGAACTAATAAAGAGAAGTTTGGGATAAGATATGAAGATGAACAGATAAGGTAAATATATATATCAAATTGTGCTTGTTTGGAAATGTGATAACTTGGAATAATTCTGTCTTTAAATAAGTTGTTGTATTGGCTTTTTAAGAAAAAGAAAATTCCTATGTCATTATATTTTATGTTTTGTTTGTCTGTGTATTGTTTTGGAAAATCAATAAAATTTGTTCAAAAAAAAAATGTGTGACAGGAACATGCTCCACACACAGGCAAAGGGCAAGACATATGAGGGGGCTGAGGAGAAGATGACCAGTGGTGACCTGTTCTCTAACAGCAAGCAAAAACAGTGGGATGGAATAAACAGGTCCAGTGGTTCTGCATCACATGCCTCCCAATTTGTCCTGCAACAAAGTTCTAGCATCATACTAAATACAAAGTTTTGGAAGCTTTTTAATGTTTTCATTAATACTTTTAGCAGTTGTTCCCTTAGAAGCATCTCCTGCTAAATTTACCAGGAATATATGTGTGTGCTTGAGGAGAATGCAATAAACTTATTAGGATTTCTTTTTGTGAGTGGAAATGGAAGGAATACTTGCTAACTCATGGAACAATGCAACTATGGGGAAGGACATGCAGTAGTTGACCAGTTTGAAAAAGTGAGCAAAGATGGCTGGCATTTCTTGTGCTTTTTGTTATTGTTGAGTTCAGATGAAGAAACCATAAATAATGATTGTCTGAAGGCACACTTCACAAACACCAAATTTGTAACTATACGATAACACAAACCAAAAGTGTTGAATTCTGCAGAAAATGAATATCATATTAAGGGAAGGGGGGAAATACGAAAGTATTTTAAAGACTGGAAGATTTAGTGTGTTCAGTTGGATAAATAAAGAGGCTTTGGATTTTGTCAATCTAAAAGATGCCCCAACATAACCATGGACAATTCTGCTTCACATTTTATTGCCAGTGGGGAAATTGCTAGTTGTAAATGTATACCAGTGACCTTTCTCAGACCACAGCTGAAGTACCTCTAGACTAGTAGTACTAACAAGCACATCCTGAAAGCCCTTCAACTGCCTTTTGACTAGCTATGTATGTATTATTTGTCTTCTCTCCATGGGATCTGTTAGTCTGTTTCAGTAATGGAGAGTATTCCCTGTGTTGTTGAGGTACAACCATAGAAATCCAAATTTAAATATTTAAATAAATCTTCAGCCACAGAAATTTACTGGGCAATTTATTTTCTGTCTGCATAAACTTTCATAAGTTAGTATTCTAGGACTAAACTAGATGAAGGAGCCCTATGTAATTGGCCTGTTATCTGGACAAAAGGCAGGATAAAAATACATATTTTTATTATTAAACTTTTATGCTACCCATCTCTCTGAGGTGAATCTTTCATATATAAATATGAATGTTCACAATTCCTGCTTACCCTAAATCCTGACATAAGACTGTAGAAGCTAATTCTCTCTTTTTTTAGTGCCACATATTCTGACTGTCAAGCGACTCTTTACAGACATTTCCTATATGCTATGTGTTAGACCAGGGCTGTCAAACTTGCAGCGCACAGGCCAGATCCATCACACATTGGCCATACCTATGCCCAGTTTAACAAAGGAGGGGTGGAGTTGTGATACATCACATGACAACATCGTGATGATGCAAGTTTGCCACAGTCTTCTGACTGTGCTAGACAGTCAGAAGACCAAGACAAAGTTCTTCTCTGCCACAATCAAAACCTTTAAACTATCCATTCATAATGACATGCCTGATGTAGTTACATCAACTTCAATCCAGAATAACAAAGAATGAATATAATCTAGATGACTGGTGATAATATATAGAAGAAAACCTCATGGATCATGTTTTCCTTGCAGTTTATTCACTCAGTTTAAAGATTAAAATTAAATCATGTTTTGTTAAGAGCATGTTTTGTTAAGTATGCAAAGGTCAGCACAGTAGGGTTCAGCCAGGTGCTCAATTTCCAAAGAACAGACTGCTTCATTTACTTTTGCACTCAGTGAACTTGATAATAAGAAAAAAGAACAAAAGGGAAAGAATGGCAACTGCTGTTTGAGCATTTCCCCTCTTTTCTCCTATTTCAGCAAAGTAGTCAATAAAACAGGGTAAACTATTCTTAGGCCTAATGACTAGATTACAGAGTTAATACTGGACACCAGGATCAACATTCTCATAAAAATAAGAGTGCCCAAGAGCATCTCTCTAAAACCTGAGTGATCTATCTCCACAACCATCCTCCATATCTTGGGTAATAGGATGGTCAGAAATACATTTTCCAAACAAACCTGAGCATCAACCTTCAAAGAAGTAATACTGTTTTCAGCAAGTCTTTCCTCTTCCCTTCCTTTTCTTTTTTCTTTTTAACCTCTTCACACATTCTAGGGGCAATTTCAGAAAGGGTTTGGTTCAAAATGTGAAATTGGAAGGGATTGTGTGCTTAGATGCTTTGTGAACTCTCCAGAAAGAGAAGCAAACAACTTTGGGGCATACTGAAGGCTTCTGCTTTACTGAGCTTGTTGGACAGGAAAACAACAGAGAACTTGGAAACATGTCATGCTAAAAAAACACAAGCTTTCCTGAGATAAGGTAACAAAAGTGAAGCCCTACCAAAAAGAAACTCCATGGTATTTCAGAAAGGCACATTACCTCCATAAAACAAAAGAAACAAAGCATTAATAGAGGGTAAGCAAAGCAAAAGTTCCAGGACAGCTGTCTTAATCAAAAGGCGGGAAACTTCAACATACACACACCCCTCCCTGAATCTCAGCTTTTGATTTGAGAACCCAAAGGATTGCTAAAATACACATCCTACCACCAAAGGGCTCACCAATGGTAAAGCTGTAGCCATCAATGCTGAAAGTGGCACTCCTGCATTTTTTAAATCCTTCCTTTCGGTTGCTGGGTTCTGTCATGATGGAATTGCCGAGAAATCTTCAAGCAGCAGAAGCAGCAGCAGCCCCTTCCACTTCTAACAGCAGCAATCTCCCTTTGTGGGATATAAGCTTTTCTGAGCCAGCAATTTTCTGCCTTCAAATCTCTCCTGTTGGCAGTTCTTACTAATGACTTCACACCATCTCCTAATGTACAGCACTAATGCCAAAAGAGCGAGGGAGAGAGACAAGGAAGAGATGCACCCAGCAGCATTCTCCACCCCTAAGATTGTCACTTGGTACCTACTTGGAGATGCCGACTGGAGATGTTAGAATCCCAAACCTAACAGCAATTAATGTAATATTACTGAGCTAAACAAATTGGCAATTCAGGCTGCCAATGCTTGCAAGCAGGAGTTCCAACTATAATATTGGAATATTCAGGGCTGCCAAAATAAATTTTGTCCCAAACTTCTTTCCTTCCTGACCAACACTAAAATGTCCTGCTTTTCCTCCTTTGTCTGGGGTCAATTGCAGTTACTGTTAATAGAAGGTGAGAGATCCCGCTATGGCCCCTATTATGGGGGGGGGGGTTGCATCAGAGTTTAGTTTTCTTTTCTTGCCTACTATTTAACATTTACATGTTGGGTAAGGTGCACTTGCAATCTTCCTTGCAAGTTTAGCCATTGACTTTTTGGAAAAGGAGCAGAGAAGATTGCAAATGGTGATCCTTTGATCACAGGGGACTTGGTGCTGTAGCTAGCCATCAATGTGAATAGGTGGCCAAGTGCTCAAAATGTGGTCCTGTAACCAGGGTGGCTGATACAAAATGCCCAGAAATGATTTAGAGGCTGGAAAGCACCCATTCCAAGGTCATAGTGATTGTGAACTGTTGTTAAACCACTGTTTGTATTTTGAGGATTACCTGAAACTTGATTTTGGGCTTTTTTTTCTTTGGGTGGTGGGGAGAATGTCTCTAGCTGTGAGAAAAGTTTCCAAATGTGGCCATCACCCTTTAAAGAAGAAAGGCTTACAAAGTATTCTATGCAACATGTTCTCCATAAGTCTCAGGCACTGCAGGTTGGTTTCATTAAATCTTCACTTATGGCAGGAATATCCCTAATTTTTACATATATGCCTAAGGATATTCATATACAAACTCATTTATTTATTCTTAAAAAGTAACCAGTTGTTGTTGAAGGGCCTATATTGGTTGCCATTTCATATGAGGCACAGGAGCCTAAAGCTTCACTATTTGAAGGAATAGTTCTGTTTCAAACATCCTTAAGCATTTAAGATCTGCAAGAGATTTATTTCTTTTTAAAAAATTATATGGCCACTTATTCTTAGTGACACTGAATGGATTACAAAAATAAAAACCTAGTATACAACAATAAAAAGCAATACCCCAACTCACCCTCCTGGCAATAACAGTTAATAAAACAAGCCACTTGATGGGCTCCATCCCACTCTGGGTTTCCCAGGCCTATTGGCAAAAACCAGGTCTTCAGGGCCTTGCAAAAGAGTGGGGGCAATTCATTTCTGCAGGGATGGTGTCATAACAGAGAAGAAGCCATAACAGAGAAGGCTCTTCTTCCTGATCCCAATAGATGTACTTCCTTAGGAGAGGGGACACACGACATTGTCAGAGTATACATGAACTGGCAGAGACATAATTAACAAAGTCAGCTAATGGGAGCTGAATTGAAGGCGTGGCTTAGCTCCATGTTCTTAGCACTGAAGTGAAACTAACTCAGTTGCTCTCAATTCTGAAAGTGAAACAAGTAATCTGTTCTGAGCCACCTGAGCTGCTATTTGTGTTTTGCTTGTTACGGTGGAAGAAACTACTAATGGTATTGTAAACTTTATTTCATATTATTTATGTATATAAAGAAGTTAAAGAATCCTGCTAAATCAATCATCTGTGTGTTTTCTGGACTTGAATTCTGCTGTAAACTCTCACAGGTTATGGGCCCAGCCAGAACCAGAACCCAGAAAAAGACTGAATTGTAATTTAAGCTGAGAGAGACTGTCTGTGTTTAAAAGGAGAAACAAGGCAGAGAGAAAGCTTTGCAGGATGGCTGAGAAAATTAAGGAGACCTCTCTGCTTCTTTTGGGTCAGAAGAATCATATTATTTGGGCTGTGGAGATGGGGAGTGCTTTTCACATGCCTCAGCATCTGAGTTGTCCATATCAAAGTCATCGAATCTATGGACACCTCTTGCTTCATCAAACCCCAAAGAAGGTTTCAAGCCTGCAGAGGCCCAGTCAAGGTATTCAGATCTGACCGTGGAACGAACTTTGTAGGGGCTTGTAAAGAATTACAGATTGAGGAAGGCATTCGCCCTAACTCGCCAATTGATGGCTATCTTAAAGCTCACAATTGTGTATGGATATCTAAACCTGCCCATACATCCCACATGGAAGGGGCATGGGAACGCATGATCGGAATAGCTCAATTTACATAGACTTCTGTAAAGCCTTTGATTCAGTGGTACACGACAAACTACTACTAAAACTAAAATCTTATGGTATCTCTGGACACCTACATAACTGGATAGAAGCATTCCTGTCAAACAGACAACAAATGGTCAAAATTGGGAGCATCCTATCAAATTCTGTACCTTAAGGCAGTGTTCTAGGACCAACTCTCTTCATACTCTACATAAATGACCTCTGTGATCATATTAAGAGCAACTGCGTTTTCTTCACCGATGATGTAAAGCTATTCAATACCACTGACAATATCACTACCCTTCAAAAAGACTCGACTATGTATCAGAATGGTCAAACAAATGGCAACTTCAAATCTCAACAAATAAATGCTCTGTCTTACATATTGGCAAAAAAAAATCAGAAAATAAAATACAAGCTGAATAGTCAAGACCTTGTAGATGATCCAAACTCTGTCAAGGACCTTGGGGTACTCATCTCCAATGATCTAAGTGCTAGAGCCCACTGTAACTACATAGCTAAAAAAGCATTAAGAGTTGTTAACCTAATCCTATGTAGCCTTTTCTCTGGTAATATCACACTACTAACTAGAGCATACAAAACATTTGCTAGACCAATACTTGAATACAGCTCATCAGTCTGGAACCCACATTACGTATCTGGTATTAATGCAGTTGAGAAAGTCCAGAAATATTTCACAAGAAGAGTTCTCCGCTCCTCTACTCATTGCAGAATACCTTATGCCACCAGACTTGAAATTTTAGACCTAGACAACCTACAACTACGATGCCTTTGGTCCAATCGAAATATAGTATATAAAATTATACATTGCAATGTACTACCTGTCGATGAATACTTCAGCTTCAACCATAACCATACAAGAGCATACAATAGATACAAACTCAAGGTAAACCATACCAAACTTGATTGCACTTGGATTGAAACTTGATTAGACTGTCTACTATTGACCTCACCCCTTTCCTAAGAAGTCTGTAGGGGGTGTGCATAAGTGCACCAATGTGCCTACCGTCCCTGTCCTATTGTTTCTTTTTATTTTTCTTATATGTATCCATTTCATGTATTCATAACTATGTTTATACTTATACCTGTTATCTTATAATTGCTTGATAAAATAAATAAAATAAAATAAAAATAAAAGCTAAGAAACTGTGGAATATTGTGGAAAACCCATCCCAAGCGTGCTTAACTGCTGCAGATCAGAGGCAGCATGATAAAGCAATGGCTTATATCATATTAAGTTTACAAGATGAACAGTTTATCAATGTAGCTGATTTAAAAAACTACAAAGGAAGTCTGGCAGAAATTAAGGACTGTACATGTGAGTGTGTCAGCATGTAATATTATGCAATTATCAAGAAAGTTATACAGAGCCAGTTTGCAACCAGGAGAATCTGTTGAGCACATTAAGTGAACATGCGAAGGTTGTCTATGGAGTTAGAACAGCGTGGAATGCAGATTCCTGAATCTCAGAAAGTGCTGCTAATTTTAAACAGTCTAGATGACTCGTGGGATATTTTTTCTGCAGTGTTTGAGCGTTAACCAAAGCAGGAATTGCGTTTGGAGCAAGGGTGGGATTCTACAGGTTTGCACCTATTTGCTAGAACCGGTTATTAACATTCTAAGCAGTTCGGAAAACCAGTTGTAGAAGAAATTACTGGCCTAATTCTGTAAGGAAGGCAGGAAGGAAACATTCTGGTGTTGCTTACAGAAACTGCCTCTCCGTTAACCCTTATTACATTCTTGGCAAGACTAGACTTCCTGTCTCAGGAACATCTCTGGAGTTTTTTACCCTTCCTTTGCTGGTACTTTGCTTGTGTGGAATGACCATTTAAAGTTACAATGGCACTTTTTTCAGTGCCATTGTAACTTTAAATGGTCA
>NW_020769326.1:686433-765727 GCF_900518735.1 Pseudonaja textilis
CGGAAGGCAGGAAGGAAACATTCTGGTGTTGCTTACAGAAACTGCCTCTCCGTTAACCCTTATTACATTCTTGGCAAGACTAGACTTCCTGTCTCAGGAACATCTCTGGAGTTTTTTACCCTTCCTTTGCTGGTACTTTGCTTGTGTGGAATGACCATTTAAAGTTACAATGGCACTGAAAAAAGTGACTTATGACCATTTTTCACACTTATGACTGTTGCAGCATGGCCACAGTCATGAGACGCCAGGGGAGGAGATGCATGCCTCGATGTGAGTGATATTGAGTTGGCCACATGTAGCCAATAACATGACCACCAAGCCATGTCCACCCAGTCACATGACCACCAAGCCACGCCCACCACCTAAGCCATGCCCACAGAACCAGTTGTTAAAAATTTTGAATCCCACCCCTGGTTTGGAGGCGTTGAAAGCATGTCTGATCAAGAAAGAAAATAAATGCCATTATAGAAAAAGCCCTGAGGAAAAAATCCCTGAGGAGGGGGCCCAAGGAGCAGAATGGAAAATTCCACAGACTGGCTGTCTCCAGAGAAGCACTAAATGTTAACTCATAAAATATTTCTATGGTCTTTTTAGAGTTGCCAACAGAAAGGGAGGCAGAGCAGTGCAGCAGCTTGGAAACCAAAAGTGCATTCCATAAATAGTTTTCAAAGATAGTAACTAGGTGACTGAAGTTTCTGCCATGCAAAATTCTAACTGGAGAGCATGATTAATGACTCTTGGCTATGGATGTGCCCCATTGGAGAATATGAATTATAATACACCCAGAGGGTGAGGGGAAACCAGGGTCAAAGGTGACAATGAATTATGTGTCTCAGAGTCGGCTACACCCAGGCAGTGCCAGACATTTTAACTCCCAATAAATCCTTTTGAAGTTTTGGAAGTTTGTCTCGAGACTCATGATATAAATGAGGGTAACTGCCAGAATCCTGACAGCTAACTGACTCTCATAATTCATCATCATTACCAGGACACCTGATGCCTGGCCTCTTCTATCATTTCCTGACATCTGGAATGCATGGAGAGAAAGTCAGGTGACATGGCAGAAGGGGGATTATCAGAAGAGAACTTCCTCCAAACTACTCAAATGCAAACAGAAGCTGACAATATAATTACAGCCAAAGCAGAGAAACCTGATCCAGTGAAGGAAAGAAAAAAAGATGAATACTGGTGGAAAACAAAACTCCCCAAAACTTCAGAAGTTGAGTTCCCCTATCCCAAAAGGAGAGGAAGGCCGCTGAGCGACTTGGGAAGAGTGGAATGGTTGTGGGACTGGGAACAAGCCACAGCCCCAAAGCTCCTGACGAGATCCCTGGGGAGATCCATAAAGCAGCTGAGAGAGGAATTTGACTGAGCTACCATTAGAGATGACAGCCCATCATACCACCCAAAACAGAGAGGAGTTTCCACAGAGTTTTCTGAAGTGAAGAGAAACAGGCAAAATCACAGCCTCCCCTTCCCTACCCAGCAGAAGAAAAAAGAGTCCACAGCAGCAACCAGTGCCTTCCTCCATGCAGCAGGCAGCCCCCTCCTCCTGTGCAAACTAGAGCTGGGAAGGAAGGTCAACCATCTCAAGCACAAATTTATAGAGGGTGACAGGAAGAGGGGAGAGCAGAGCTCTACGAACTGCTCTGGTTCTGGAGGAAATTTGATGGGGACCCAGACCAGCTAGCTCTATTCCTTGACTCAGCTGAGATCCACCTAGAATGCTATGGACACCTCTACCCCTCCCCTAGAGCCATGGTGAACGCCATTTCTGGGGGTTTTGAGGAAGAAGCAATAGGATGGCTAGCAACTGTCCACAAGAGAAGGACCCCCCCCCCAGCTATATTACACAGATGACTTCCTACAACTGCTAGATGCCAGATTTGAGGAGGCAGAGGAGGGCCCATATGCAGAAGATGAGCTCAGCAACCTAAAGCAGGAAGGACAACCCATCAAGGAGCACATCTGTGAATTCAGGAGAATTAATGGGAAGCTACCCCTTCTGCCTGAGCAGATGCTAGGTTCATTTTTCAGGACAAGCCTGGGCAAGCAACTTAGCAAAGTAACCGCCTATCAGGACATCCCGAACTGACTCTCTGAGTTGTTCTGAGTTGCCAGAAAAGTCAACGGGGCATTATGCCCTAGCAACATGAGGAAGCTGCCAGGAACCAGAGACAGAGGGCAACCAGACCAGGGGCCACCAAGCCAATGGGACAACACAGCACCATGATCTGCCGCAAAACCAACCCTCTCATGAAGCCCAATTAAATGTTACTGATGTGGGCGGGGGGAGAGGCGTGTGCAACCCCAGATTCGAAACCAAAGCCAAACCACCACCCAGGGAGCAACCTGAACGAGGCCCCATATGTGCCACCAATGCTTCCTAGAAGGTCCTTCATGCTGCAGAGGTCCTTCTCCATCCAGCTGAAGAAGGAGGGACCCCAGACAATGATGACCAGTCATTGGATTCTTATGACAGCGAGGATGAGGGTGAAAAAAACCTAATGGTGAGTGGATCGATTCCCCCTTGCATCTTCCCAATATGGCTTATGGCTCCCAAAACAGGAAGTAAGGGGACTTTCCAAGCCCTAATAGATTCAGGTTGCACTAGGTGCCTGGTCAACCTGACCACAGTCCTAAAACTGAGGTTCAGAGTGAAAAAGGTAGCAAACTCAGAGCCTGACAGCCAGATTTTTATGACAGCAAGGACAAGGTCGAAAATGACCCAATGGTGAGTGGACCGATTCCCTCTTGCATCTTCCCAATATAGCTTACAGCCCCCAAAACAGGAAATAAGGAGACTTTCCAACCTCAATAGATTCAGGCTGCACCAGGAGCCTGATCAACCTAACCACAGTCCTAAAACTGGGGATCAGAGTGAAAAAGGTAGCCCACCTGATCTGATTTGAACAAGTAGCTGGCTCCCTGCTGGGAGGAGCCTATTCCACTCACTTAATCGAACCAGTGAGACTAGAGCTAGCAGATCACTGGGAAACAATTCGATTTGTAGTGGCTCCCAAAATGACAGATGCAGTCATACTGGGACTTTCCTAGGCCCGACCATCTGATGGCACGGGGGAAGCTGCACACTGAGGATAGCAAAGGGACCTCAACCCCTTCCTCTCCATCGAATAGAAGCACTGGCCATGCAGGGGATCAGAACAACTGGCAACCACATCCGACAGAACCCCAGAGGCCAGACAGATCCCAAGAGAATATCATGACCTTGCTGAAGTATTCAGCAAGATTGAATGTGACATGCTACCCTCCCTCCCATCGTCAGACAGACTGCGCCATAGAAATCATTCCCAGGGCAAAATTACCAAAACCCAAAATGTACGCCATGATGCCCTGGGAAATGTAAGAAATGCACGAATATATAGACAAAAACTTAGTAAGTGCCAGCCAGGCCATGGATTGCAACTCCAGTCTTGTTCAAAGAAAAAAAAGATGGGACTATGAGATTATGCATTGAAGAGGGCGGAGCTGGCATCGTGACAATACGGCATGCGATTTTGGAGGTCTGAGATCGCTGCCAATATCTTTGCTCCTGGACAGCCCAATCAGATCTAAACTGTCCCAAAGAGATGATGAATGTAAAGAGTGCATCCTGTCGATCCCAGGGATACCACAAACTCCCTGGTAGATCCAGGAGAAGCTCTTTTTGCCAGTGGCAAAGAGGCAGCCATTAAAGCTGCTGAAGTTGGGACAGCTCCAAAACGAAAGAGAACGGAAAGAGAAAGTGTGCCGGTTTGGTGAGAACTTTTTCTTTATTTTAAGATTTGAAAGGACACCCTAAGGAAAAGAAAGAATCTGTAAAAGTTTTGACAGAAGTGATTAAGCGGTGATTTTAAACAGGAATGTCAAAGTAATTTTTTTTTCCTCATTGCTGGATTTTCTACACATGATTTTATATTTTGAAACTGGACTGGGCTTTTTTTTCTTCTTTCACCTATTCTTTCTCTCCTTTTTGTCTTTATAATATTCTAGGCTAGAGGCTCCCTTTTAGTCATCTTTTTAAATATCTTTTTCCCTTTTTAATTCATTTTTATTATATTTTATTTGGAAAAGGAGGGGGAAAGTGAAAGCAAAAGAGACTTTGTAACACTGCCAACTAGAGGCTTGGAAATATTCTATTGTTAATCTAATTCTACGTAGTTTTTTCTCTGGTAATATCACACTACTAACTACAGCATACAAAACATTTGCTAGACCTATACTTGAATACAGCTCATCAGTCTGGAACCCATATCATGTATCTGATATTAACACAATTGAAAAAGTCCAGAAATATTTCACAAGAAGAGTTCTCCGCTCCTCTACTCATTGCAGAATACCTTCTGCCACCAGACTTGAAACTCTAGACCTAGAAAACCTAGAACTACGATGTCTCCGGTCTGATCTAAGTATAGTATATAAAATCATACATTGCAATGTCCTACCTGCAAATGAATACTTCAGCTTCAATCATAACAATACAAGAGCACACAATAGATACAAACTCAAGGTTAACTGAATCAAACTTGACTGCAGAAAATACGACTTCAGCAACAGAGTGGTCAATGTTTAGAATACTCTACCTGACTCTGTGGTTTCTTCCCTAAACCCCAAAAACTTTAACCTTGGACTGTCTACTATTGACCTCATCCCCTTCCTAAGAGGCCTGTAGGGGGTGTGCATAAGCGCACCAGTCATGCCTATGGTCCCTGTCCTATTGTTTCTTTTTATTTTTCTGATAAGTATCTATCTCATGTATTCAAAACTATGTTTATTCTTATTCCTATATCTTGTAAGCAATTGACAAATCAAATAAATACTAAAAATAAAATACTACAAAATTATGCTATTATAGCTTATTGTAATAAAGCATACATGTAGCATTGGCTACATCTATCATAGCAGTAATTTAATATGTAGACAAGTCTCTAGGAGGTTACCTGGATGATTTGTATACATCCTTAAAACTCTTTAGTTGCCCTAGTCCTAGAGGATGCTGAGCTCTAGCATAAATGGTTAATTTAATTATGTGCCATCAAGTCATTTTTTACTTCTAGTGACTATATAGATGTTCTCTATGATGATCTGTCCCTAACTTGGTATTTCAGGTCTTCCACAGTGGATTGATCAGTGCATTGATCAGCACTGTAAGTCCATCTACCTTGCTGTTCTTTCCTTTCCTTCTATCTTTTCAAGCATTAAAACTTTTTCCAAACAGCTAAATCTTTGCATAACACATTCAAAATAGGATTATTTGAGCTAGTGCCTTGAGTGAAAACTTTGGGTTGATTTATTCATTGGTCCATTGCTTTGCTTTCTTGGGTGTCCAAAGTATTCTCAAGTGCCGACTCCAACATCAAAGTTCAAAGTATCAATACCTTTCCTATCCTGCTTTTTGCTCTTCTGCTAATTCATATATGCATAGATTTTCTTTATTGATTCAAGAAATGGGACCTATATACAGAGGAGGAATACTTTTCTGAATCAGAAACTGTATTCCTGTGATCTATGTAAAATGAACATGTGCCCAGAAAAGACCATGCTTTACATGGGCATTATATGATAAAGTTCTTCCATTATTCTAGAAAAGCATGAGGCTTGGAATTCCATAAGTACACACACATGTATGCACTTTCCCACTTGCGTCAGCAGCAGGTAAACGTGCATATGCAATCCATTTGCATGAGCGGTGGGTACATATATGTATGGCACTTTCACAAATGGAGCTATACATGCTAGCCGGCCGCTTGCATGAAACCATCCCCTCTCCTCCCACACACACTGGTCCACAAAGCCAGAACAGTTAGGGAACTTTGAAGTAAGCCTTTGATAGCCTTATGAGACAGATGAAAAAAATGTTCATAACAGAAAATTCCCAACAGAAAAAAGATGGGACATCACATACAGCTTCAAAAGAAATTTGTGTGCCTAAAGAACATTAGGCCTAGCTAACTAAGGTTTTGATATAAGCATTTTGAATTGTACTCAGTAAAGATAGACTGAACATAAGCACATCCTTAAGTCATTATACTATTTTCAATATCCATTCCAGCTTCTCTTTTCACATTCTTTATAACGGCTTGTAAAGGCCAATATTGCACCTTTTTGGTTTAAACTTTTTCTATAAATTCAATGTTACTAAATCTGCTAAATGGTTATACTGATAGGCATATGACTTGCACTTTCTACTGGTTATGTTTTATGGTTTTAATTGGGTTTTTTATTGATGTATTGCATGTATTGCTATTCAGAGTCATGAATGTGAGATAAGTAGCTCTACAAATGAAATAACCACTAACAGCCCTTAGTTTCCTGTTGGAGTTTCAGCACAATAAGACCTCTGAGGTATTAAGCACCTTTTGAAATCTGCAAAGAATAAAGTTATATTAAACTATGGCTATTACTCTGCTTCTCTGGCTCTCTTTGGGAAAAAAAACCTCAGTAAGTGGCTTTTTAAGTTACCTAAAGAATGGATTTGCTGCCTCGTTAAAAAGAATGGGGGGAATCCTAGAAATTAACATAACTCAAAATCTGCAATCGATAGTCTCAATCAGCAGCCCCCAACCTTTTGGGCACCAGGGACCAGTTCCATGGAGATAAGTTTTTCTGCAGACCAGAAGGGGTGTTTTATGTGCTGCCTGCATCCCGCACATGGGGCTTTGCTGGCATGCCACAGACTTGTGCTAGTCCATGGACCAGGGATTGGGGATTGGGGACCCCAGCCCTAAATCATATTTCCCATGCAATACTGTAGCAATTTCTCCTTTTCTTGCAAAATCACTCCAAAACAAGTTAAGGATGGTTATCTCAGTAATGTTTCTCAATGCCCATTCCTTAAACTCTGTTCTTATCTCTTAAGCAATTTGCCATTAGCCTTGGTTATTCTTCAGCACCTGGTGGTGCTTCCTGAAAATAGCTTGCTAAACATATTTGAATCTTTGTGCAGGAAAACAATATGGCATGATGCCAGATAGTGCCTGCAACAATGCATTTGATTCATGCCCAAAAGAAAAAAGATGACAATTTAGTCCTCAATTCAGTCATTGAGCTGAACTTCATAAAATTGAATACTACAGTGTGTAGTACTGCAGTTACTAAGTTTTTGGACTGACACTAGGGAGATGTAGCTTCAAATTTATCAACCACAAACATTTACAGTATTAGTTGATTTTGCACCAATTCCTCTTCATGCTCCCAATCTACCTCTCAGAGTTACTAAGAGGGGAAAGAGAAGGCACATTAATAAATGAAAGGCAAGATCTAATAATGAAAGAGTCAACAAGAGAGAGAAATAAAGTTTATATTATGACATAATGTTAGACAATGAGGGTGGTAGCAAATATGATTCCAGCATTCTGTACAGCAATGCCTCCATGAATCTAAGTGACTGCGGGGTAACAGAAAAGAATTATTATCTTTATTGCCCTTCTCCACACATCCTGGCTCAAACATCTGATCAAACCTACATGGAAACAAAGACCTGGACAGATAAACTTTTGGCTTAATCACACAGGTCTTGAAGACTTGCCTCTTGCACATCCAATTTGGGAAAATGCAAAACAGCCTAACCACCTAGAGGTGGTTGTCATAACAAATAATCAGCAATGCATAACAAATCATTTGCAATGCAAATCCTCTGCAATGCATTTATCATTCATTGTGAACCATAGCTCATCACCTTTGTTTGGATCAAATATCACATTCCTGTCTATAACAATAGCAGCCAATCCTTATAGAACATAATATTTTCATTCTCCTTCAGTGTGTGTGGGGTGGGGGGGGTGGGGAGGTGGAATGTTTGAATCCCTTACTGGTGAAAAAGTGAAGCTGCTGCACAAACAGCTTTGCAAATTCTATACATGCAAACAACTTTCTATACATGCAATATTCTTGTGCAGGAGTATGTGACATTTCTTTCAGTTTATCTTAGGCTCTATTTCATGTACAAATGAATTCCCTGATTCGCAGTAAACTCTTTAAATGTATGAAAAGAAAAATAACTACCACAGAATTTTTAAAAGTTGTGTGACCATTAAATGTTGGCATTAATGAAAGCTGAATTGGGAAGGGTTCAAATTCTAGCCAACAATAATTTACTATAAGACCAACACTACAATTCTCATTCCAAAATGCCTCTCTGCATTTGAGAGACTGCCAAGGAGAAGTCAGTACAATGGTATGGGAAAATTGAAACTTTCCAGTGTTGAACTTATTACCTACTGGGAGAAAAACTAAGATTGTCATTTAATTAAGAGAAACTGCTACAAATCCAGATCCAAGGCCAAGCTTTAATAGTGTCCTCTCTGTGAAGACCTCTTAGTGGAGGGGAAGGGGGTTGGGGAAGACAATCAGAAGTGGGATTCAAATTTTGTAGCAACTGGTTCTGTGGGTGTGGCTTAATTTGTGGGTGTGGCTTGGTGGTCAAGTGACTGGGTGGGCGTGGCTTGGTGGGCATGTGACCTGATGGCGTGGCTTGGTGGGCATGTGACTGGGTGGGCATGGCCAGGTGGCCATGTGACTGGCAAACCAAATGCAAGTGGTCCTCGCTTAATGGCTGGTTGCCTAGCAAGTGTTCTAATTTATGACTGATCTCACCAGAGCTACTTGGCCTGTTTTTGGAGTTTTCACAGCCATACACACACACACACACACACACACACACCCTTCTAACCCTGCTATTCTATGATTCTGTAAGGATCTCCTGCTGAAGCAGGGGGTTGGACTAGATGACCTCTGAGATCCCTTGCAGGCCAGCCTTAAATTGCTGTGCTGCTTCTCTTTCTTTCTGTTCCTTCCTTCCATCCCCGCTTTCTTTGTCAATCCCTTTTCTTCCTTTCTCTTCCTTTCTCTCTCCCTTTTTCTTTCTTTCCCCTTTCTCTTTCTTTTCTTTCTCGTCTCTTCCTTCTCTCTTTCCCTCTCTCCCCTCTCTTTCTCTCCCCCTCTCTCTTTCCCTTTCTTTCTCTTTTTCCATCTCTCTTTCTCTCTCTTCCTCTTTCCCTCTCTCTCCCCCCTCTTTCTCTCTCTCTCTCCCTCGCTTTCTTTCTCTCCCTCTCTTTCTTTCCCTCTCCCTCTCTTTCTTTCTGTTTCCCTCTCTTCCTCTCTCTCCTTCTCTCTCCCGACTCTCTCTTTCCCTCTTTCTTTCTTTCTTTCTTTCTTTCTTTCTTTCTTTCTTTCTTTCTTTCTTTCTTTCTTTTTCTTTCTCTCTTTCTCTCTCTTTCCCCCTCTTTCTCTCTTGTTCCCTCTCTTTCTCTCTTTTCCCTCTCTTCCTCTTCTTTCCCTCTCTCCCCCTCTCTTTCTCTCTCTCTCTTTCTCTCTGTCTCTCTCTCCCCCTCTTTCTTTCTCTCCCTCACTCTCTTTCCCCCTCTCTCTCTTCCTCTCCTTCTCTCTCTTTCCCACTCTCTCTTTCCCTCTCTCTCTCTCTTTCCCTCTCTCTTTCCCTCTCTCTCTCTGTCCCTTCCATTCCTCCTTCCTTCTCTCCTTCTAAAGCTAGGAAACCCACCTAATTTACACACAAACACACACACACACACACACACACACTTCCAACATTGCTTGTTAACCTATGTTCTTCCTGGCCAGTCTCCTAGAGTCCCAGGGACCGGGTGCGATTGTCCATTTGCATCCGGTCCTGTGTTGCCTGGAAAAGCCAGCAGGCAAAGCTGGGGGGGGGGGGCGGGGGGGGGACTTCCTCCCCTCCCTCAAGCTCCCACCCCACTGGCATTCCAACTGCCTGCAAAGTGCAAACTTACCTTTCTCCCACAGCTGGTCGCAGAGGGAAAGGTGAGCCAGCCAGGACAAAGCCATTGCCAGTTGGCTGCCCGCCAGCCCGCATCTCATCCCTTGCTGCTGCTCGGATTCTCCACAGCTGCTGGGGCTCGCGGCTGCCCAGGGGGAGCTGTTGCCACTCAGCTGCCCACCAGCCTGCATCTTGTCCCCTGCTGCTACTCGGATTCTCTGCAGCTGCTGGGGCTTGTGGCTGCCTATGGGAGTGCAGGAGGCAACCAGGAAGCACGCATCCATCCTCATTGCCCCTCTGTCTACCACCCCTCCCTCGCCTGGCCAAGCGTTTTAGCCGAGTGCAGGCCACCGAGGAAGATCTGCTTCCTTGGTGGCCCACAGCAGGCAAAGGGGTGATGGGGGCCCAGGCACCATAGCATTGTGCTCCTTGGTTGCCCCCCTCCCCTAGTAGGCAAGGCCAAACAGCTGCGGAGAATCCAGGTGGTGGGTGAGATGCAGGCTGGTGGGGACCCGAGCAAAAATGAGTCAGCCCTGGCTTGCCTTCCTCTCTGCCACCAGCAAGCTAGTTAAGCTGGAGGCTGGGGACAGTTGTGGGGGAAGCTTGCTAGGCCTGAGTGCCACATGGGTGGTGCTGGCAGCTAAGCAAGCCAGGCAGGGATGGGCAGCTAGCTAGGCCATGAGCACTGAGGGTGATGACGGCACAGCAGTGGAGGCCAAGGTCAGCCTGGGAGTCAGGACTCAACTGGGGCTTGTGGCAGTGGTGGTAGCAAGGGCAAGGGCGGCAGTGCAGTGGTGGCAGCCTAGGCTGGCCCAGGAGTCAGGACTCAACTGGGGCTGCAGCAGCATGTAGGCAACCGGGGCTTGCAAAGTCTCACTTACCTAGGGAGATCATGGTGGAAAGCAGACAGCAATGGCTGGTGGGCAGGCGAAGGCAGACTGCAGGCAGTGATGGTGTATGTCCGAGATAAGGATGGGCGGGGCGGGCAGGATTAGAATGCAGTCAGCTTGTTGTACGTGCGTGCAATGTCGTGCATGCGCGGTAAGGACTGACTGGGCAGGGAGTGGAGAAGCGGGCGGAAAGGAGTGGGGCCAGCCAGGGGCCGTTTTACCGGTTCTCTGAACTACTGGGAATCATAACAACAAGTTCTACCGAACTAATCTGAACCAGTAGAATCCCACATCTGAAGACAATGCAGGGTGGCTGTTAAGACAGCAAATAAGCTGGTAAGGATCAGGTGAGAGTTTCAGTTAGAAAGAGAAAAGTAGAGAGAGGGCCAGATATTCAGGAAGCCCCAAGATATGAAGAGGTGGAATCACAGAAAAAAGAAGGCAAAAGAAGATACAGGAATGGAAAGAGCAGCTTTTGGAAATACATGGCACAGATCAGACTGGAACTGTTAGAAAGGGAGGAGAGGGGAAAAATTCAATGTAAGAGGGAATCAAGGACCTTTGCAGGGCCTGTTCCTCCACCAGGCTGTATGAACTTTTGTACTCTTACTCTATTTGATTATCTGGATTGTAAATAGAAGAACCTGGAAAGAAGGGGTTTGAAACTGTTAACCATCAGCAGATGGATGGCATACTACAGACTGCAAAATGAGTAGCATATAAATTTGACAAATAAATACTAAGCAGACTCAGTATACAGAGGCACAGTCTTTCTCACCATGCACAGAACTATTGACATTCCATATAATATTCCTAAATTTATATTATTAGCAAATGTAAATTGCATGCAATTTGGTTTTAAGTAAAGATCATTCCAATCATATGCTAAATTTATATCACTGATGTTATTAGGTAATAATGATCAGACAATCTTTGAGCATTCACATATTATTTTTATTTTGGTAAAAGTATTTAATGAGTTTGAATCTTTAATTCTCTATGCATGCATTAGTGAACATTTTGAAGAACCAGTAGCAAGTATAATTTAATAAACTGTGCTACTTCTCTACAAAAAATTAATCCTGTAATCTTCTTGATTCAGACATATTTCCAGGTTTGTAGCATGTCTTCAACCACCACTAAAATTCATTCACCAAGTGTAAATTGAAGAAGTAATTCTCAAAAGGGATAAACTAGGATCTCTGCAAAGATACTTTGCAGAAAGCTAACATAATAATTTCCAAATTGCTTGTGGTAATTGGGCTCTCTACATCTGATCAAATCTTTGAGTCTTTTTTCTATAGAAATATAGCATCTGGATGTTCAAATGACTTAATCAGGGAAATACATTCAACTTCAGTCATTTTTAAAGAATTAAATAGCTTGAAGTCAATGCAATAATTTTGCTAAAACAGTTCAGCTGTTGTTGTTTTTTAATTCTCTCTCAAAGCTGACCATTTTACTCTTGCCAACTATTAATCAAGCATTCTCCAAAATCCTAGGAAATGTTCAATGCTTGTGTCACTTCAGATTTTTTACTTATTGTTTTCCTTTTGGGGAGACAGGAAAATATGTTTTTAGAAAAAAGTGAAGAAAATAAAATTGATTATGGACTGAATTCAAACCAAAGCATTTCTTTCCACTACTGATTTGAATTGTCAGTACTTATTGCTGTCAAATTGAGTAGTGCATGAATTTATGATGGATTAAAATCAGCCATCCTGCGAAATAAACACAGACATTTCTTTCATAGCTATATTGTAAAGCATTAGACTTGAACCAAAAAAATATGAGTGTTGTTTGGTTAATTCAATTCAGTAGGCTCTCCTCAGGCAAAGTTCAGTGCCCTGTCTGCTTGTAAAATGGAACAACAATCTTTTTCACTAGGGTATAGTCAGTGTAATATTTTCCAACAAGAGAAAATTATTCCCCTTGGTACTTTTGCTTTGCCCACAGGAAGAAAAGAAAGTAATTCTGTGGAGTAAGTGAAATGGAATCACACTCTACAAAAACTAACACCTTGACTTATCTCATAAATTAGAAGATCAAAAAAGCAAAAACAAGAAGCTATGACTTATAAGTCCATTTATCTTTTCACTAACTCTGACAGGCACAATATCTGCTGTCTGATATTTAAATAAGACTAAATATGCCTAAGGTTTAACTATAACACACAAACATTGTGCTTTATCACTGAATTATAGTTATACAATGCTGAGTTAACCATTGGGTGCAAGCTGCTAGAATACAGCCATTACTGTGAGCTATCTACAAGTTAGTGGAACTTAACTAAATGTATTTATCCAAAATTGGATTTTTAAAATAGTTTAATGCACACAAGTTTAATATCTGAAGTAAACTTCAATAAATTCGGAGTCATATTTGATTAACATAGGATAAAGTGGAACTGTTTCCCAGGATTAGAGGGTGTGCGTGTGTGTCTGTGTGTATGTGTATATGTATGTGTGTGTGTGTGTGTAATCTGTCTCTGTGTGTGTGTATATGCAGCATAAATTTCTATTTGTCTTTTTATAGCTATATCACATTTTTTTACATAGTTTGATCATTCACTTTGAAATCAGTTATTCTAAAATCTTTTTCGCAAGTAAAATTATCAAGTCAAGTGTCTCCAATACCTGTCTTTAGTCTATTGAATTCACTGTATCTATCTAATTTTGTATTAATCTACAAATTTAGTACTTTGATACACTTCTTCACCCATGTTACTAATAAAAATATCTGTATAGCTTTTGCAAAACAGGATGAGCTAATAAATAAACTGTTCAGCAGGTCACTGCATCATTGGGAAGATAACAACTAGAAAGTATTTCCAATTGCTATTATTCTAATTGCTATTATTACTAACACTTATTTATTATGGTTTCCCCCTCTCCCACTTGTCTGACTTGCTGATGGCCGAGAGAAAGGTGAGACAGGGCTGACCCATTGCCACTTGGGTCCTGCCTGGATTCTCCACAGCTTGCTGGGCCTTGCCTGCTAGGGCCGGGGGTGGGGGTGGGGTGACCAGGGAGCATGATGCCATGCCTCCTGCATCACCGTTTGCCTGCCTCTCTTTCCCTCTGCTGCCTGCGAGGTGTGCACTTTGGCTGAATGGGGACCGCTGCTGTGAGAATTATGCGAGTCAAGCCTCACAAGAGTGGATCTTTCCAGCCCATGGAGCTTGCATAGCGGTGTCCTGCACTTGGCTAAAATTCTTGGAGGGGCAGCTGGCAGAGGGGCGATGAAGGCAGTGTAAGCCTCATGCTTCCTGGTTGCTTCCCATACTCCCCTCCAGCCACAACCCGCGAGCCCCAACAGCTGACAAGATGTGGGCTGGCGGGGAGCTGAGTAGCAACAGGTCTGCCTTAACTGGCTCACCTTTCCCTCTGCCACTAGCTGCAGGAGGAAGGTAAGTTTGTAGGCAGTCGGGAAAGCCCAAACTGCTGCTACCTGATTTGAGGCTCCTTCATGTTTCTTGCCATTGTGTGCAGGGAAAGAAAAGTTCTGTTGGGGCTAAAATAAATTCCAGCCAGGGGAAAATGGCAAACATGCAAGTCAGGCAAACCCAGAGACAGTGGGGGGGACAGCGCAGTGGCCTAGGCCAGCCCGGGAGTCAACTTGATGGAGCTTGCTTGCAGGCTCACTCACCCAGGGAGATCAGGGCCAGGGCAGAAGGCAAGCAGCAATGGCAGGCGAAGGCAGGTTAGCAATGGCAGGCAAAATGAGGAATGACTGGGTGGGGCAGGACAGGGTAAGTGGTGGGTGGAGTGGGTCAGGCAGGGAAGGGAGGGGTCAGCCAGTAGCATGATTTTCCAGTTCTCCGAACTGTGCAGAATCATAACAACCCATTCTATGGAACCGGTCCAAACCGGTAGAATCCTACCCCTGATTAGGATCATCCCAGCCTAGACAAATAGAATGGGGTCTTATTAGGTATGTCACCATTTTGTAGAATCTGTGTCAGTTCTTGCTATGTTCTTCATTGTGTCCAATAATATAGTAAGAGTTGCTACACTTAAACTTTGACAACTAGTAATTGATTTTTATAACGAGTAAAGTAACATCCTGTATTCTGTCCTTGAATTCAGCATTCTGATTTGTTTTCCTTTATTTTCTTCTTTCTTTTTCTATTGCATTTTTAAAACTTGATTTTTATCACAAGAAGCCCATTTAACTTAATGGGAATATCCATAAAAAGCTTTCACAAATTTAATCAGCGCCTTTTTTTCTTATTATTATTCTTATAAAAATTATTGCAGGTATAGGACTTAGAGTTGTGAAACAACCCCCCCCCCACCTTGCTGGCTTGGTTGGATTTTCTGCATGGATCTTAGTCACAAGGTGATCGGCTTGGATGTTCCTACTGTTTACCCAAGATGTCTCTGATAAGGGGTAGCCCTTTCACTTGATTAAATATTGGAGTTGTCTTCTGTGCCAACTCAAATTGAGGATTCACTGCACCTCATAATGGGTTTGATCATGGGGTCTGGGGGCTCATGAGGTCAGGGTCTCAGGGTTGATCCGACCATGGGTTTTAAGAGGCGACTATGAAATATCGAGTGTAATCAGGGCAACTTCAGTTGCACCGTGACTGGGTTGATAACCTTTACTATGGGGAATGGTCCCATAAACTTTGGCCCCAATTTCTTGCTAGGGGGTCTATTGTAACTTTGAATGGTCACTAAATGAACTGTTATAAGTCAAAGATTAACTGTACAAAAATACAAAAAGCCTCTTTGCTTGAAAAAGCTGCCCTAAATCTTAATCATTAGATTAAAAATACCTGCAATCTGGAGTTACAAATCAGGCAGGGTGCCAGAGCACCTTGATGAATTAAAATAGTTAAAATGCAATGATAATTGTCAGCAGCCAACTCTTGCTCATAAAGTGAAACCCTTTAGCACTGTGGTCCCCAACCAGTGGGCCATGAGAAAATTTTGATGGGCCGCAGAGAAATCTCACCCACAATGCACCCCCACAAAGCAATTAATCCAGGCTGTGCAAAAACACAAGGCTGCACTGCCCACATGGCCCATGGGAACCTTCCCTGCCCACTCACTCCTTACCCGATAAACTTGCCTGCTAAATTGCTATTTTTCCTTTTTCCGACCATCATCTGTTCTGCTGTGCCTGGAGATTTAGATTAGCTAGGAAGCAGGAAATGGTTGGATTTCTTGCTTTCTAGCTAGTCTTTAGATCTTCAGCTCAGCACAGCCGAACCTCCCTTAGGACTGAAGGTTTGCTTGCAAGCAAATTCAGTGCAGACTCACGGCAAGGAAATTTGAGAGACTGAGCTAGCTGATGGCAGATAGATAGATCACTGAATGATTCTGTGAGCAACTCAATCTGCCTGCTTTGCCTGATTTTGGGTAAAAGTTGCTCTTTTTTATAAAAAATTCATATTTGCATGCATGGTGTGTTGTGAGTTAATTTTGTGAGTTTGCTTGCAAGCAAATTTTATGTGACAGACTGAGCTAGCCAATGGCAGATAGATAGATCTCTGAATGAATCTGTGATTCTGTGAGCAACTCAATCTGCCTGCTTTGCTTGATTTTGGGTAAAAGTTGCTCTTTTTTATAAAAAAATTAATATTTATATAAATATTTATATTTACATACAAGCCATGCCCAGCCAGTCACATGACCATCAAGCCACACCTACAAATTAGGTCACACCCACAGAACCAATTAGTGGTCCCTGGGATCTAAAATTATGAGTTTGGTGGTCCTTGAGGTCCAAAAGGTTGGCGATCCCTGCTTTAGCAGATAGGTCATTTAAGCTCTCCAGAAAGAGCACACCCAGGAAAAGCAATCCTTAGGTCCACTTAAAGGTACCAACTGGTTTCACTCACCTCACAAGATATCCTAAAGAAATCATCCAGATTTAAGGAAAGGTCACATGCCCCCCAGGAAGGCAGTAAAAAAAAGTCAGTGCCAAGCTTGTATCCTACCTCTTGGAAGTACACCCCAAAAGGACAGTACCAGATACCACTAAAGCAGTGAATGTAGACCACCTCCCCAGATAGAAAAAGAAACCATGAGGCAGGAAAAAATTCAAACACAATGCAAATAATTAAATCGCAACAGTAGATGTTGCTTGTTAAACCAATTACCGGAACAAATAGACACAGGAACTAGCCAGATTTCTCAACCAAGTTTCTTTTTGGGAACAGAGATTAACCTTTTTCCTTCCAAACAAAGCTGAATAGGGAAAATTATCCCATCAATAAATGCAGGATTAAACTTCACCAAGCACAGAATTAAACTTCACCAAAAACCAGTTTTAGATCAAAATGCAGAAAGTCTGCACATTTGAATGCTAATCTTTCTAGCTAGCCAAGAAGCCTTGCTGACTGTCACTTATCTTGGTTCCTTGTCATTAAAAAGCTTCAAATCTGCTTCATTATTCAATTATTTTCTTCAAAGTGCTGGAATGATCTGGAAGTATCTCCAGGGGAGTATTTCCTCCCAACAGCAATGTAAAAAGCTTAAAACAATCCTTCCCCTTTAAGAAAGTACTAGGAAAGAAAAAAAACTCCTTTGGAGACAGTATCTTTAGGAATACTGCCAAGAATGTAATAAGGGTGGGAAAAAACAAAACGAGATTTATTCTAACAACCAGTTCTCCAAACTACTTAGAATGTTAACAAGGGGTTCTATAGAACCAGTCAGAACCAATAGAATCCCATCCCTGGTTTTTTCCCTTTCTATACTAGGTCATCTCTTTTTGTTAAGATGTGTTGATTCTGACGGTCTGCTAGCAGTTCAGTTTTTAATTTCATGGTTGTCTGTGGATTGAACTTGCCAATCACAGCATTGTTGTCTGGTGGTTACTTGGGCAGCTATTTGGGTAAGGGCGTTTATGACCTCCTCCCTTTCACATTTATACTGGGGCATGTGAGAGAGGGCATCAGCCAGAAAGTTCTTTCCTCCAGGATGTGTTTAGCATGAAGTTGAATCGGATGACGTATTGGGCCTAGGGGACTTGTTTGTGTGATAGTTTTCATGGGGTTCTAAGTGTAGATGAGAATGTTGTTCAATTAGACAAGGACCCCCCCTTATAAAGATGTTTGTGTAGTTCCTCATTTATTAATTTCATAAACACCGCTGGGGCTCCCTATAGTCTGAAAGGCATGACTTGAATTGGAAGCTCCCTAGGGGCAGTTGAATGCTGTTTTCCATTTGTCTCCCTCCCTGATGCAGACTGCATAGTATGCTTCTTTGGGGATCTAATTTGCTAAAGATCTTCCCTTTGGCCAGTTGGGATAGCATGTGATTATATGAATGGGAGGGGATATAGACTGTGTACATACAGTCTGTTGATCGCTCTAAATTATGAGATTATGCATTGGCATAATCTCATAGTACTATCTTTTTTTTTCTTTGAATAGGACTGGGGCTGCAACCCATGGCTTTGCTGGCTTCAATGAACCCTCTTGCTAGGTTTTTGTCGATATATTTGTGCATTTCTAGGTTTCTGTCGATATATTTGTGCATTTCTTGCATTTCCCAGGGCGTCATGGCGTACATTGGGTTTTGGTAGTTTTGCCCTGGGGATGATTTCAATGGCACAGTCTGTCTCATGATTTGGGGGGGGGGGGGTAGCATGTCACACTTGGTCTCACTGAATACTTCAGCAAGGTAGTGATATTCTCTTGGGATCTGTCTGGCCTCTGGGGTTCTGTCGGAGGTGGCTGCCAGTTGTTCTCTGAGGGGGTTCCCTGCATGGGCAGTGCTTCTATTTGATGGTGAGGAAGGAGTTGAGGTTCCTTTTCTATCCTCAGTCTGTGGCTACCAGATAGTCAGGCCCTACTTGCCTGCCACCAGATAGTCAGGCCCTACTTGTCTAGCCAGGAAAGTCCCAGTGTTGAGGTATTCCCCATTAGGAGAATGAGTGCACTCAGGGAAATGTACTGAGAGTGATGTTAAATAACACACAACCAGCATACAGATACACTGAATAGTAAAATGTAGGTTTTACTTCCAATAAATGGGTAAACAAAGTCCAACAAACAGTCCAAATCATACATGGTTAAAGCAGTTATTATCAGTCCAGTCAGTCCAGGGATAATCCAAAAACGAAGTCAAGTATAAACAGAGTTCAGTAAACCAAGTTTGCTAACAATTGCCAGACTCACAGCAATCCAAGCAGAACGATGATCAGGCAACATGACAAAACGGAAATGCAAGAAGAGAGAACCAGGCTCCATCTTATGGCCATTGGAGGAACCTAAACCAATCACAATTACAGCATTCTCTTAAAGATACAACAGTGTTAAATGACTATCTTGATTTATATATTTCCAATCCAACTGTTAGGTGACTATCATTCCTAACATTCTCCCCTTTGGGTAGGACAATATATAAAGCCTTACAGTTTAAGTCCATATTCATCACAGCAAGCCTTATGTTTTACAGTGCCTTGGGTTTTCATAAAATGATCTGCAATGTTACTCCCTGACATGCAGTACTCCAGTGTAATCATTTTACTTTGAACACATTGTCTCACATTTAGATATCTTAGATCAGTGTGTTTTGATCTTGTCTTTACAGCGAGATTGGAAGCATCTGAATTGCTGATTGGTTGTCTTCATGCACAACAATAGGTTCATTTACATTAATTCCCATATCCATCATTAGTTGTTTATAACATACTAAATCCATACATAATAGAGACAAACATGAGAATTCAGCCTCCATTGTTGATAAGCTTAGATGTTTTTGTCAAACAGACTGCCATCCAATTAACACCTTTCCTAATACTACAGTACCTGATGTTGATTTACATGTAGGTACATCTGTAGCAAAACTTGCATCGGCATATGCAGTTAAACTTAGTTCATCCTTAGGCTCTAAATATAATGCATAATGCATTGTTTGTTGAAGATATCTTAATACATGCTTAGCAGCTTGCCAGTGCCTTTAAGTAGGCTCAGCATTAAATCTGGCTAATTGGTTAACACTATATGCTATGTCTGGCCTAGACCAATTACTAAAATAAGATAAGCTATCAATCAATGAGTGATAAATATCTTTATCAAAAATAGTACTTTGCACATCACTGTGGCTAAACTCATTGGTGTTTTAGGTGGCTTACAAAGTTCCATTTTAAAGTTTTTCAGTAATTGGTTAATTTTATCTGCCTGGGAAATTTTGTATCCTCCCATAGTTTTATCTATTTTTAAACCAAGATACTGTTTAATCTCACCTAAATGTTTTATTCTAAATTTCTTCTCTAACAGTGAAATAATCTCAGTAGCTTCTTGCTCAGTTTTCATGATTAATGCTATGTCATCAGTGAACAACAGCAACAATGAAATTACACCATCACTTTCCTTTTTGAATAAACATGGATCAGCCATGCCAGCTACAAAACCTATCTTTGTTAATTCCTTCACTATGCACTGGTTCCATTCATAGCCTGATTGCTTCAATCCATAAAGACTCTTTTTAATCTCCAGCAATCAGTTTTGTTATCAATTTTTATCCCCAATGGCTTCTTTAAATATATAGTATGTTGCAACAGTGCATGAAGATATGCCATCTCCACATCTAAATGGTTTATTGTGTATTTATTCTTAGCTGCCCACACTAATGCTGCTCATAATGTGGTAGCCTTCAGACTAGGTGCAAACACCTCATTGTAGTCATTGGCTGACTGATCAAACCCTTGTGCTACTAACCTGGCTTTATGGGTAAAAGTCCCATCCATACCTGTCTTAATTTTATAAATCCTCTTACACCCTATGGCATGCTTACCTGGTGGTAACCTGTCATTTTCATATACCTTCAACCTTTGTAAGGATTTCAGTTCCTTCTCCATTGCTTCCTGCCAAGCAGCCTGATCCTTAGCAGGATACAGTTTCAGTTCATTATAGTTAGTAGGAACTATATTTACTTGGCATACTATACTAGCCTGGTATCTATCTGGTAGTCATGTTACACAGGTTGAACATCTAGGCAACTCAGGGCTTACTGGTGGACTCTCCTGTTCCACCTGCTCCTGTTCTTCTACCTCCTCCTGTACCTGTTCTTCCTCTTTAATAGCTATTGATGGTTTAACTATCTCATCATTTGGGACTACTTGGATGTTGATAACAATATCATTTTTGGATTCCTGTTCCAGTTTATGCCACCCAATGTGCTCAAGAAATTTAGCACTAGCGCTACAGTAAATATTAGGCTGTGCCTTGATCCCAAAATCTAAATGATCTATGGTTGGCCTCGTAACCTACAAAAAATAATTTCCTAGCTCTATATTGCCCTTTCAGTCTTACTTGTGAGGGCATATGTACCTATGCTAGAGCTCCAAATGTGTGTAGATAACTTAAATTTGGTTTTCTGCCATGCCAACGAGTGAATGGCAATTCACCAGTTGTTGTGTTCACCACATTGTTTAACACATGGTTGCTACACATTATGGCTTCACCCCACAGCATTTCAGACAAACCTGAATCAGATAACATAGTGCAAGCCATAGCTTGTAACGCTTGCCCCCTTCATTCTATAAACAAGTTATGTTATGGCCTGTAAGGAGCAGAACGCTCATGCTTGGTACCAGCCAATTTCAACATTATTTGGAATCTAATATTAATAAACTCAGTTCCATTATCTGTAACTAAAGTAATTATCTTACGTTTCATTTTTCTTTCTGCAAATCTTAGCCAATTAAAGAAATGTTGGAATGTTTCTGTTTTGTTTTTCATTAGATAGCAGGAAACGTACCATGAGTAATGATCCATTATATTCAAAACATAGCAGGCACCTCCCAAACTGGGTTTCTTAGGACCAATTATGTCAGCAAACACAACCTCTAAAGGTTCTTTGGTCTTAAACCCATTCAGTCTGTTTGCTGGAGTAACCTTGCTTTTCTCCTGGTTACAGGCATTACAGTTTAAGTACTTGCTACAGGGTTTTCATTTTACTCCCTCTGACAATTTAACAGTTTGTTTCAACATTTTGAAATTAATGTGCCCCAGACGTCTATGTAGTAAATGTATACATTCGTCATATGGCTTAACATTGTTATAAACCAAGTTAGCCATCTGCAACTGGTCATCATGTATCACACATAAATCATTCTCTAAAGTAGCAGTAACACTTTTACCCTCTTTCTCTATTATACAGTTATCTCCTCTAAAGGTTACTACATAACCAATATTAACTAAAGCCCTTACTGATAACAAATTAAATTTCAGTTTAGGTACATATAACATAGTTAAATTCTCGTTTATACATGAATAATATGACTAACCTTCACCAGACACTTTCATCTTCCATCCATTTGCCAATGATACTTGTAGACATCTTTATAAACATCTCTCTATTTCTAGTAATGCACTGCGATGCTCCACTATCAACAACACACAAATCATGGTTTATAGTTGAATTGCTAGACATAGCTAAACTAACATTTTTCTTAGCCTTCTGGTGATTACCAGTATTCTGTCATTTTCCCTTCTTACAGAATCTAGCTATATGTCCCCTAGCCCCACAAGTCTAGTCTTGCCAAGAATGTAATAAGGGTTAATGGAGAGATAGTTTCTGTAAGCAACACCAAAATGTTTCCTTCCTGTCTTCCTTATAGGATTAGGCCAGTAATTTCTTCTAACAACCAGTTCTCCAAACTGCTTAGAATGTTAACAACCGGTTGAAGTGAATAGGTGTAAACTGGTAGAATCCCACCCCTGCTTTCATCCAATGAGGAAAGAATTATGTAAACCTGGTGTAGCTCTGAAAAAATCAGTTCCTTTTCATGTAGCTCTTGAAAAGTTCTTTTCATGAAATTCAAATGAGCTAACCTATCTCCACCTTTCTGAAGACGTGCTCTAAACAGTTTATGTGTAAGATGTGTGTGTGTGCACCTACACTGTCACGAATATAAATCCTCTTCAAATTCTCCCAACACCTAGCAGCAGACTCTTCTCCACGAATATGGACTAGCTGCTGGTCACTCAGTGTTAGTCCAATTATACAAATAGCTCATTTTTTGTTCCATTTAAAGTAAGCTAACTTTTTGGCATCATCCTCATTATTTGGATCCCAAGAATTTACATCTGGTGGATCCAGAACTGCAGCCCATAATCCTTCCCTTCGCAGAAGTAGACTGCACTTCATAGACCAGGATACATAGTTTATTCCATCCAACCAGGTTATCAGTGATAGATTTGTTGATGGGTCTTGTGCCATTTTTACCAGGACAGTAACCCACAATTAAACAGTAAACAGCTGTCTGTATATGGTACTGTGTGTTCATACTAACTCTCAGTTATCTGAGCCTGGTATGGTCTGGGCCCATAACCAGTGTTGAGGTATTCCCCATTAGGAGAATGAGTGCACTCAGGGAAATGTACTGAGAGTGATGTTGAATAACACACAACCAGCATACAAATACACTGAATAGTAAAATGTAGGTTTTACTTCCAGTAAACGGGTAAACAAAGTCCAACAAACAGTCCAAATCATACATGGTTAAAGCAGTTAGTATCAGTCCAGTCAGTCCAGGGATAATCAAAAAACAAAGTCAAGTATCATAAACAGAGTTCAGTAAACCGAGTTTGCTAACAATTGCAAGATTCACAGCAATCCAAGCAGAACAACGATCAGGCAACACGGCAAAAGGGAAATGCAAGAAGAGAGAAACCAGGTTTCTGGCTCCATCTTATGGCCATTGGAGGAACCTCAACCAATCACAATTACAGTATTCTCTTAAAGATACAACAGTATTAAATAACTATCTTGGTTTATATATTTCCAAACCAATTTTAGGTGACTGCATATGTCATTTTGGGAGCCACTACAAATTGAATTGTTTCCCAGAGATCTGCTAGCTCTAGTCTCACTGGTTCCATTAAGTGAGTGGCATAGGTTCCTCCCAGCAGGGAACCATCCACTTGTTTGAACCGGATTGGGTGGGCTAGCTTTTTCGTTCTGATCCCGTTTTAGGACCATGGTCAGGTTGATCAGGCACCTGGTGCAGCATGAATCTATTAGGGCTTGGAAAGTCCCCTTACTTCCTGTTTTGGGAGCCATAAGCCATATTGGGAAGATGAAAGGGGGAATCAGTCCACTTACCTTTAGGTCATTTTCACCCTTGTCCTCGCTGTCATAAGATTCCAGCAACTGGTCATCATTGTCTGGGATTCCTCCCCCTTCAGCTGGATGGAGAGGGACCTCTGCAGCCTGAAGGACCTTTGGGATGCATTGGTGGCACATCTGGGGCCTTGTTCCAGTCGTATCCTGGGTGGTGGTTTCGGTCTTGATTTCAAATCTGGGGTTGCTGCAATGTGCCCTCCCCCCGTATTGGTAGCATTTTATTGGGCTTCATGAGAGGGTTGGTTTGGGGGCAGATTATGGTGCTGTGTTGTCCCGTCATCTTAGTGGCCTCTGATCTGGTTGCTTCCTCATGTAACCAGCGCGTAATGCCCCGTCAACTTTTATGGCTACTCGGAACTACTCAGAAGGTCAGTTTGGGATGTCCCAATAGGCTGTTACTTTGTTAATTTGCTTGTCCAGGCTTGTTCTAAAAATATGAACCAGCATCTGCTCAGTCAAAAGGGTAGCTTTCCACTGATTCTCCTGAATTTACAGATGTGTTCCTTGATGGGTCACCCTTCCTGCTTTAGGTTGCTGAGCTCATCTTCTGCATACAGGTCATCCTCTGCTTCCTCAAATCTAGCCTCTAGCAGTCGTAGAAAATCATCTGCATCACAACTTTCTCTTGTGGAGGGTTGCTAGCTATTCTCTTGCTTCTTCCTCCAACCCCTCAGAAATGGTATTCACCATGGCTCTAGGGGAGGGGTAGAGGTGTCCTTAGTATTCTAGGTGGATCTCAGCTAAGTCAAGGGATATGAATGGTCTGGGTCCCCATCAAATTTTCCCCTGAACCGAAGTGGTTCGTGGAGTTCTGCTATGCCCTCTTCCTGTTGCCCTCAAAAACCTGTACTTGAGGTGGCTGACCTTCCTCCCCACCTCTGATTGTCCCTGTGGGCTCTTTTTTCTTCTTCTGGGCAGTGATCTTGCCTGCTTCTCCTCACTTCAGAAGGCTCTGCGGAAACTCTTCTCTGTTTTGGGCAGTATGATGGGCTGTCATCTCTAATGGTAGCCCAGTCAAATTCCTCTCTCAGCTGCTTTATGGATCTCCCCAGGGATCTCATCAGGAGCTTTGGGGCTCTGGCTTGTTCCCAGTCCCACATCCACTCCACTCTTCCCAGCTCGCTCAGGGGCCTTCCCCCCTTTTTGGCATGGAGGTGGGGGAAATCAACTTCCAAAGCTTTGGGGAGTTTTGTTTTCCAACAGTACTCATCTTTTTTTTTTCTTCTTCACTGGATCAGGTTTCTCTGCTTGGGCTATAATTATATCATCAGCTTCTGTTTGCATTTGGGTAGCTTAGAGCAAGTTATCCTCTGATAATTCCCCCACTGCCATGACTGCCTGATTTTCTCTCCACACATCCCAAATATCAAGAAGTGATGAAAGAGGCTGGGCATCAATTGTCCCAGTAATGATGATGAATTATGAGAGTCAGCTAGGTGTCAGGATTCTGGCAGTTACCCCAATTAAATAATGAGTCTTGAGCCAAACTTCCAAAACTTCAAAAGGATTTATTGGGAGTTAACATGTCTGGCACTGCCTGGGTATAGCTGACTCTGAGGCACATAATTCATTGTCATCCTTGACCCTGGTTGTCCCCCACCCCCTGGGTGTATCATAACTCATATTCTCCAGTGAGACATAGCCAAGAGTCATCAATCATGTTCTCCAGTTAGATATTTGCACAACAGAAACTTCAGTCACCTAGTTACTATCTTTGAAAAACTATTTATGGAATGCACTTTCCAAGCTGCCACACTGCTCTTTCAAACCCCTTTCCCCCTCCTTTTTTTTCCAAAAAGTATTTTTTTATGTTATATTTTACAATAATTCCATTCCATTTCAATGATGTGTCGACTAGGTAAATATTTCTTGTGCTTACAATTATAATTAACATTTTTCTTATCAATATAACAATAATCAAATTTTCTTATAAGTATTATCTAATATATTCAGCAAATCCCCAGCTGTGAGACCCTTTTTCTTAGATTGGGCTCAAGGGATCAGGTGGGATTGCTGCAGCTATACCAGCCTCCCTGCTGCATGGCAGCTTCCCTACCTGGGCTCCTGGACCTCACTGCAGGGCTTGTGGTGGAATTCCCCAGGCTTATAGTTCTGGGGAATATCAACCTGCCTTATCTGGGTCGGGGTCGGAGGTAGCCTGAGATTTTATAGAAACCATGATTTCCATGGGCCTGCCCCAGATTATCCAGAGCCCGACTAGTAATAGTGGTCACATTCCTGATTTGGTGTTCTTGTCAGAATAGTGTCTATGTGACCTGGAATTGGTAGATCTCTCCTTGGTCCCCTTGTCATGGTCAGATCACAGTCTGGTGGCAATGAGTTTCTCAAAAGCTGCATCCCCCCACAAGGAGGCAGGACCCATTAGATTGGTCCACCCCGTTTACTAATGGACCCAGATGGGTTCCAGAAGGAACTGGGGTTTATAACTGCAGATCAATTATGCAGTCCAGCTGAGCTCTTAGTCACTGTTTGGAATAGGAAGGTGACTGAGGCTCTGAACAGGATTGCACCCTTGCAACCTCTCCTCACCCATAGACCTCTCTGTGCCCCGTGGTATACAGAGGAACTGAGCAGGATGAAATGCCTGAGGAGACTCTAGAGCACCACTGGCAGAAGACAGGAGATGAATTTCATCTAACATGGGTAGGAGCTGCTACTAAGGCCTATTTGTGGTGATTCATGAGGCAAAGTGTAAATACTTCTCCACACTAATTGCATCTGCAGATAATCGCCCAGCGACCCTCTTTAAGGTGAGTCGTCTTCTCCTAGGCAAGGAGAAGATTGAGGTCTACCTGAAGGGGCGCACTGAGGAATTTGTGGATTTTCTGGAAGACCAAATTGCTTGACTTCGTTCCTAGTTGATGCTGGCATAGTTGCTGATCTGGTGGAAGCTCCTGACGCCTGTTATCTGGGAACAGTTTGACCCTGTTGCTCCTGAGGAAGTGGACAGGATCCTAAGGAGTATGCACGCAAGCACCTGTATTTTAGACCCATGTCCCTCCTGGCTTGTGAAAGCTTCCCATGAGATGACAGGCGGGTGGACTTCGGCGGTGATTAATGCTTCTCTACAGGAGGGGACAGTGCCTCAGCACTTTAAAGAGGCTGTGGTCTGCCCTCTTCTTAAGAAGCCATCACTGGATTCCATCCAGTTGGAAAATTTCCGACCTGTCTTCAATCTTTCCTTTTTGGGAAAGGTGGTTGAGAAGGTGGTTGCGCAGCAGCTCCAGAGGTTTCTGGATGAAACGGATTATCTCGACCCCTACTAGTCAGGATTCAGGCCTGGATTTGGAACAGAACAGCATTGGTCGCACTTTTGGATGATCTCTGGCAGGAGCGGGATGGGGGTAGTGCATCCATCCTTACTCTACTTGACCTCTCAGTGGCTTTTGATACCATTGATCATGGGATTTTCCTGGGGCGGCTTCGGGGAATGGGAGTGGGAGGTCTTGTGCTGTCTTGGTTCACTTCCTTTCTCTGCGGCCGCTCTCAGTCAGTATTGATAGGAGGGGAAAGATCCAACCCTCGCCCACTGCTTTATGGGGTTCCACAGGGCTCGGTACTCTCTCCGCTCCTGTTCAACATTTATATGAAGCCGCTGGGTGAGATCATCCGTCACCATGGACTGAGGTATGCTGATGATACTCAGCTGTATGTCTCAGCCCGTTGTGAGTTAAGTGTTGCTGTGTCCTCCCTCTCACAATGCCTGGAGGCTGTTAGGGGCTGGATGGGGAGCAACGGGTTGAAACTAAATCCTTGCAAGACCCATGGCTTTGGGTTTGGGGTTCATAGGTTCAGGGAGAATTCCATCTTTAGTCTTGGATGGGGTGGCACTACTCCAAACAGCCCTGTGCATAACCTAGGGGTTTTCCTGGATTCATGACTCCTGTTCGAAGAGCAGGTGGCGGTCATGGCCAGGAGGGCCTTTGTGCAACTGAGGGTTGTGTACCAGTTATGCCCTTTCCTGGATCAGTGGTCCCTACTCACAGTCACTCATGCCCTGGTCACTTCCCATCTTGATTATTGCAACACGCTTTACATGGGGCTGCCCTTGAAGAGCATCCGGAAGCTCCAGTTGGTGCAAAATGCAGTGGCCCACATAGTTTTATGCAGACCCCGGTGTGCACATGTGTCACCTCTCCTGCAGGAGCTGCATTGGTTGCTGATTTGCTTCCAGGTGCAATTCAGGGTGCTGGTTATCACCTTTAAAGCCCTTCATGGCTTGGCTCCAGGTTATTTAAGGAAACATGTCTTGCCAGTCACATCCACCCGACCCATTAGAGCGAGGAGGCAGGGAATGTTGCGGGTCCCAACCCTGAGGGAGATACACCTGGTGGGACCCAGAAGAAGGGCCTTCTCCATGGTGGCTCCATCTCTCTGGAACATCATTCCCCCAGAGATTAGAATGACCCCCTCACTAATACTCTTCCGAAAGGCACTGAAGACCTGGTTTTGCCAGCAGGCCTGGGGAACCCAGAGAGGGATGGAGCCCATCAGGTGGCTAGTGTGATCTACTGTCATTGGGGAGGGGGGTGGGAGTTGCTTTTTGATTTTTTTTTTTGTTTTCCCAAATGTTGTTCTAATTTATTTGATTCTTTTTATTAGTTTTTATTGTTTTTATTTTTATTGTTTTGTTTTAAATATGGTTTTACATTCTGTAAGCTGCCTCAAGTCACCATGGGCGAATAGGTGGCAATATAAATTAAATAAATATCTGTCATTTTTAACAATTCTGTCTTATTGCTTTATACATTCATTTAATCCATATTGTTTTATTTTCAAACCATTGATAAAGTAAATCCCATACTGTATAATATTTCTATTTCTTCTTTTCCTTTAATTTCCAATGTTACTCTACTCATTTCTACACATTCAAATATTTTCTCAATTATTTTCCCTTCTGTCAGTATCTTATCGCTTTTCCAATTCTGAGCAAATACAATTCTAGCTGATATAAGTACATGTATAATTAAATATGTTTTTGTTTTTTGTTTCTTTTTGCTGTAACCTTCAGATACCATTCCTAATAAAAAATATTTCAGGCTTCAAGTCTATGTGTTGTTTTATCATTTTTTCCAACCATGTGTGTATTTTTGTCCAATTTCTTTTAGCTTCTATACAAGACCACCACATATGGTAATATGTTCCCAGTGTTTGGTGACACATCCAGCATTTGGCTGATTTATCTTTAAACATCTTAGTTAATTTTGCTGGTGTAAAGTGCCATCTATAAAACATCTTATGCAAGTTTTCTTTATATGCTGTCGATATTGTTAGTTTATATTTCTTATCTCATAACTTCTGCCTTTATCTAGTTCTATAGTATATCCAAAGTTTTTTGCTCATGCTATCATTATTTCCTGAACTTGTTCTTCTAATTTAACATCTAATAAATCACAATATTGTCTTTTAATCAGCTTATCTTCTGTTCCTGTTAATATTTTATCCAATTCTGTCAACTCCTTTTCATATCTTGATTGTATCTGTGTACATGAATACCAATGCAACCCTTGTTCATTCAATTCTTGTTTTGTTTTGAGCTAACCCTTTTTATTTAAAATATCTTTGTATCTAGCAATAGTTTTTATTTTACAAACATTTGTATGTATAAGTGCTTCCATTGTTGACAACCAAACTGGTATCTTCATATAATATTGTTCTCTAGTTTTTCCCCATGCTAGTAACAATGTGTTCCTGATGATATGCCTTTGAAAATACCCATGTATTTTGCTTCTCCCATACCACAAAATGCATGCCAACCCATTTGCAAACCACGTTCTTCCAACATTAACAACCTTTTGTTCCTCAGTGTAATCCATTCTTTCATCCACGGTTAATACCGTGGCCTGATAATACATTTCCCAATTAGGTAACCCAAATCCTCCTCTAACTCTCGAATCATGTAGCATTTTACATTAATTCTTGCTTTCTTCCCTTGCCATATATATTTCAATACTTGTTTATTGATATCTTCAAAATATTTTTCCCAACTTTATTGGAATTGTTTGAAACAAATACAACATTTGTAATATGTTCATCTTAATTGCTGCAATTCTTCCTTTTAGTGATAACTACATATTACCCCATTTTTCCAACTGTCTTAATTTGATGTTTAAGTTTATAGTAATTATCTTCTTTAATTATTCCATCAACTGAATTCCTAAATATTTAACTTTCTTTACAACTTGAATATTTATACTCTTTATCAATTCTTTTTTTCTATTTAACTTTATGTTTTTTCCCAATATCTTAGTTTTTCCCTTTGTTTATTTTCAATCCAGCCATATCCCCAGATTCCTCTATTTAGTTTATTTTTGGGTCTTGTTCCTAGAGGTTCTTCTAATATAAAACTAAATCATCTGCAAATGCCTGTAATTTGTACTCCTCTTTTCTTATTCCCATCCCTTTTATCTCCTTATCTACCCCAATATTTCTATTTAATACTTCTAATGTTAATACAAACAACAGTGGCGATAGAGGACACTGTTGCCTTGTTCCTTTCTCAATATGAATTTTCCCCATCAGTTCTCCATTAACCTTTGCATATTGTTTATAATATGTTGTCTTAATCATGTTAATAAACCTTTCCCCAAATTCCATTTCTTCCATTTGTGTCAACATAAATTGCCAGTTCACATTGTCAAAGGCCTTTTGTGCATCTAAAAATATCAACACCAATTGTTTTTCAGGATGTGTTTCATGGTATTCCAAAATGTTTAAAATTATTCTCATATTGTCCTTTATTTGTCTCTTAGATAAAAACCCATTTTGATTTGGATGCATAAATTGGTTTAGGTATCTCTTTAATCTTTCAGCTATTATTGATGCAACTATTTTATAGTCCAAGTATAATAATGATATTGGCCTATAATTTTTAATCTGTTGTAAATCAGTATCGTCTTTTGGTATAAATGTATGCTTGCATCCATGAGTTAGGTGTTTTGCCTGAGACAATATTTCATTTACTATTGCTAGTAATATATTGCTTAAAAAATCTTGTAGGGTTTTGTACATTTCTCCTGGTAGGCCATCTGGCCCTGGCAATTTCCTGTTGTTTTGTCTTTTAATTGCTTCTGTTAGTTCCATCATTGTAATTCGTTCCTCTAACATTATTTTAGTTTCTTCTGGTACTTTAGGTAATTTTATCTTCTTTAGGTATTTCTTTATTTCAACCTTCCCCATTTGTTCTTCTTTGTATAGTTCTCTATAATATTTTTGTATTATTTTTTTTTAATCTTCATTTTTATAACATAAATTCCCTTTAACATCAATTAGTTGAGAGATCCTTTTCTTTTCTTTCTCTTTTTTCAGTCTATATGCTAGCCACATTCCTGATTTTTTTGTATCTTTGAAAAAGTTCTGTTTGGGATTTTTTATTTTTTGTGCTAGCTCTTCTTTATCTATTATTTCCATTTTGTGCTTTGTTAGATTCATTTTATTTTGGATTTCCTTTTTTTGCGGTTTTTTTGTAGTTCTCTCTCCAGTTTTTTGTATTCTTCTAAAACCTTTTGTGTTTGTCTTTTCTTTCTATTTCTCTTTCCCATATATGTTATTGTTAATCCTCTTATGTAAGCTTTAGTTGTGTCCCATACATTTTATAATAAGATTTCTTCTTTTTTGTTTTCTTTGAAGAAGAATTTTAATTCTATTTCTATATATTCAATATATTCTTTTTCTTTTAATATTGAGTTATTCATTGTCCATCTTGACCTCTTCTTTTGTCCCTTCCATATCACTTTAATCAGATTATGATCTGCCCAAGTATTTGTTTCAATACTTATGTCTTGCATATTAGTAATTAATTCTGTTGTTGGCCACATCATATCTAATCTGGACTAGGATAAATGTCTATTTGAATAGAATGTATATTGTTTATTTCTGGATATTTTTCTCTCCATGCATCTTGTATTGCTAGTTCATCTGCCATTTTAAAGTATTATTTTGGTAGTATTTTCCTGTTCTTTTTATTTGTGTTTTGCATTTTGTAGTCTATTTCTACATCTACTATTGCATTGTAATCTCCAATAATACAAATGTTTTCAAATTCCAACTCTATGATTTTCTTATGCAGTTTATCGTAAAACTCTTCTTGATTTTCATTTGGTGCATAAATTGTGACTAATAATGTTCATTTATAGTTCATCAATGTTTCCACTATTAATACTCTCCCAACATTGTCTTGATAAATTGATTCCGTTTTTACAGTATCCTTTATGTATAGTGCTATTACTCTTTTACTTTGTTGTATATAGCCTCCCAATCTTGGGATAGTCCAATATTTTCTCAAATTGTTTTTTTTAATATGCACTCCTTACAAACAGATTGTGTCCAATTTTAATTTCTCTAATTTATTGAATATTTTTTCCTTTTAATTGCTGAATTTAATCCATTTATGTTAATTATCATTAATTTTATTTCTTCTTCCATGTCTTTGTTTATAGTATGCTTTTGTTGCTCTTGTCACTCTCATCTCCCCTGGTTCCCTTGGTCTTTCTTCTTCCCTGGTTGTTCTCTCCTCCTGTTCTCTTTCCTCTTCCCTTTGTCATCTTTCACTCCTTTCTGAAGTTTCTTCTCTCAGTTTTATTTCTTCCTTTTCTCTTCCTTCTTCGCCTTCATGTTCTCTAAAATATTGACTGTAAAATTGTTCTGCTTTCTCAATTGTATCTAATCTGTGTCTCTATTCCTGCCATGTCACCATTGTTCCCTCTGGTATCAGCCATCTGAAATTAATTTCTCTTTTGATTAAACATTTTGTCAGAAATTGATATTCTCTTCTCAAGTCTCTAACACTTCTTGGTATTTGTTTCAGTACTGTTATCCCCTTCCCTTTGTATTTTAATGTGTCATCTCTCACTTCCTTTAATTTTTCTGTTCTTATAGCTTTCTTTGTAAATCTGTTGTGTACTTCTATATTTTAATGTGTCATCTCTCACTTCCTTTAATTTTTCTGTTCTTATAGCTTTCTTTGTAAATCTGATGTGTACTTCTATTGGCATTTTGTTTCTCAATGCATATGTAGTCTCAATCCTGAATATTTTGTTTACATCAGATATCATTTTTTCTTTTGTTATTTCCAGGGCCTCTGCTAGTAACTCTGCCATTATTTCTGCTAAATTTTCATCTTTTTCTTCATCAACATTTTGAATCTTAAATAATAGTTAGCCTTGTCCATCTTCAGCATAATTTTTTTTCTTTACTTTGGTCTGAATTTGTTAATCTAAAATCCATTTCTCCTATCCTTTGTTCTAATATAGATGCTTTATCTTCTATTTTCCCCATCCATTCCTCATTTTTCATCATCAATTATTGAATATTCTCTGCTTTTTCTTCTACCACCAGCTCAATCCAAAGATCCAACTACAAACTTTTTAACTGCAGCAACTTTAATATACGCTACTTTCACCTTCCCCATTTTTTCATCCACTTTTCCAATTTGTTCTTGAATTTTTTGAAGGATCATTTTAATTTCCACCTGCATTGTAACACCTTCTCTTGCTGAATCATCAAATCAATAGTTTTTGTCCTCCAAGGCTGGACACAGTGGAGGAGAATGCTGAGGATAGAGTGGATGTCATTGTTTTTTTCATTCTTTGATACTGTATTTGTTGTCTCTTAATAATCTCTTTATAATCCAAGTTGTATGTAAAATCAATTTATAATCCACAAAAGGGTCTTTCTCCATTTTTTTTTTCTTTGGGCCCTAATCCAATGTATTCCACATAGATAAAATTATACAATCCAGATAGTAATAGTACTCAAAAAAGAAAAAGAGTAAAAAGTAGCTAACCAAAAGGAAAAAAGGAACCAAGGAGAGAGAAGAACAATATCAATCTCCTTAAAATATTTAATAAAATTGAAAGAAGGAAAATACAAAAATTGAATTTGAGAAAAGGAAAAGAAAAAAGAAAAAACAGAAGCAATAGTAAAAACAAAAGTTCTCAGAAAAAAAGGTTTATATGTTAATATCCATTTTTTAAAAAATTATAATATTATAACCTAAAAAAATCAACTATCCAAAAATATCGGAAGGATATTATTTAATTATCCAGTTGCAATTGACTTTATATCACCAAGGCTCAGCATCCAGCCTTCAATTGTTTCCATTTATTGAGTTCTACAGTGTAATTGCCACTATAATCAAAGCAACTCACAAAAAAAGTTGTAATCCAAACTGTTCAGGTGAAGGAGATCTAATTTTCTATTTCTTTGTATCTGTTTCTTTTAGTGTCCAAGTTTACACTGTTTTCAATATGAGTTCTCACTGTAACATTTTGCTTCTGTAAACAATTGTATCCTTATCTTCACTCTTTCCAGCTGTCAAGGTCAGCCTAATAGTCCAATAATCATTTTTCCTTCTTCCTCTGTTTGCAAGTTCTTGTTCCCTTTAGATGGCACTGTTGCACCACTTTCCTTTTTAACTTTAAAAAATTGATTTAATTGTAAGCATTTTAAAAGTTTAAAAAGTCAGGAAAAAAGAATAATTCAAAAACAAAAGTAAATCCAATTTTCTTTTTGAATCTCCTTGGTTTAATTTAATAGTTTCAGACAGTCCAGTCCAGTTTTTTAAAAAATTTCCTGCTCTTTACTCCATAAATTAATGGCTTGCTCTTTCTATTTGTGCTGGAAACTGCTTTCTTCACCGCTGTCTTCTGATGGGGGTTATCAACCCACCCAACTCTTTAATTCTGCCTTTCTCTTTTCCCTGTTCTTCTTTTCTTTAATGTTTAAAAAGGTTTTAGTTTGATCACACTTTCCCTTATCTTCTTTCCATCGGAGACTGCCCCAGCCTTGTAGCGGTTCGTGATGACCACTTTCCTTTTGAGTCGGCTAGAGGGGCTATCTCTGGATCTACCAGAGATATTGCGGTATCCCTGGGATCAGCAGAGTGTCCTCTCCTCGATTATCATCCCTCTGAGATGATTTGGGTCCAGCAGACCACCAGCTGTCAGGATTTCAATGTACTTTCCAGGAGCTCCTGGTTTCCTGTCCCACGCTCCTGGAACAGCCAAAAAACTCCCCCAGCCCAACCAGAGATCAAGTCAGTGACCAATCAGGATTATAGATGTGAGCACGTGACATGAACTACATCTCCTATGAGGTATTAACTATATTTCCCATGAAGCATTCCCTTAAGGGGGCAGCTCTCATTCCTAAACTAATTATATACTGTCTAACCAGCACACTCCCCACCTGGAATTATAAATTCCACTACTAACTAACTATTAACTAAAGTAAACAGTAGATAGTAACATAGCATCAAACAATGCAACAATGAAGTAGATACAAAGCATGCAATGCTTGAAGTTCAAGCTTTGAGTTTGATCTTTCTCAGCAGCAACGATGACCAGTTTGACGTAGCACTTCTTAGCTAAAGTCTTCGGATCATGGCAAGAAATTTGTGGCTTAACGATCTGAACCTCAACTTGGCAGACTACTCCATCAGAGATCACTAGAACTTGGTGTACAAGTCCCATTGGCCATGAGTTCCAATGCACATCCTTGTCCTTCAAGAAGACAAGATCCCTTTCTTTGAGGTTCGGTCCTTTGGTCTTGTAGGGTAGACAGGTATTCTTGCTTCCTTCACTTCCAGAAGGTGTTGGAAAGCCATTGGACTTGTTTTCATTGTTGTTTGTACAAGTCCTTAGAATCGAACATCCCTAATGTGGGGGGGGGGGGGGTTCAGTCACCTGTCTTCTGGGTTAGCAGGGTGGCTGGGGTGAGAAAAGTTGGGTTTTCAGGATCCAAAGAAACTGGAACCAAGGGTCAAGCATTGATGATAGCTGCCACTTCTGCCATGAGGTTGTTGAGGATTTCATGCATCAGCGTAGGTGTCTTCATCAACATGGAATCCAGGATTCTGTGGGCTATGCCGATCATGCGTTCCCATGCCCCTCCCATATGGGATGCATAGGGAGGACTAAATGTCCATACACAATTGTGGATCTTTAGGTAGCCATCAATTGCTGAATCAGGGTGAACGCCTTCATCGATTTATAATTCCTTGCAAGCTCCTATAAAGTTTGTTCCATGGTCAAATCTAAATATCTTGACTGGGCCTCTGTAGGCTTAGAATCTTCTTAGAGCATTTATAAAGCAGGAGGCATCCGTGGATTTTATGATTTCAATATGGACAACACAAATGCTAAGACATGTGAAGAGAATGGCCCGATGTTTGCAGTTACCTCTGGTCTGGTGGGCAAATACTGACCAAGGGCCGAAGTCTATTTATGGAAAGTTTTATTACACTTTTATGGTAAAACAGCATAACTAAATGTATATGGCTAATCAAAAATACAGTGTTGTCTACTGAATTGAGCAAATTAGTAAGTAGTCTATAGGTTTGTGTATCCCATGAGCATATGTGATATGTATAAATAAGTATAATTTAGTGCACATATAGATATGCATTCATGTGTGCAGTCACTGCCTCTGGCTTATTGTTTTCATGGCTAGCAATATTACATCCATCACCATTTTAAGACAAGGTAATATAAATAGCAACAGCATTGGCATTTAGACTTATATACCACTTCACGGTGTTTTACAGCCCTCTCTAAGTGGTTTACAGAGTCAGCATATTGCCCCCAACAATCTGGCTCCTCATTTTAACCACCTTGGAAGAATGGAAGCTGAGTCACCTTGAGCCAGTGAGACCTGAACTGCCAAACTGCTGGCAGCCGGTGGTCAGCAGAATAGCCTGCATTCTAGCCACTGCACCACCATGGCTCTTAAGCAAAATAGTTTGACTTACAACAGTTCATTTAGTGACTGTTTGCAGTTACAATGGCACTGAAAAAAGTGACTTAGGGCCATTTTTCACACTTACAACTATTGCAGTATCTCCATGGACAAGTGATCAAAATTCAGATGCTTTAACAACTGGTTTGGGTTTATGACAGTTGCAAGTGTCCTGGATCATGTGATTACCTTTGCGACCTTCTGACAACCAAAACGAATGAGGAAGCCAAATTAATTTTAACAACCATATTAACTACTGTAGTGATTCACTTAACAACTTTGGCAGAAAGGTCATAAAATGGGGCAAAATTCACTTAACAACAGTCTCAGCAACAGAAATTTTGGATTCAATTGTGATAATAAGTTGAGAACTACCTGTAGAAATATTTTCTCTCCTTTTTCTGTCAACCAAGCCTTAATTAATCAAAGTAGTGGATAAACTACAGAACAAACCCAACAATGTTGGAAAATATGTTGAGCTGCAAAACCCTAATTTTAATCCTTGCAATTGTGCTCATTTATTATTGTTTGATATTTATTTATATGACTTAGCCAATTTAAACTATGTCACTCTGGGAAATGTAAAAAAAACAAAAAATAAAACCATACTTAATACAGAATAACATAGCTCATTAAAACATACTAATCAATAAAATGAGGAATAGTTTAGTCTACAGTTTACTTTATTAAAGAAATATTAACTTTTCCATCTCAGTGAAAGTTTCAAATTATGTTTCCAGTTATCAGAAAATGTACAATTTTACTGATTTAAGCTTGCTGTAGAATATAACCCAGGTCTCAAAATATCCTTCTGAAACAATTAGTTCCTACTGATATGAAATCAATCTTCCTTTGCTGCGTCCAAGATAAAATATGACTCAGACATCACAAATTGTTTCCAATTCAATTCCAATGCACATGCAACTAGAGAGCATGATTGTGATTTTCATGTAGCAACTGAACCAAGAGTGCTTCCTCCATTATGTTTTAGATTAAAACTAAACTGAAGAGACGCATTTGTGAAATTAAAGAAGACTAATTTGATTTTGCTGAGTTTTAGAACTACAGCTATAAGCTCCTGCTAGGTAGCGGGTGGGTGGGTGGCAGAACTCTCCTAGCAACAGCATTAACAACAGAACTGCAAAACAAAAGCTCCTAATATGCAAGATGACGTGGGAGAAGAATCTGTGTAGTGCTAGAGAACAATTTCACCTCTTCCTTGAAAAGCCATTAATAGATGGATACTGCTATGTGACAATATATGTGCATGTCCCTGAATATAAACATAATCTGGGTTCTTCAGAGTACACTTGGAAGATAATGGAAAAGGGAAGCATGTTTTATGTTTCTAAGAAAAAAAATGATCGCATTGATTGCAAATGATTGCATTACTGCATTGCTCTATTAGACTGTCCTGTCTTATTTTCTTCTAGAAAATTATTAAGTATACTTATTGTTAGTATTATAATCAGTATTATTACATTAAATCAGTATTATATATTAGCATAAATAACATGAAGCATAAACTATGGACTTAGAAGTCCAAAGTAGTCCTCCAAAATGGGCTCAAAGGAACGTCCTTTGGGATGCATTTTGCAGATTATTTTGTAAACATGTCTACTAAGTCATACCTTCATAATAATGATTCATTTTAAATAATCTATTAATAAATTGGAATAATCATAAATGCAAGCTTGTTGCCAAGCACACAAACTGTGATCACAATACTGTGTAGGTGTACAAAGGCCTGAACTTCAAGGATTAGTTGTATGTGCCATTTGTTCATCTCAATTTTGAATGGTTGCTTGATGTCTCAGTACCTTTCAGTACTATCAAATCAATGAGATGAGATGAAATAATAGTTAATAAAATATGTAGTGGTTGTATTATTATTTTAATTTATTTTTATACATTTTCATTCATAAACATTTTTGAATAACATTCATAAATGTTTTTGAATAATAGCGTACTGGCAGAGCATTATTTACAAATAAAACACAACCAACATACATTGGTAATAAATCTCAACATACAAACTAATAGCAATAGTAATGGTATAATAACAGTACTAATAGTATAACCAAGAGAATTGATCTAGATTTCTTCTTAAATTAAGTTAATTATATTTTTATCAATTACTACACTTATATTTATCTACCTCTTTACTTCACTATATTCACTTACTATTAACCTTCATAAACTTACTTTCTCTAATTTCTACCTCTTTCCTCTATCCATTCATAGAATTTATTCCATGTCCGAAAGTATTCTGAATGGTCTTTGTCTTTAATTTTTAAAGTTAATCTATCCATTTAAGCACAGTCCCAAATTTCCCAAATTATAACCTCATCCGGTGGGGTATTCATATTTTTCCAGGATTTAGCATATGTAATCCTTGCTGCCATCAATATGTGTAACACTAAGTATGTGGTCACTTTGTCATAATCCTCTGATAGGATTATCAGAGGATTATGACAAAGGCACGTTTCTGGTTTAAGCTTAATATTTTGTTCTATTATTATTATTATTATTATTATTATTATTATTATTATTACTACTACTACTACTACTACTACTACTACTACTACTACTACTATTCAAACATACACACACACACACACATCGTATGGTTTTCTTTTGGAGTAGGGCAATGTATAAATAAAAAATAAAAGCTTGAAATGAGAAAAAGACAGATAAACCAACAATATTAACTATATTTGCCCAGACTTTTTTGTATTTACAAATCAGCTTTGAACATTTTGAAGATCTATCGCATCCATCCAATAATGATTTATTTTCTCTTATCTCATTCTCCCACACATTTATTTAGTTTCCTCTCTTATATATGAAGTGTTTTTATGTGATAGCTGCTTACGTTTTCCTTAAAGCAATACTTACTCAGCATCCATTCTTCTTGATCCTTTCTTTACACTCTTTTTCACTCCTACACTTTTCAATTTACTTTTATCTTTTCTTTTTTTCCTTCCCTTGACATGCTCAACTCTCATTTCTATACAACAAAGAAGGTAAAAACATACTATTATATAAAGCCATTCTTACTTACCTCCTTCCTACCTAACGTCCTGAAAGATTAAAGGAGATTTTGGGAAATTTGCTACTGATTATGGAATGGTTTGCCACTGCACCATTCATGATTGTAACCATTTACTAAATAGGCAATTCGCTCTGCTTGGTTACCATTTTGTGAGAATGCCCATAAGGTACTGTCATGTATGTTCTGTTTCCTAAACAAGAGGATATACTGTCTGAGTATATGGTTCCAGGATCAGTGCCTGGAATTAAAGAGGCTGTGTTGATTAAGTTGGACTCTAGGGATTATATGAAATTGCTACTACTGGACCATTCTCCATCCTGAATAGCAACTGGGAATTCTCAGCTGGTCAATTCTGTGGTAGGGTTGGCAGTAGAGTTCCCCAGAACAAGGGAACTTTAACCAGCCAGTCCTGGGTGCAGGTCAGAGGCAGTTCAGGAGTTCATTACCACAATGACAACCATGGATTTGAACCAGGTTGTTGAGGACCCAATTCACAGCAGAAATCATATCTTAGATTTGGATTTAGTTTTTGAGCAGTCTAATGTTAAGAAATGTTACCATCTAGGCTGTTGGTTTGAGCTTTGAGCTTGACAATTTAGTTGCAAACATTTTGTCACCATTCGAGGAGACGTCATCAGTGTGTTTTAAATTGTGCTCATCTGTCAGAACACAGGTCTCTAAATATCTTTTTATGAGATGCAAATTAGTCTGGATGTTGTTTGTTTGGATATTTTTGAAATATCTGAACAAACAACATTCAGACTAATTTGCATCTCACAAAAAAGTATCTAAAGACCTGTGTTCTGACAGATAAGCACAATTTAAAATGCACTGCCAATGTGATGAAACATTTGCAACCAAATGGTGATGAAACATTTGCAACCAAATTGCCAAGCTTGGAGCTCAAACCAACAGTCTAACTACCAATCCGAGCTACTAATATTCAAACACATTTCACTGGTACCATCTGTTCATTGTTATAATCTTCAGCCCAAGAGGTAGAGACAATACCTGAAAATCAACTCCACAGGAAAACTGTAACTATATTTTATTCACTATAATAGAATCTTGAAAGTTCTTTTCCTCCTTTCCCTCTTATACTCCACTGAGTCAGAGAGGAGTGTAATTTCATAATGCACTTTCTGTTTTCACGGCTTAAGGAATGTTTTGATTTTTTTTACATACATATCAGTTCCTAAATATTATTTCATTATATTATTTCAAATCTCCTTGGCTTTCTATGTAGCCAAATTACTCATTGATAGCTTTAAAGTGGGCAAAAGCAACCTTAGATTGAATCTTTCCTTGCAGATTGTTTCTATTCATGAATTTCAGAGAGTTCCCTAGTTTTCAAAGGAACTATAGAAGATGAAAAAACAGAAGAGATGCCAAGCACATAGTTGGACAAAAACAGAAAATGAATCCAATCAAGCACAGGTAAGAGCTTTTAAGATTACTTTGTGGCATTAAGATAGATAAGCATAACAATTTTTCTGCACTTCCAACATCTTCAACTAACCAATTAGTAACCCTGTTTAGGGTAGGGATAGATCAGAGGAACATCTGTAGGATCATTATAGCCAAAGACCTTTCAGGGCATCTGTGAATTTACTCAGAACTACTCTGAGTTCCTCTTGGTACTGAAGAAACGAGTATGACCAGCGATTTTCTTTCTTTCTTTCTTTTGTTGGTTATGTTTTCTTTTTGTTTTAATCATATAGTCTAGAGTTTCAAATATCAAATAGAATGGCTATGTAAGTTGGATGGATGGAGTCTTCAAATTAGCCTTAGTTCCTGTATTTTGAGCAGATATCCAGATTGTTTTCTTGGCAACAGCAATGGTGTAACAATGCCACCTTCTGGGCTGTTTTCACACTTCCAAGTTTAGGTTACAGCTATCCATTTACAAATTGGTTCCAACTTTCCTTTGTGAAAAAACAGCAAGCAAGTTTTGTCAGAGAATCCATTTTTTAAATAGCAAGTTGTAATACCCTATTTTCTAGCTACCATCTGTGGAGACTGATGGACTGGATTAACTGCATTCTTAACTACTCTTATTAAGAAATAAAACCTGCTGAAGGCACTAAATCTTATTTTGAAGTAAATACAAATCATATATAAGAAATGGAATCAAGAATGCAATTATGGAACTCTTGATTATTAGGATCATTATTCTAATTGTAGAGTGAAATTATGGTGAAATTCACCAGTCTAAGGTATTTTATACTTTAGAAATCACTGTTGCTTTTATTAATTCTGCTTTTCTTTCTCATTCCTCTTTCTATTTTTTCTGTTTTGAATGGAGGTGACTGGGTGTCCTACAAGCTAAAGCTACTAAAACTCTTTTTTGCTGTAAAAGAAATACAATTCCTAGCATTTTTAACAATTTCATCACTTTTTCTAGGCATTTTGGCTCAAAAGTCATGTACTTCCCACCAAGATGTAAAACAGATGTTTGTGCAGGTAACATTATCAACCTTGCTGTCAAGCAAAACCAAGCATTTAATACTGAATGCCATACCATGTGCATTAAGTAAACAGGTGGCAAGAAAGTAGGGGCAGGCGGGCACAACACAGATTACGGAGACAGTAAATACAGCATCAGACATAAAGATCTCAAGTGCCTATATACAAATGCACAAAGTCTTGGGAACAAACAGGGTGAACTCGAACTATGAATACATGAAGGTAGATACGATATAGTTGGAATAACAGAAACTTGGTGGGATGAAACCCATAATTGGAACATATTGGTAGAAAGATACAAACTGTTCAAAAAAACCAGACCCCATAAAAAAGATGGTGGAGTTGCACTGCATGTAAAGGAACACTATATTGCTACAGAAATGCATGAAACCAAAGATGAAAACCTCCTAGAATGCATATGGGTCAGTATAAAAGAAAAAAAGAACAACATGGCCATGGGTATATATTATAGGCCACCCAATCAAGCAGAAAATATAGATGTCCTTTTTGCCAGCCAACTAACAAACATATGCAGGAAACACACAATAACAGTAATGGGGGACTTCAATTATCCTGATATCAATTGGAAAACTAATTCTGCACCAAGTGAGAAATCAAATAAGTTCCTAACCAACCTAGCTGACAACTTTGTTGTCCAAAAGTTAGAGGATGGAACTAGAGGTACAGCCATACTGGACTTAATTCTTACAAACAGAGAAGTGATAGAGGGGGTTGAAACTGCAGGAACCTTGGGTGAGAGTGACCATATCATACTAGAATTCAACATAACACAAACACAAGCAATAGAACATAATGCCACCAGACTCTTGGATTTTAAAAGAGCTGATTTTAATAAATTCAGAAAGAACTTGGGAAAGATTCCATGGCTGAAAATCCTAAAGGGGAAAACAACTCAAGAATCTTGGGAAACTGAAAAGTACCATCATAGAAGCCCAGACCAACACAATACCACTGAGAAAGAAAAAACAAGAAATCCAAGAAGAAACCAGCATGGCTGCACAAAGATCTCCCTGGCAAATTGAAAGAAAAAAAGGACAAGTACAAAAAATGGACAAAGGGACATACAACTAAGGCAGAATATCAGCAGATAGCCAGAATCTGCAAAGACCAAGCCAGGAAAGCAAAGGCTCAGAACAAACAAAGACTTGCAACAAAAGTTAAGGATAATTTAAAAAAAAGTTTCTTCCAACATATAAATAACAAGAAAAAAAATCAAGGAAACAGTCTGTCCACTAAAGATGGCAAGGAAGTAACAGGCAACAAAGAGAAAGCAGAACTGCTTAACTCATTCTTTGCATTGGTCTTCATGCAAAAATAAATTATAGCTCAACCCACAAAAACATAACTGTAAAAGACAGACCAGAAATAAAAGTTAAAATAAGCAAAAATAGTAGAACACCTGTCTGATCTTGATGAACACAAATCACCAGGGCCTGATGGATAACATGCAGAGTTTTAATGGAGCTGGCAAAGGTCATCTCAGAACCACTGCACCATATCTTTCAAAAATCCTGGAGCATCAGGGAACTACCAGAGGACTGGAAAAGAGCTGATGTGGTTCCCATCTTTAAAAAAAAAAGGGGGGGGGGGAAACAGACTCAGAAAACTATAGACCAATCAGCCTAACATCAATACCCAGGAAGATGCTGGAAAAGATAATTTAAAAAAAAAAAAACCACAGATCTGCCAACATCTAGAAACAAGTAAACTAATAACTAGCAGTCAGCATGGGTTTGTTAAAAACAGATCATGCCAAACCAATCTTATTTTATTCTTCAACATAGTGACTAAATTAGAAGACCAGTGAAATATTGTGGACATAATATACTTAGACTTCAGTAAGGCATTCGACAAAGTAGACCACAACCTACTTCTTGGTAAGCTAGAAAAAGGTGGAATAGATAGCACCACCACTAGATGGACTTGCAACTGGCTGGCAAACCATACTCACCAAGTAGTTCTTAATGGGTCTAAGTGACATGGAGGGAAGTAAGAAGAATCGAACAATATGAAATTCAATGTAAAGAAAAGTCCTACACTTAGGCAAGAAAAACCAAAAGTACACATATAGACTGGGTGAAACCAGGCTCAACAGCAGAAACTGTGAAATGGATCTTGGAGTCTTAGTGGACAACCAGCTAAATATGAACCAGCAGTGTGCAGTAGCAGCCAAAAAAGCTAATGCAATTCTAAATTGTATTAACAGAGGGATACAATCAAAATCAAGTGAGGTACTAATACAACTCTATAAAGCCTTAGTAAGACCACACCTAGAGTATTGCATCCAGTTTTGGTCACCACATTATAAAAAAGATGTTGAGACTCTAGAAAAAGTACAGAGAAGATCAACCAGGATGATTAGGGGACTGGAGGCTAAAACATAGAATGAACGGTTGCAGGAACTGGGCTTGGCTAGTCTAGTAAAGAGAAGGACCAGGGGAGACATGATAGCAGTCTTCCAATATTTGAGGGGCTGCCACAGAGAGGAAGGAGTCAAGCTATTTTCTAAAGCACCTGTAGGCCAGACAAGGAATAATGGATGGAAACTGAACAAGGAGAGATTTAACCAGGAAATAAGGAGAAACTTTCTGACGGTGAGAACAATCAACCAATGGAACAGCTTGCCCTTGAAAGTTGAGGGAGCATCATCACTTGAGACTTTCAAGAAGACTGCCGTTTGTCAGAAATGGTGTAGGGTCTCCCACTTGGGTGGGGGGTTGGGCTAGATGACCTACAAGATCCCTTCCAATTCTGATTATCTGTTATCTGTTAAGATGCTGTTATAGCTCCTTTAAAATATCAAATATGTTGAAGGGAATAGTAATAATAAATAAATGTAGTAAAATATATTATACCATTAAGTAGAGTGTTGCTCTATAGGCATTTGTTATTTTACTGTTGTAAGAAAGATTTCCTTAATCTTTCACTTGTTCTAAAACAATTATAAACACATGCCTGCAATCAGTTACGTCCCTCTCCTATTAAGACACATGATTGTCCCATCTAAATCAATCTGAATCCACCTGTTTTCCTGAATTGATACATTTCATTCCAGCATCACCCCCGGGAATGAAACCTACCTCTCTGGGAATGTAACATACTTCCATTTGGAGGAATCCATACCTTTGAAGTATGGTGGTCAATTGTGATCAATTAGATGGACAATAAGAGAAGAGATAATGAAAGGAAAACATTGCTGGAGAGAGATTTGTCTTTCGCAGGAAAGATGTAAAACTAAGTTAGAGAGTTTTACAATTCAGTTACTTGACATCTAACAATCTTAAAGGTTTAAAAAGGACAGGGCATATTTCTGTATTTTGTAGAATTTTCTTCCCATGCCTCTTGTGATGTGCTAGGAACTTCTTCCCAGATCTTTAACTTTGATCTTTGAAGAATAAAAGTCTGCTTTATTTAATTTGCAAGCCTCCATTTAAATCTTTGTTTTGGTTCATTTTTGGCTTAAGTATACTGCCAGACCTTACATGTTATCAAAGTAAGGATTTCAAATGTATTCCATTGCCAAACAATAAATACCAGGTTGCTGATTTCTGAATTTTGTTCATATACAATGCTAACTATAAGGAAAAAAATGGTTTGTACAATTCTATGAGCAGCTTATTAATGAACTGAAATAAATCTTTGGGTCCAGCAGGAAGAATTTCTCATAGCAATCTAACTCTGAGATATGCACCAATAATGGTTTGACCAAGAACATATATATCTTAAGACAAAACTCAGGGAAGCATACTGCATTTACAAATTAAATTCGCCCGTGGAACACCTTCAGTTGTTAATCATTTTTTTTTAAAAAAGTCCAAAATCAAACCACCAAATTGGATTTGATATTGTTGATTCGGTTAGTTAAGGAAAGAAACTCACCATTTTCTGATGAATCAGATGTGGCTACTTCTTAAAAAAGCTACGCACTGTCATAGCCTAACCTCTAAGCATAATCTTTGAAAAATCTTTCAGGACCAGCTCCTTGCCAAAACTATGGTCACAAACCATGGTCATCCCCATCTTCAAAAAAGGAGACCCCAGCCTAGTTGAAAATTACAGACCAGTCTCTTTATGCTGTGTCACCTGTAAAGTCATGGAATCAATTATTAATCAATCCATCATCCCCCACTTGGAAACAAACAACCTACTCTCTAATAAACAATTTGGTGTCAGAAAAAAAATATCCTGTAATCTGCAACTCTTACACTGCAAAAACATATGGACTACACAACTCGATCAGGGCAAAGCAATAGATGCAATCTACATAGACTTCTGTAAAGCCTTTGATTCAGCAGTACACGAAAAACTACTCCTAAAACTAAAATCTTATGGTATCTCTGGACACCTGCATAACTGGATAGAAGCATTCCTGTCAAACAGACAACAAATGGTCAAAATTGGGAGCATCCTATCAAATTCTGTACCTGTCAACAGTGATGTTCCCCAAGGCAGTGTTCTAGGACCAACTCTCTTCATACTCTACATAAATGACCTCTGTGATCATGTTAAGAGCAATTGCGTTCTCTTCGCTGATGATGTAATACTCTACATAAATGACCTCTGTGATCATATTAAGAGCAATTGCGTTCTCTTCGCTGATGATGTAAAGCTATTCAACACCACAGATAATTCTGCTACCCTTCAAAAAAGCCTTGACTATGTATCAGAATGGTCAAACAAATGGCAACTTCAAATCTCAACAAATAAATGCTCTGTCTTACATATTGGCAAAAAAACAACAACCAGAAAATAAAATACAAGCTGAATAGTCAAGACGTTGTTGATGATCCAAGCTCTGTAAAGGACCTTGAAATACTCATCTCTAATGATCTAAGTGCTAGAGCCCACTACATAGCCAAAAAGGCATTAAGAGTTGTTAACCTAATCCTACATAGCTTTTTCTCTGGTAATATCACACTACTAACTAGAGCATACAAAACATTTGCTAGACCAATACTCGAATACAGCTCATCAGTCTGGAACCTGCATTATGTATCTGATATTAATATAGTTGAGAAAGTCCAGAAATATTTCACAAGAAGAGTTCTCCACTCCTCTACTCGTTGCAGAATACCTTATGCCACCAGACCTGAAATTCTAGACCTAGAAAACCTACAACTACGACGCCTTCAGTCCGATCGGAGTATAGTATATAAAATTATGCATTGCAATGTCCTACCTGTCAATGAATACTTCAGCTTCAACCATAACAATACAAGAGCACACAATAGATACAAACTCAAGGTAAACTGCACCAAACTTGATTGCAGGAAATACAACTTCAGCAACAGAGTAGTCATTGTATGGAATACTCTACCTGACTCTGTGGTTTCTTCCCCAAACCCCAAAAACTTTAACCTTAGACTGTCTACTATGACCTCACCCCTTTCCTAAGAGGTCTGTAGGGGGTGTGCATAAGCAATGTCGGGGATTACGGGAAGTGGGATGGGCTCTGCTCGGAAGCAGCTGCTGAAGGGGGGGCACTAAGAGGCCGCAGGGGGATTTGAGGCACCGGTGCCGCAGGCTCATCCCATTGACTGTTGCACTGGAGTGGTGCAAGGGGCTCAATGGCATCAAATGCAACGGCAGCAGCACATTGGGAAAGTCACTCTGGCTTTGCTCTATTTTCCCAAAGTGCCGCTGCTGTCACATTCTGTCTGTGTCTGTCCATTAATCCAAAAGGTCTGCCTGCCTGCCTGCCTGTCTGTCTTTCTGTCTACCTACCTACCTATCTACGTACCAATATAGATCTATCTACCTATCTATCTATCCATACATACATCCAAAAGGTCTCTGTCTGTCTGTTTTCCTGCCTGCTTGCCTACCTATCTGCCTGCCTGCCTGCCTGTCTTTCTGTCTACCTACCTACCTACTTACCTACCTATCTACCTACCAATATAGATCTACCTACCTACCTACCTATCTATCCATCCATCCATCCAAAAGGTCTCTGTCTTGTCTTTCTTCCTGCCTGCTTGCCTACCTACCTATCTACCAATCTATCTATCTATCTATTGACCAATATATCTACCTACCTACCTATCTACCAATATATCTATTTATCTACCTACCTACCTATCTATCCATCCATCCAAAAGGTCTGCCTGCCTGCCTGCCTACCTACCTACCTACCTATCCATACATTCATCCCAAAGGTCTGCCTGCCTGCCTGCCTACCTACCTACTAATATATTCTATCTACCTACCTGTCTCTATCTATCTATCTATCTATCTATCTATCTATCTATCTATCTATCTATCTATCTATCTATCTATCTATCTATCCAAAGCACCAGCCCCGCAGGCACATCGGAAAAGTAGAGCAAAGCTAGTCTGGGAGGGAGACAGAGACAGAAACCTGATGCATCAGATTGAAATGAGGCCTAGTTTAGACTGAGGCCCTTTTCCACATTGAAACATCTTTGCCAGCACATTGAAACATCTTTGGCTTCTATTAAAGGTTTTGTGGACAAAACATGGTCAAGACTATCAGGAAGCTCTCACATTTTGTTGAGTCTTTAAACAGGATCCATTGGACCAGACCTCCACCCTAAAAAAATTACTTTCCCCCAATGTATTACAGTGCCAATTCTGAAGAAGGCAAAACCAAACTGTACTGGTAAATTATAAGGAAAACACACACACACACACACACACACACACACACACTCCCTTCTAACCCTGCTGGAGCAGGTGATTGGACTAGAATAGATATCTCATTATCTTTCTCCTCCCTCCTTCTTTATTTCTTTTTCTTTCTGTCCCTTCCTTCCATTCCCCCTTTCTTTGTCTGTCCCTTTATCATTCTTTCCCTTTTCTCTTTTTTTTTTCTTCCTTCTCTCTCTCTTTCTCTCTCTCTCTCTTTCTTTTCTCTCTCTCTCTTTCCCTCTCTCAGGCTCACCCCATTGACTTGGTGCACTGCTTCACTCAAACTTGCTTGGGCAGGTCCCTCCGGTGCAGCAGGCTCAATGGGATAGACCTGTGGGGCTGGCACCTAGAACGCGGCAGTGGCGGCACATTTGAAAAGTAGAGCAAAGCCAGAGGTCAGTAATTTTTGCTGCAAAGAATCACAAAAGCTTCTGGGCTGTGCACAAGAAGGGACACACATGTCAATGCAATTCAGCAACATAAAATAAAGAAATACAAATAAAACAAATCAACAAGAATCAGCAAAGCATCTCTGATTAGATTCTATTCACTACTAGAATCTAATCAAAGATGCTTTGCCGATTCTAGTCCAATGATCTGCTCCAGCAGGGTTAGAAGTGTGTGTGTGTGTGTGTGTGCGTGTGTGTGTGTGTGCGCGCGCATGGCTGTCAAAACTCCCAAAACAGGTCAAGTAGATCTGGGAAGGCCAGTCATAAATTAGAACAATTGCTAAACAATCGGCCACTTGTATTTGATTTGCCAGTTACCTGGCAACACCCACCCAGTCACATGATCACCAAATCACACCAGTCATGTGACCAGCAAGCCATGCCTAGCCAGCAAGCCACGCCAGCTAGTCACATTACCAGCAAGCCACGCCCTCAAATTAGATCACGCCCGCAGAAATTTGAATCCCACCCCTGGGTGGGGGGCACCAAGGATGAGTTTGTAGCACCAAGGGGGAAGTGGACTGAAAATGTTTGGGAACCACTGCTCTAGAACATCATTTCTCACCAAAAATGCAATTTAATGGATAGTAAAGATCTTATATTTAAGCAAGAAAAAAACCAAATGCATAGGAATAGAATAGGTGGTGCCTGGCTCAATGGAAGTAACTGTGAGACCAATCTAAGAGTCCTAGTGGATAACCATTAAGTATGAATCATAAGTGTGCTGCAACTGCCAAATAGTCATTGCAGTTCTTGATTGCATCAAAAAGGAATAATATCAAGATCACATGAAGTATTAGTACCACTATAGACTGCTTTATAAGATTACACTTGGCATCTTGTATCCAATTTTGGTCACTGCAATTCAAAACAGATATAAAGATTTTAGAAAGAATATAGATAAGAGAATTGAATTGGTCATGCCCATGCACTCACATGACTACCCAGCCCTGCCTTCTCAGCTGGCCATTAGGGCAGAGAACCGGTTGTTAAATTATTTGAATCTCACCACTGCCCCAAACCATTCCCTGAAACTTTAGAGTAATAATTAGAACTGAGTTGAAAAGTGGCAGAATCATAAGAACCAATTGGAAAAAAGACAATGTTCTGGATACTCAGATCACATCAGGCAAATACCACATTTCTGAAGAAAAAAAATGATGTTGTCTGAAGAAATGTCTGAAGCCAGACAGATTGTTCCCAGGTAGATCACTAGCCTTAATCTACCTGCTGGGTATTGAAATAATTCCTTGTTCAAGAATCCAGGAATATAACTTAGGATGTTTATCAAACAATACAAGTCCTAAAAAATTTACCAATCAGCAGGACTGAGTTGATAACCTTACTATTTTCTGTTAGGAATGAAATGGTGACATCCCATTTAACAGATTTAATCAATTGAAAGAGTTGGAAGGGAACTTGTAGGTCATCAAGTTCAAACCCCCGCCCAAACAGAAGACCCTACACCATTTCTAACAAATGGCAGTCCAATATCTTCTTGAAATTCTCAAGTGATGAAACTCCCACAACTTCAGAAGGCAAGCTGTTCCATTGGTTGATTGTTCTCACTGTCAGAAAATTTCTCCTTATTTCCAGGTTAAATCTTTCCTTGTTCAGTTTCCATCCATTATCCCTTGTCTGGCCTTCAGGTGTTTTAGAATATAGCTTGACTCCTTCCTCTCTGTGGCAACCCCTCAACTATTGGAACACTGCTATCATGTCTCCCCTGGTCCTTCTCTTCACTAGACTAGCCATGCACAGTTCCTGTAACTGTTCTTCATATGTTTTATTCTCCAGTCCCCTAATCATCCTGGTTGCTCTTCTCTGTACTTTTGCTAGAGTCTCAACATCTTTTTTTACAGTGTGGTGACCAAAACTGTAGTGGTGCACTGTTTGTACACCAGGTACAACAGTGTGATGGAAGAACCTCAGCTTGAACTGTCAGCTTAGAAAGCAAGGAATCGCCCTGGGACATAGGTTCCCCAGAGGGTTCCGCTGTAATTTCATCCGGACCCAGCTGAGCAGTATTTTGGGCCTTGTAGACTTGAACAAGGATGATCAGAAGAGATTTCTAAAGGTTGGTTGCTCAGGCTTTAAACCCTCATCCTCTCAAAAATTTGGAGACTCTAACCTCCCTTCCTCCTCCTCAGACAGAGGAGTGGCTCTGGTCAGACAGGTCCATGGAACATTCTTCCCTGTAGTCCACCCATTCAGTATGAGAGGAAGCTAACCCTTGCTCAGGTAGTCTGTTATACTTGGCCCTCTCAGGTAGGGCTACCTGCTGAGGGAAAGGATGATAAAAACCAAGGGCTAACTTAGTAGGGCACAGAAATTTGCTGAAATCCTTCAGCAACCCCCTGTCTAATTGCTACCGTTACCACCTCTTTAATATCTTCAAGACTGCTAGTTACAGGAGATTCTACGGGGCATAGGCCAGCAGCTATTGGCATAAAAGTGGCCTCCAACCCTTGTCTATTCCCGCCTTAGGGCAGATTCCCATAAGCATTGGTGCTTCTGATGCTGAGACTGCCTGCCTAAAACTAGGGCCAGTTCTGCTTAAGGCCTGAGTTAAAAAAAAAGCCTCAGCAGCCCCATCTGGAGACCATGCCTGTAAACGATGTGTAGGGCCTAGTTCTGCCTTTGCAGCCCTGGACAGTTTGTGGGCAGACCTGAAAATCACCAGACTGAGGAGACAGTTGGCTCTGCCCGCCTGTTTGTTCCAGGCTTTTTGCAAATTGCTTTGCCAAGGTCTCATGTCTCCTTTTTTCAGCCTTAAGCTCTGTTTTTGAGGCCTTCTTGGTAGCGAAGGCTTTGGCCTTAATCTTGGCTGCCACCTCCCATTTAGTTGAATGGGGCCTTGAATGTCTTTTTGTTTTGGATGGCCCTTGAGAAGCTTTGGCAGAATGGGCCTCATTGCAGCCTAGTAGACCTGACAGGGCCTGTGTGTCCTTCATTTTGCTACGGCCCATTGAAATAGGCTCTGGAAGCAGCCTATCTAGTTATCCTCCCTGCTTCCTTAGGCCAGGCGAGCAGGATCACCGCTGTGAGACCATACTTAATGCCATGAATATAAGCAAGGGTGGGAATATAAGCAAGTTTGCACCTATTCGCTAGAACCAGTTGTTAACATTCTAAGCAGTTTGGAGAACTGGTTGTTAGAAGAAATTACTGGCCTAATCCTGTAAGGAAGACAGGAAGGAAACATTCTGGTGTTGCTTACAGAAACTGCCTCTCCATTAACCCTTATTACATTCTTGGCAGGACTAGACTTCTGTCTCACAAACTTCTCTGGAGTTTTTTTTCCTCCTTTGCTGGTACTTTGCTTGTATGGAGTGACCATTCAAAGTTACAATGGCACTGAAAAAAGTGACTTATGAACATTTTTCACACTTACAACTGTTGCAGCATCCCCACAGTCATGAGAGGCCAGGGGAGGAGATGTGTGCCTCAATGTGAGTGATATTGAGTTGGCCACGTCCAGCCAATAACATGACCACCAAGCCACGCCCACTGACTAAGCCATGCCCACAGAACCAGTTGTTAAAAAATTTGAATCCCACCCCTGGATATAAGGCCCAGGAATTTAAATGGGCCAAATTTTTCCTTTTAGTCAACTGAGAAGTGCTGCAATAAAGCTGATAGGCACAGTTGATAAGTTGCCCTTGCACCAGCTGCACAAAGGTCTGGGGCCAGTGTGTAAAACCTTGGCACAAGCCGAGGTTCTTATGCCAGTACTCACTCTGTTGCTGTGCTACCACCCTGGCACCAAAGCCCTGGCACTGGAGGAGAGTGGATTCCCACTCTCCACAATGGTGCAGGCTCCACTGGATTCCCAGGAGCAGCTGATATTTAATTTTGTTGATTGTTGTTATTTCAATAGTAAACTAGCAAGAGCTCGTAGAGGCATGTCCTTCCCCAATGAGGGGCTGAGTCAAAAGCTGGGTGCCATGGCAACAGAGGCAGGTCTTATCAGCTTGAGACTCAGTCCCTATGATGAAGGAGGAGTTTTCCCTAGCCTGGACTCTCGCAGCAGCGTGGAGGAGAAAGAGGGGGGAGGGAAGGAGGAGGGAAAGAGAAAGAAAGAGAGAGGGAGGGAAGAAAGAGAGAAAGGGAATGGGAAAGAGAGAGAGAGAAAGCATGCACACACACATACATATATAATATCATTTAAGCCTTATAACATTATCCGCACTTCCTAAGTTATGCCAAATATCTTCAAAATATTGTTCTTGTCAAATCCAGAGGAATATTTTCTTTAGTAACGTTGATGCTTTATCCTCAAAAGTAATGGAAGGAGAGATAGTACATCACCTATCAAGAATATCCCTGTGTATGTTCTTTCACAAAAGTTGAACCAATTGCACATATTCTATTTATATGCTTTTGAACCATCTGCCAAGCTGATACTATATCCTTGAATTGACTCAAATGAGAAATAATGCCTTTCCTCCCAAGAAACCATTCTACAGCACACCAAGAGCAATCATGGTTAGAAGATGATGGGTGTGATTAGTTGAGTCACAATTTCCACCCTAACATATTAAGTTCAAGAGATCTTTTGTTATTTTTGCAATTATTTTTATTATGAACATTAATATTATTACCATTTTACTTTTTTCTGGGTATTTATATTATTCTATACCTACTGTTATTTGTTTTATTTTGTCTCTAATTGTTCTTTTGATCTAAGGTTTCAAATTCAATGAATAAAGAAATATCCAAACCAAACAAAGATTTTGGGGAGTTAAAATTGATCCTCTTGTAACCCAGAATTTGAACATTTCTTGTTCAAATGTCATGCAATCCAGTCAAGCCCCTTGTATGAGCAGCATGTGACTTATGGATTAGCCATTGCCTTAACAATCTTTACTGTACAAATTAAGTATTTTAAAAATGAAATCCCCACACATAGACTCCTAAATACAAAACATATGAAAGGAATTTGATCTTCTTAATACTATCACTTCTGTTCAGCTAATTATACAAGCCAGCTTAATTTTAATGACCATCATATTATCTGATGGCAGTTTATCTCCATGTTTTGCAACTCAGACAAAACAAAACAAAACAAAACTGATTCCCGCCCCCTCTACTAAAGACACATTGGCTAATCAAACATAATACAATGTTTTACTCTGATGCTATAGGTCTGCAGGAACAAAGTACAGCAGTGAAATAATAAGATGCTTCTAGAGTAATCCAGTTCCAATTTATAATTAGGAACACAATGAAAGACATTTGGTGGATGCTTGCCAATATACAGCCAAAATAAAACACTTGCAGCACTGAATCATTCACAGTATTCATAGGCTAAGAATAATTAATTTAGCAACAGACTCATTCAGAATTTGGCATAGCATCTGCTCAATCATACTGTAGTACTGGGGCTAAAGGAATTTCCTGGAATCCATATGCCTTCCCCCTAAACTTTAAAAGGTTTTATGTGAAAGTATTAAACACCCCCCACAAAACCCAATCCCAGCTTGAAATTTCTCATGACCCATCATGGCTTGACAAATTTCCTTTTTGATGAAGGGCTCTCATACCTGGGGTACAAAACTCCAGAAAACAAATAGAAGGCAACAAAGAGTTTGTTTTCTGCCATCTACGGCCATCTGCATCTGGTGGTCATCTGGATTTTTGCATCCCAGATACAGTAGCCTACCTTAGTTGCATAATTTTATCCTTATCTCATCCTCAACTGCTCTGAACCATTCATGTCATTCATATATTTACCAGTAGATAAGCATATTTTTCCAGTGTATCTTCAAGATCCATAAAATCAATGAAATTTTATTATTATTAACATTGTTTTGGAGGGAATATCAAATGATCTATTTGAAGGAGGAGTGATCAAAGGTTGTTTAGAAAGTGCTGGGAGCCATAATATATTGCTTTCTGAGTTCCTTTCATACCTTTATCCTCCTTCCTTTTAAAATTGAAGCTTCTCTTCAGGCTTCCAATAAAGTATTGAAGAATAGAATCGGGACTATTTTAATTTGATAAGAATAAAGCACATATTAGTGTATTATAGTATATTATTTCTGACTAACAAAATTCCAAAATAACCAGAACTCCAATATTTTAATCCTCAAAAAAGAATCATTATGTGAGGAAAATATATGTGTCCCAGTATAACGTTGCAGGATCCAATCTTAGTCAGTCATCAGGACCAAAGATTTCAATCTACCAAGCTTTGAGGCTCATGCTGAGCCCATCATCAGAGAACTTCTCTCTCTCCAGAATATTGGATCCTTCAAGAATCATCATATCCTTAAGGAATTATGAAATAAACAGACTGCCACTATACAATATAGGGAAAAAGAGGAAGGTTATATGTATCTATTGCACTTTATATTATGTTCTAAAATAATTTCAATGTGTATATTTTTCCTTAAGTCCTTCTGGCTCCTTTTTTTTTTTTTTTTTTGCTTTTTCATATCACAAAAATAATGAAGGTCATGAACTGATTTTTGTTACTTACATGCCAGTTTCTCTAATAATCATCATTTTAATAATTTTTCTGTCTCCTTCTCTAGTACATTTTTCTGGACATAAATGCATGAATATGGAAATCAAATTTTTGCCCATTTGGTACGTTCTCATCCTGCCCCAGAGAGATTCATACAGTTCTACACATTGATGCAAATGCAGCCTTTTATAGAGGGTTCTGGGCAGGGGTGGGATGCTACCAGTTTGGCCCAGTTCTATAGAATTGGTAGCTGCGAAGAGCAGTTGACACTGAACCCGTTTGCTGTTGCCCAGGCTCTAGGCTGTCCCTTCTTTCCTGCTTTTCCCTTCTCAACTGCTTTGCGCAGCACAGCTGAGATTGAAAAAGCAGGAAACAAGAGGATTTTCAAACACTGCGCACCTGCATGCAGCACTTGTCAGCTGTCCAGGCAGCACAGCTGATGATTTCTTGAAAATGCTGCACACATGCGTTATGATTGTCTGCAGTTCAGAGAACTGGCAAATCGTTCCACTGGCTGGCCGCTCCCCACCCCGTTCCCTCACTCCTTACCTGGCATGCGAGCCATCCAACTTGCCTGATTTGGTAAGTTGCTATTTTTCCTTTCCCACCCCGGTGACCATCAGCTGTTCTGCTCTGCCAGGAGATTTAGATTAGCTAGAAAGCGGAATCCTTGGATTTCTTGCTTTCTAGATAATCTAAAAGCAGAGCCGAACCTTGCTTAGGACTGAAGCTTCTATTTTTCAGTGCAGACTCAGGTAGCTGATTGCAGATAGATAGGTCTCTAAGTGAATTTGTGATTCTGTGAGCAACTCAACCTGCCTGCCTGCTTTGCCTGCTTTTGGGTAAAAATTGCTCTTTGTTTATAAAAAAAAATCAATATTTACATAAATATTTATAATATTTACATACAAGCCATGCCCACCAAGTCACATGACCACCAAGTCATGCCCAGTCAGCAAGCCACACCCACCCAAGTCACATGACCACCAAGCCACACCCACAAATTAGGCCACACCCACAGAACTGGTTGTTAAGAAATTTGAATCACCCCCTCTGGTTCTGGGTGATATCAGCAGAACCTCCATGCTGTATTCATTTTTAACTGGAAAAAATCATTTTTCTGAAAGTAAAGAGGACAGGGTAAAACCAGCAAACATACAATAATTTCTTGCTTTTCATCCATATATCCATAGGTGTGACATTTAACTGAGAATACAAATTACAACCCTTGAAATTGTGGGAATACTTTTCGGAATAGAATGAATAAACGAGGTAAGAAGGACTCTAACTATGATTATCATATTGACAACTTCAGAACAGGTGCAGCTGAGTTTTATTCTACTCTATTAATGGTTACACTTAATAATTTAACTGTCATGCTCTCTTCAGGATCAAATTGAGTAGAATTAACATATACCATAATTTGTACACGAGAACTTGAGTCACTTCTTATACTCTTTAAAATCACAGTTGGATGCTTATGTAATTATTCCCTTGGCAGGAAAATGCATCATGTAAATATTAATAGTGACTAATAACCTTTAAACTCTCACAGTAGGAATACTGGATGTAAAAGAACTAAATAAGAAATGAACAAGATAGAAATGCTGTATTCAGCACAATATTCTCATAGGTTTGTCCCATCCAGCCCCATTTGGACAAAGATACACAAAATATCAAAACCTGTGATAAAAGAATTAAATAAAATAATGGATAACAACAATATCCCTCTTTCGGAAATTATATTGCCTTTTCATAGAAATAAATTATAACTGGGAAAAATCTAAGTCAATTGTCAAATTAGTAGCAATTGAGTATACACAAATCAACTCCACATATCATCCAAAGTGATGTTTTATTAACTGAACTGTATTGACTAAATCATAGTTGCTGGGTTCGTTAAATACACTAAATCATGGTTTCCAAACCATAGTGGTTTGTATAATAAGAGATAATGAAAATACTGAGATGTCTGTCTTCAGCATTGTTACACTTACAGTATCTGTTACATTTTCAACTACTGGTACTTTTAGCATTATATTCAATTCAAAGTAAATTGGATAAAAAAAAATTAAACTCAGAGCATTTTATCTAGTGAAGTATTTTAACTTTTTCCAATGAAAATCTTGTAGGAAGATTACCTGAAGCAGGATTCAAACATGATATACATAGTGTTAAACTTTTCTCAACTTTACTCCAAAGTAATTTTAAAAATAGTAAGATGTTTACATGTTTGCCACTTCTATTCATTGTTTCATTATTAATTTCTTGCTTTGCCTATTGCCATACTAACACCACATTTTTATTGCAACAGAAATTAATATGAAAAAGGGGAAAAATAATCAAGAAATTATTTAAAAATGGAAATAAAAATATTTTCTATAATGAATTTTTTTTCAGTCAAATATGGGAATATTACATAACAAAATAAACCACAGTATATTTTAAGGGCCAATCTGTGGCTGCGTTGACTTGTATTTGATTTAGCTTAGATCCAAAGGAGGAAAATACCTCTCCTACAGGATTTTAGAACTCCAATTTTTTTTTTCATTTTAAATGACATTTCCAATCCATATGTGTGTTCTAATTTTATACAGATGTACTATTTACACCTAAACAATCTTGGTTTGTTTCCTGAGAGGTCGTGGCATGGCATTAAGATCCTGCATTTGTTAAAGTTGTTCCACAATCAATGCATCATGCCAACAACACATCTATTTCACTTCTACAGTTTAGTATTAAAGTTCAGCAGCTACATGCTGCAATATTATTCAGCCATTATTTCAGAAAACTCAAATAATATTGTTGTGGAGCGATGGTAAGGAAGAAGCATGAGACCAGAGCGTACAACTAACAAGGCTTTATTGCAGGGAATAAAGGGTTGTCGCGTCTGCTTGCTAACTTGCAGACTAGCGGGCGACAACGGACTGGCTCTGCTCGACAGCCGGTTTATATAGCCGACTGTCAAACGGAGCCAACCAATGGGAGCGGCTGGTGCTCCCGCTCAAACAGCGGACCTGGTTGGGAACCCCCACCAGTTCCACGGACATAACACTCCTTTCCCCCAGCTGGGAACATGCGTAGTCCTGTAGGTAAGTTGGCTGTCTGCGCTGGTGACCAGAACGTCGCAGTTCGGGTGAACTGTTGGCTGGTGACAAGTCCAGGCCCTCGGGACGTGCCTCGACGGTCGTCGGGGCATGGGCTTGCCCTGGCGCGGTGTTCTGTGAAGTCGGCGAGTCCCTTTGCTCGGGCTGACCCGGGCGAGTCTCGAGGTCTGGTTGGCAAACTGGAACACTCGGCTGCTGAGTCGGTGATCCTGGCTGGAAACTCGGGTTCTCCAGTAGACCTTCCTGTTCGTCGGGGAAAACCGGGTCCCACAGGGAGCTTCCGTCTGGCACCGGCAGGGAGACATTGGCGCTGGCAGGTCGGGTTGGGTTGGTATCAGCCACACGTCGCCTTCTGAGTTGGTCCACGTGCCTTCGCCACAAGCGTCCATCTTCCAGGAGGACCCTGTAGGATCTTGGACCTGTGACTGACACGATTTGACCTGGTACCCACAAAAGATCCCCTGCATAGTTCCTGGCGTACACCAGGTCTTGCAAGGCAAAGTCTCTGACCAGACTGTCAGACCCTAAAGGGGTGTCTGGGCAGTAGTGGGGGTGTAGCCTGTCCAGGGTGGTTCTAAGGCATCTCCCCATTAAAAGTTCGGCGGGAGATTTGTTAGTAGTGGTGCAAGGCGTCGTATGTTGGCTGAGCAGGAAACGAGACAGTTTAGAGTGCCAGTCTTCCTGGCCAAACCTGGTGAGTGCCTCCTTGGCTGACCTTACTGCTCTCTCTGCCATCCCGTTGCTAGCGGGGTGAAAGGGAGCTGTAAGGACATGTCTGATGCCCAAATTAGCCACGTACATACTGAACTCACATGATGTGAACTGCGGGCCATTGTCAGACACCAGCGTGTCTGGAAGTCCATGGGTGACAAATAAACGGGTCAGGGCTTTGACTACTGCTTGGGTGGTGGTCGTGGGAAGCAAGGCCACGTCAATCCACTTGGAGTAGAAATCCACGACCACCAAGAAAGTCTTGCCATGCACTGGTCCGGCCAGGTCGATGTGCAGGCGAGACCAAGGGGCGCTAGCACTTTCCCACCTGGTGGGTGTGGCGGCTGGCGGGGCAGCCCTGGTTTCTTGGCAAGGTTGGCAAGAGCTTACCCAGTTGGCGATTTGAGCATCCATGCCGGGCCACCAAACATAGCTGCGGGCCAACGCCTTCATCCTTACGATGCCCGGATGGCCCTCGTGAAGCACCTTCAGGATGGGTACTCGAAGGGTGGCTGGGATGACTACTCTTGTACCCCACAATAGACATCCCTGTAGCCTCGACAGTTCCTGCTGGCGGGTTTTAAAGGGAACAAAGTCAACTGTACATTGAGTTTCCGGCCACCCCCTTCCCACCCAGTCCAGAACCTGGGCAATTATTTTGTCTTTTTTTGAGTGCGCCGCGATGTCTTCGGCTGTCACTGGAAGTTTGAGTTCGTTGACCTCAAAAATGGCGTGAATTGGTGCAGGGTCCTCGACTGGGACTGGCAGGGGGCAGCGACTGAGGGCATCGGCATGACTCAAGTTCTTGCCAGGACGATGCACCAACTTGAATGAGTAGGCGGCCAGAAACAAAGTCCATCTGGTCATTCTGGGTGAAAGTACCTGCGGGTTTGCTTATCTCCAGATAAAAGTCCTAGGAGAGGTTTATGGTCAGTCACAAGTTCAAAATGGTGGCCAAATAAGAATTCGTGGAACTTTTTAACTGCGGCAACCGCAGCCAGGGCCTCTTTATCGATTTGGCTGTAGTTCCTTTCTGCCGTGGAGAAAGTCCTAGAAAAGAAGGCAATTGGTGCCTCGGAGCCGTTGGGGAGTCTGTGGCTTAGGACAGCCCCAATCCCAAAAGGGGATGCGTCAGCAGCCAGGACCAGAGGAAGGCGTTGATCGAACTGGACTAAAACCGCTTCCGATGTGAGTAATGATTTGACTGATTTGAAAGCGTGGGCTTCTTTGGGTCCCCAATGCCAGGGTGAGTCTTTATCTAAGAGTCTATGTAGAGGTTCAGCAACAGATGCTTTGTGTGGGAGGAATGAGGCGTAAAAGTTTAGAAGCCCCAGAAAGGCTTGTAGTTCAGTCTTGTTGGTTGGTGTGGGTGCCTCGTGGATGGCCTTCACCTTGGACTCAATTGGGTGGATGCCAGAGGCGTCTATCCTATAACCCAGAAAGTCCACCTGCCTAGTGGCGATGGCTCACTTCTCCCTTTTAAGTTTGAGGCCATGCTGCCTAAACTTCTCTAGCACTGTCCTGACCCTCTGAATGAGTTGAGGTCGGCTAGTAGCTGAGACTAAGATGTCATCGAAATACGGAACAACTCCTGGGAGACCTTGGAGAATCCGTTCCATGAGTGATTGGAAAATACCCGGGGCCACACTGACCCCGAATTGGAGGCGCTTACATTTGAATGCCCCTCTATGTGTGACTATGGTTTGTAATTCAGCTGTCTGATCATCAACAGGGAACTGTTGGTATGCCTGGGACATATCTAACTTGGTGAAAATGGTACCGGGTTCGAATGTGTGTAACAGGTGCTGAATAACAGGGACGGGGTATGCGCTGACCTGTAAATAACGGTTGAGCGTGGTTTTATAGTCTGCGCAGATCCTTAAACTGCCATCCTTCTTGAGTGGGGTGACTATGGGGGTCTCCCATTTGGCAAAATCAGTAGGTTCTAACACCCCTTGTTTAAGTAGTTTGTCTAATTCTGCGTCCAATTTAGGACGGATGGTGAAAGGCACCCTGCGTGGCTTAAGGCGGAGAGGAATTGCCTGGGGATCTACGGAAAACGAGATGGGGGTGCCCGAATAGCAGCCCAGCTCGCTGCTAAATACGTCAGAAAAATCAGAAAATAATGTATCTACGTCAGAAGTTGAGACAGCATGGATCCCAGTTACACTAAGGCCAAGGGAAGGAAACCAATCAAGTCCCAACAGGCTGGGGAGGGCACCGTTAACAACCACTAAAGGCAAATGGCCTTTAAAGGCTTGGAATTGAATGAGGAACTTGCCTTTCCCGAGGACAGGAATGTTCTTGCCCTGGTAGTCCCGCAGTGTCAGGTGGCATCTTTGGAGCTGTTTCCTTGACAGTCTGGGCTGGATCTTCTTCAGAGTGTCCCAGGAGATGATTGAGAGTGCAGATCCCGTGTCTACCTCCATCCTGCAGGGTTTACCTTCTAGGAAAACAGAAATTTTAATTTTATCAGGGGTTTGGGAAGTATGGTTAGCGTGGTAGCAGGTATAGCAGTCCTCCACTTGCCTTTGGGAAATAGAAGGTGGTGGAGGTCTTTGAGGCAAGGAGCGCCCTGCTTGGCATACTCTAGCGAGGTGACCCTTCTTCTGGCAGTTCAGGCAGATGGCGTTTCTAAACCTGCAGGATGCCCTAGAGTGGGAGCCTCCGCAGGTTAGGCACAAGGGCGATTGTTTGGGGGTGAAGTTGTTTGTCTGTCCCGCTCCTACCTGTGAAGGCTTCTGATGCTTAAGGCGGTTAATGTCTGATGAGTCTGTGGGGTCTTCTTCACTGAGCACTTCTTCAGAATGGACGGTTGGACTGGTGGGCTTTAATGGAGTGCCCTGAATCTCAGCTGCTGACTGGGCAGAGAGCTCAGCAGCCAGGGCTTCCTCCATGGCTAGGGCCAGATTCAAGTCCTTTTTTGCCAGCAAACGTCTTTGGAGTCTCAGGTCTCTAACCCCACAGACGATCTGGTCCAACAGCATGTCTTCCAGATATACTTTGAAACCGCACTGTAAGGCAGCTGTCCTCAGGGCAGCCATGTATTCGTTGATCGACTCCCCCACTGCCTGCTTCCTGATTCTGAAGGCATACCTTCTAGTGATCTGGGATGGTTTTGGCGCGTAGTGATTGGAGAGTATTTCTTGTAGTTCATCCCATGGGATGCTTCTGATGGCGCGTGGTGCGACTAACGCTGTAGCGGTGTCAAAAACGGCGGCCCCACAATAGCTGAGGAAATAAGACTTCTTTCTATGTTCCGCAGCATCAGCTAACCCGATGGCATCGAGGAAATGGCTGAAGCGATTCTTGTAGGAGTCCCACATTTCCTCGTTTGGCTTGAATGGCGGGAATGCTGGATTAGCATTCATCGTGGGTAGTGTCGGGTTCGTCTTCTACAATCGTCTTTGAAATCGCGCTCTTAAAAGAGCACAGGCTGTGACTGTCTCTCTGGGCTACGTAGCTCTTTTTGAATTTCGCGCTCTTGGTGAGCGTTGGCGGCCGCGGCTACGGTGCCGGTGGCTCGTTTCAGTGACTGCAGCTCGAGTAATGGTGGTTTGAATTTCGCGCTCTTTGTGAGCGTTGCGTGGCTGCGGCTACAGCGCTCGTGACTTCACTCTCAGTGATTTACAGCTCTTTGAATAGACGCGTCTGGTTAGCCTTCGACCATCCCACCTTCGTCGCCAGTGTTGTGGAGCGATGGTAAGGAAGAGGCATGAGACCAGAGCGTACAACTAACAATGCTTTATTGCAGGGAATAAAGGGTTGTCGCGTCTGCTTGCTAACTTGCAGACTAGCGGGCGACAACGGACTGGCTCTGCTCGACAGCCAGCTTATATAGCCGACTGTCAAACGGAGCCAACCAATGGGAGCGGCTGGTGCTCCCGCTCAAACAGCGGACCTGGTTGGGAACCCCCACCAGTTCCACGGACATAACAAATATCAAAAGAGAATTTTGTTTCTCTGAAGAGTTTCCTGTTTGTAGCACAGAGTACTTTAAAATACAGAGGAATTCAGCAGTAGGAGTAGATTCTATGAACCCACTATTATGTTAATCAATGTGCCTTATCTAACGAAGAAAAGTATTTTTCCTTAAGTTTTCCAAATTAATTATTCTACAATTAGAACCCCTCCAGTTACAATTATTATATAACAACAACAAAAATAGCAGCTATAATGGCAAGATTGCAACTTGCATAATTACTAGCTTTATTTTTTTTAATATCTTACTTTGTAGAATACTTTGAGTCTTTTCTCATTTGCTACCATTAGTAGGAGGGACATATTTTTTCCTATACCATTACATTACACCTAGATGGGTTATCTACTGCAGCTCGATTCCATCTCTTGCTCACTACTATGACAAGCATACAAGACCTTGATTCAGTCCTCTCATAGGATCCTCTATTTTTTATTACTTGAACAGTTTGGTAAACAAACATAGGATAAGGATGAATTGACCATACCCATGAAATCAAATCCCCTAGTGTTTCCTCTTACAAGAACTGATTGCTATATATGCCAACTGTTCCCAAAACACAGCAACTGTCCTCAGCCCATGCAAGAACTATCCAGAATGGGTTCCACAAAATCACTGAATTTTGTTATTCTCAATGCGCTAGTGCTTGCATCTTGTCCTGTGCAATCATTGAACCTTAATGTCCTTGTTTAGAATAGAAGGAAAGATCCAATTCATCAAAAGCATCTCATAAATGACAACTCTGTATTAGGATTATTATATTGAACTATAGGCCAACAGCTATATATTGTTAGCATTCTGGCTTAGCAATTCACAAAAATCAGCAGAGGGAAAATATTTTCTGCTATAAAGAAATGGATTTATTAGAACTGGATATGGTCAGAGCCAAGATGGGTAAGATAATGAGAATTCAATATAAAATAAAAGAATAGTTTCATGCATATATCCTTCTCAGCCAGCCTTAAGTTCCTGCTGCAATTTTGTGGGTAGAGTAATAGCAGAGGCAAACAAGCTTAATAAGACTAATTAAGGGACTGGGTGGTATTCAGCAGGTTCTGACCAGTTCTGGAGAACCAGTAGTGGAAATTTTGAGTAGTTCAGAGAACATCAAATACCACCCCTGCTGGTCCCACCCTCATATATTATCTGCCTCCTGATCGGCTGGGTCTTCTTTTGCTGCCCTGCATAGGAGAACGGAGTTGGAAAGTAGGTTGGTGGGGTGGGAAGGGAAGGGAAGGGGGATATTGCAGTATCCTTCCCCTTCCCACCAAGCCACAACCACAGAACTTTGAATCCCAACACTGGAATCCATAGAAAGAGAACTTAAAGAAAATGTAATTATAAAGGATACTATTAAAAGAAGTGGTCGACCTATACTCCAAAGCACATAAAGTAATGGACAAGAAGTAATAGATGGAAACTAATGAAGGAGATAAACAACCTAGAAGTAAGGAGAAATTTCCTGACAAAACAATTAATCAGTGGAATGAGTTGCCTCCAGAGGTTGTGGGAGTTCCAAAACTCATGGTTTTAAAGAAGAGATTGGACAATCATTTGTCTGAAATGGTATAGAGTTTATCAGATAACAGATAATCAGAGTTGAAAGGAACCTAGTAGGTCATCTACTTCAACACCTCCGCCCAAGCAGAAGACCCTACACCATTTCTGACAAATGGCAGTCCAATCTCTTCTTGAAAGTCTCAAGTGATGGCACTCCCACAACTTCCGAGGGCAAGCTGTTCCATTGGTTGATTGTTCTCACTATCAGAAAGTTTCTCCTTATTTCCAGGTTAAATCTCTCCTTGTTCAATTTCCATCCATTATTCCTTGTCTGGCCTACAGTGCTTTATAAAATAGCTTGACCCCCTCTTCTCTGTGGCAACCCCTCAAATATTGGAAGACCTCTATCATGTCTCCCCTGGTTCTTCTCTTCACTAGACTAGCCATGCCCAATTCCTGTAACCGTTCTTCATATGTTTTAGTCTCCAGTCCCCTAATCATCCTGGTTGCTCATTGTACTTTTTTATAATGTGGTGACCAGAACTGGATGCAGTACTCTAGGTGTGGTCTTACTAGGGCTTTATAGAGTGGTATTAGTACCTCACTTGATCTCAGTTGTATCCCTCTGTTAGTGCTTAGGATTGCATTAGCTTTTTTGGCTGCTGCTGCACACTGCTTCTCATATTTACCTGGTTGTCCATTAAGTTTCCAAAATCCCTCTCACAGTTATTACTATTGAGCCTGGTTTCACCCAGTCTATATGTGCACTTTTGGTTTTTCTTGCCTAAGTGTAGGACTTTATTTTTCTTTAACTGAATTTCATTTTGTTAGATACGGCCCAGTGTTCTAGTCTGTCTTTTAGTTTTTAGTTTATTTTATTGTCATAGCACCACGTACGATGAAATCAAACACCATCTTCAGTGCACATCATGACCATGACCATGACCATGAAAATAAATACACACATCCTTCACCCTTCACTCATTGAACCGGAAACCCCCAACGCACCACAGCAACATTGCACTATACAGCAGAATTCAAAAGAGCTACTGCCCTGGGATAGAAGCTGTTTCTCAGCCTATTTGACCTTGTTTTTATTATTCTGTACCATCTGCGAGAAGGTAATAGTTCAAAAAAAGGGTTCCCGGGATGAGATGGATCTTTCTTAAGGCAGCGGGAGCTATAAAGCTCTTCCAAAGAGGGGAGAGGGCAACCAATGATGTTCTGGGCATAACATTAACCCTCTTGAGTACTGCCCTACCTGCCACTGTGCAATTGGCAAACCATACAAAGGTGCAGTATGTTAAAATGCTCTCTATGGTGCAGTGGTAGAAGGTCACCAGCAGTTTTCATTCAGTTGTTGTTTTCTGAGAAGTCTCAGGTAATATAATCTCTGCTGGACCCTTTTGACCAGGGCTGCAATGTGGGCACCCCAGGTCAGGTCCTCTTTTAGGGTAACACCCAGAAACTTAAAACTGGCCACTTGTTCCACTTGGTCTCCATTGATAAGCAAGGGCTGGATGTCTGATCTGTTCCTTCTATAATCCACTATAAGCTCCTTGGTCTTATTGGTGTTGAGGACCAAGTTATTGTCTCCACACCATGAAAGCAATAAGTCCACTTCATCTCAGTAGGCAGACTCATCCACCTGGAGATAAGTTCCACCATTGTTGTATCATCTGCAAATTTAGAAATAGTATTACTCGCGTGAGTGGGGATGCAGTCATGATGTCAAGATCCATCTGGATCTTGAGCCTATCTTCTTGGGTGTTAGCTATTCCTGCCAGCTTAGTATCATCTGCAAATTTGGTAAGTTCCCCTTCTATTCCCTCATCTAAGTTGTTAATGAAGATATTGAAGAGTACTGGGCCTAAGACAGAATCTTGTGGCACCCCACTGCTTACTTCCCTCCATGTTGACTTAGACCCATTAAGGACTACTCATTGAGTATGGTTTGTCAGCCAGTTGCAAGTCCAGTTGTGGTGGTGCTATCTATTATAGCTTACCAAGAAGTAGGTTGTGGTCTACTTTATTAAATGCCTTACTGAAGTCTAAGTATAATATGTTCACAATATTTTGCTGGTCTTCTAATTTAGTCACTATGTTGAAGAATAAAATAAGATTGGTTTGGCATGATCTGTTTTTAACAAACCCGTGCTGACTGCCACTTATTACTTTACTTGTTTCTAGATGTTGGCAGATCCGTTGTTGTTTTTTTTAATTATCTTTTCCAGTATCTTCCCGGGTATTGATGTTAGGCTGATTGGTCTACAATTTCCTGAGTCTGTTTTTTACCACCACCAACCCACCTTTTTTTGGAAGATGGGAACCTCATCAGCTCTTTTCCAGTCCTCTGGTAGTTCCCTGGTGCTCCAGGATTTTTGAAAGATATGGTGCAGTGGTTCTGAGATGACCTCTGCCAGCTCCATTAAAACTCTGGCATGTTGTCCATCAGGCCCTGGTGATTTGTGTTCATCAAGATCAGACAGGTGTTCTCTTACTATTTTTTGCTTATTTTAATTTTTATTTCTGGTCTGTCTTTTACAGTTATCTTTTTGGTGGGTTGAGCTATAGTTTCTTTTTGCATGAAGAGCAATGCAAAGAATGAGTTAAGCAGTTCTGCTTTCTCTTTGTTGCCTGTTACTTGCCATCTTCTCTCTTTTGTGGACAGACTGTTTCTTTGATTTTTTTCTTGTTATTTATATGTTGGAAGAAACTTTTTTTATTATCTTTGACTTTTGTTGCAAGTCTTTGTTTGTTCTGATCCTTTGCTTTCCTGACCTGGTCTTTGCAGATTCTGGCTATCTGCTGATATTCTGCCTTAGTTGTATGCCCCTTTTTCTGTACTTGTCCTTTTTTTCTTTCAATTTGCCAGAGAGATCTTAGAGCAGCCATGCTGGTTTCTTCTTGGATTTCTTGATTTTCTTTCTCAGTGGTATTGTGCTGGTCTGGGGTTCTATGATGGTACTTTTTGGAGTTTCCCAACATTCTTGAGTTGTTTTCCCCTTTAAGATTTTCAACCATGGAATCTTTCCCAAGTTCTCTCTGAGTTTATTAAAATCAGCTCTTTTAAAATCCAAGACTGGTATCATTATGTTCTGTTACTTGTGTTTGTGTTATGTTGAATTCTAGTATGACATGGTCACTCTCACCCAAGGTTCCCGCAGTTTCTTCTTCTCTGTTTGTAAGAATTAAGTCCAGTATGGCTGTCCCACTAGTTCCATCCTACCTTTTGGACAACAAAGTTCCATCCTACCTTTTCGACAACAAAGTTGTTAGCTAGGTTGGTTAGGAACTTATTTGATTTCTCACTTGGTGCAGAATTAGTTTTCCAATTGATATCAGGATAATTGAAGTCCCCCATTATTATTGTTGTATGTTTCCTGCATATGTTTGTTAGTTGGCTGGCAAAAAGGACATCAATATTTTTTGCTTGATTGGGTGGCCTATAATATATACCTATGGCCATGTCATTCTTTTTTTCTTTTATATTGACCCATATGTATTCTAGGAGGTTTTTATCTTTGGTTTCATGCATTTCTGTAGCAATACAGTGGTCCTTTACATACAATGCAACTCCACCACCTTTTTATGGGGTCTGGTTTTTTTGAACAATGTGTACCCTTCTACCAGTATGTTCCAATCATGGGTTTCATCCCACCAAGTTTCTGTTATTTCAACTATATCATATCTACTTTCATGTATTTGTAGTTCGAGTTCACCCTGTTTGTTCCCAAGACTTCATGCATTTGTGTATAAGCACTTGAGATCTTTATGTCTGATGCTGTGTTTACTGTCTATGTAACTTGTGTTGTGCCCACCTGCCCCTACTTTCTTGCCACCTGTTTGATTAATGCACATGGTATAGCATTCACTATTAAATGCTTGGTTTTGGTTGACAGCAAAGTTGATAATCTTACCTGCACAAACATCTATGTTACACGCACTGATATCCTTATTAATTTTTGGTTTCTGGGGACATAAATGTTCTGTATCCATTAATTCTCTATCCAAGCTGTTCAGTTTAAATATTTATCCAGAAAATCTGTGAATTTAATGCCAAGTAACTCAGTCCCTTTCTTTGATGGATGCAAACCATCTCTTTTGTAGTTTTTCATTGGACCAGCTGCAGACATCATGACTAATAAAACCAAAGCCTTCCCTTTTACATCACCCTTTTAGCCACATATTAAACTCCACTACATGGTGGACTTTCCCTTTTTGTTTCTTGTATACTGGTAGAACCTCTGAAAAGATAAGCCTACAGCCCATACTACTAAGTTCATACCCCAAGTTCTGGAAGTCTTTCTGCATAGAAAGTGCATCCTTTTGGGACAGATCATTTGTATCAAGATGTATAATAGTATCAACATCACAGTCCTTACTGGCATTCTTGACTATCTTAAGAATATGCCTCTTGTCTCTGCTGGCAGTAGCACCTGGCAGACACCTGACCTCTTTCAAAACTTCCATATCCTTTCCTAAATTTACATCCCTTCCAATTGAGTCCCCAACCAAAAGGTGGCTTATCTTTTTGGATACCTTGCTCTTCTTGTGTGACTGATGCGTAATACCTGATTCACACTTTCCCCTTTCCAAAGTAAGTTCTTCTTCTCAGACCATGATCCCCAGCTTGTTTGAGTTATCATTATTACAATAACCTTGACCTGTCACTTTAGTATTCCTATTAAGGTCAGCAAAGGCACTGTATCTGTTATGCTGTGACACAGCAAAAGCTTTGTGTTTATGGTCCGCAGCTCTCACCCTGCCAGATTCCATGGTTGTCCATACTGCCCTTTTCCTGTAGGATTTTTGTGGTAGTGGGGGCTGGTAGCACAGCCGCTCAATAGACTGGTATGGCTGGATTGGGCACCTAATTTCTCCTGGAAGAGCACAGATTAGAGATTCTAGATAAGTAATCTGTCCATGTAGACTATTAATTTGTTTACAAAGAGGATAGTATGCAAATTTGAAAAGAGTACTGCGAAAGACAGCTGCAAAACAACTATTACACTGAACTAAGATGGTCATTTGGAAATAAAATAAATCACAACCTCAAGCACACTAACCCTGAATGTATTATTGCTATTTTTGGTTTACAGTTATATGATTGGCATGCAGTTAGGTATGAGGGCTGCTAACTTTCTTCTTTGTATTCACTCTGCCTCCATCATAAACAGCTAGCAGCTCCTCCCACCAGCCTCTGGGAAGTTGAAATGCAATGGAAGTAATTCAAACTACCTTTCTCCTTTGTACTCACTCTCTGCCTCCCTCACAAACAGTCAGCAGCTCCTCCCACTAGCCTCTGGGAAGTTGGAAATGAGGAGTTTCCTACTTGAGGAGTGGGTTGGACTCCAAGATCTCTTTCAACTCTGTTATTCTGTTATTGTTGAGGATGTTTTCATTCAAATTCCTGCATCCCTACAATCAAATTTAGTGGTAAAAATCTATAGCAGCAGTCCCCAACCTTTCTGGCTTGGTAGCCAGGTGGAGGGAGAGGAAATAGTTCTCTGTGACTGACAGGGAGGTACATGCAAACCTGAGTGACCATCAAGAGTGCAAGGGGAGCTTTGTGCACACATACCCACTCCCCCACCCCATGCATGACCTGGTTCCAAGCAGGCCACAGCCCAAGGTGGGTCGCAGCCTGGAAGTTGGGGACCCTTGATCTATAGGGTTTGTGGTGGCAATGGCCTCGAAGAGCCTGAAAGTCTAATTTCTCCAAACAAAAATTCAGAGTTTTGTTAGTCCACAATATATAAACATATCTAATTCAAACATGCACCATCTGTATATATTTTTTAAATAAATGCCTGCCGTACTGGAAAGATAGAGAACACAGAGAAATGTTCTCTAGCAAATATATCATTATCAAGTTTCCCTCTTCATCATTAGTGACTAAATAAAACATATTTGTAGTTGTTCTAAATACCATTTCCTTTCAAAACCCCATGTTGTTCAATTAAAAGTACACTTTTACCTTCATTAGCTATGTAAGTTGATCAGCATGAAAGATTTCTTTTTTCTTTTTTAATTCCCAGTATCCCAGATGTGATTATTCCAATTTGTTACAACAGCCAATAGTGACAGGTAGCTATGAGAGCTATATGATTATTTTCTTCACTCTGGCCTTAGCTGCCAAATCAAGGTAATTCTTAAGCATGATTCTATTTCTCTTTTTGAATCCTCTTGTAATAAAAATATACCTGAAATACTCAATACACATGCATGCATGTATGTAATAAAAAATTAAAAGCCTTTCAGAGAAAAGTCAGGTGTGAACCTATTGAAAAACAGGAGCTTGCCCTACCTTGGTTTTTCTTTCAATTCAGGAAAACATAATTGTAATTAAGACTAAGACTCACTTAGTAAGTAATATAACTTGTCTTTGAGGCTTGTGATTATTTTATGATAATTATTTTAAAGTATTATTTAATTGCAGAAAGTTTGATAAAGCTGTCATATTTATTCAGTATTAATCCACCTGAACAAAGGTTTTGAACAGGAGATCCAAAAAGGTACAGTAATTCCCTGGAGTAAAACATCATTTGACAGTCTAGTCCAATCACTGGGTTGAAGAATTATTTAAAATATAATCCATAAAAATGTATTCCTTCCAAGTTATTGTTTCTGTATTGTTTCTTCTGGTTTGGTAACCATGCTGTGACCATTGTCTATACCTGCTATTTTCTTATGAAGAGGAACATTAAATTAATGTATTCTCCCTTACTAATTCTCCATTCTATTATTTCTAGCATCAATTCACTGATGATAATGAAAATGAAAATGAAAATACATTGTACTCAGACCAAATATCATCAATAAATATCTTACAGCACAGATGGACAGAAAATTGATTTAACTGGTAGATTGCTAGGTAATTTATAGTTCATCCAGAAGTTTTCAAAAATTAAACATCTGTTAAGATGCAGCCCTATCTTATCTAAATGGATTAATTGTTATGGATTTCCTTTTTGATAGTCTATTCCCTTTAATCATTAATGTGTATATTTCATAAGCTGTGCACATCTTTCCCCATAAATAAATTCTCAAGATCCCAATTTAGAAATAATGTCTCATGATAGTTTAAAATAAACTCAGCTTACTAATGTATTTCCCTTGTAATAAATAGAATGATGCTCTTTCAGTCTGTGAATTGGAAAACATTCATTGAACCTATAGTACAATACCTACAGCATTTGCCCTATTTAATCTATTTAATCAGGTGCATATTCAACATCTCCCAAATACTCAACTATTCACATGGCTAAATATAATAATCTTAGTGTCAGCTTTAAAATTCAGCTGCCACATTTTTTTTCCTTTTAGAGAGTTGAAAAGTTCAAGGTTATTCTGTATGTCATATTAAGTAATTCCAGTGGCAGTTAATTGGTGCTCGTGATTTATGAAGTGTAGAAATGGGAGGAGAGAAGGTGGATTCTGTGTAAGGCGCGAAAATAATTTCACTTGGGAAATTACCTTTGCCATGCCAGATCTGTTTCTAATAAATTCAACCTTGGAGAGAGATGTCTTGGAGTGATTGATATCATGGATACTTTCTGGATGCCTTACATTAATTTCCCAAGTCTAAATTTTTTTTAAAAAAAGGGCTTGGCTGATACCCAGATTTCTTTTTCCTGAGATGGAGAATTATCAACAATCAGCCGAAGTTGGAGGTATGCAGGGGAGAGAGTATGGGGGCCCTCCCTCTGGAACATTAATTGAATCTGCAAGCCTTTGTTTGGAGGAGATGATGGATGCTTCCAGAATGACAGTAGAGGAAAGAAGTTTGGGAGCTATACCGAAGCGTTTCAACTCAAGAAATTGTTATAACCCAGAGGTAATCCAGCTGGTTGAAGAGAAATCTTCCTTGAGCCCCAGGCAGATTGTTATTCTGTCTAATTGGAGGGAAGAGTCTATACAGATGCCAGAAGGACGTATCAACTAACAGAGGTATGTTGCAGCCTTTGAGGCAATCCCCTCATTTTCCAGAGGGAATTTTGCCCCCTGCAGAGAGTATCCTTCCAGGGTGGAGATTTAATCTAGGCCAGGGATGGATTCAATGCCAATGGCAGACAGCACTAACCCAGCCCTGGTCTGAAGGAGGGTTGCTGAGACAACAGACAGCAGCCACTTCCCTCCTCCTGACCAGGCCACACCCATCTTCCTCCTGGAAACCACAAATGCAGCCCCAACCAGCAGTGAGGCCAGAGGAACCCCTATTCCAGAGAGGCACCACCCAGCCAGGATACAGGGGGCCTACCCAGCCTACGTATGCCACCAGGCCGGTTTCTTTCATTCCAGTACAACCTGCAGGGGCCTGGCCTGTGCCACCTCTGCAACCATGACCCAGGCTGGACCAAATACCCTTTAAGGCTGTATTCGATGGCCGCCATGAACATTTCAATTACTTCCTCACTTGAATCCGATCTCATATAGAACAGTTTGGAGATCAATATGCTAGAGTCCAATTTGATTACAGCCATAACAAATGGGATGAATGAAGGGGATGCTTCAGACTGGCTGGCCCAACTACACAACGAACAAGCCCCCGAATTATGCAGTGTAAATGGATTTATTCAATTAAGACTCAGATTTGAAAATCCAGACAGGGTAGCAGAGAATGAAGAGAAGTTAATGGAAATGAGGCAAGGCAAGTGACCCTTGTCAGAATTTATTTGGGACTTTAGAAGGGTCACAAGCCACCTCATGGATTGGCCTGAAAGAATGACTTTACACTATTTTAAAAAGACCATTGATCCAGAAGTAACGAAGGCCTGTGAAATTAGGGGAATCCCAGAGACCTTACAATTGTGGTATGTTGCATCCCACAGCTTAGATCGCAGCATCAACCCACACAGGAAACCCTTTCCAGCAGCCCTGCCTAAGAGAATTGTGGCTAGGAGACTGCCGACCAGATCAACCGAAACTGCTCATACCCAACCTACCAGGGTGCTGAAATATTACCTATGTGGCCAAGCCAGCCACAGAGCAACAGACTGTCTGGCCCCTGCTCCTGTACCACAAGCTCCACAGTTGAAGTCTAATCCAGCTGTTAGAGGTTGGAAGAATCAAGAAAGACCTCCAGCCAGGGGCAGGTTCACCAAACACAGCTGGGAAAGCCCCCTCGGCACAGATGGGAGCAACAGACCACCAGACTGCCACCACATCCTCGAGAACCCGACCTGTGAAGACAACCCAATGGTGAGTGATTCCATTATACCTTTTACAGTCAAGGTCAAGTTAGTGTTACCCAAAATAGGGGAGGTGGGGGAGTTAGAAGCTGTCATTGATACTGGGTGTTCTAGATGCCTTATCGGACTCCCCATCGTTGAACCATTGGGCATAAAGGCTAACCTGCTAAAATGCCCAATCAGATTTGAGCAAGTGGATGGAACCTGAATTGGGGGGGGGGGGGGGCAGCCACTCAGGTGACTGAATTAATCAAGATGGAATTAGGGCCACATCGCGAACTCATACGTTTCATAGTGGCCCCCAAGATGTCAGAATCAATCATACTGGGACTTGCTTGGCTAGACAAATGGGCCCTGATGATCAAATGGGAGGATGGATTCAGAAAAATCCTCATTGGACCAGGCCCGTTGCCCCCTCTTTCACCCACTACAAAGCCACCAGTCAGCTTGAACCCAGAGCCTGAGCCAGCATCCATGGCATCCCACCTTCTCCCAGATAACCCCCAGGTACTCGACCAATACAAAGACTTGGCTGAAGCATTCAGTGAAGAAGACTGTAATGTCTTACCTCCCCATCGAGCCACTGATTGTGCCATAGAATTAGAGCCCGGGACGAAATTACCAAAACCAAAGATGTATTCCATGATGCCTGCTGAAATGACTGAATTAAGGAAATACATCGACAGCAATTTGGAATGAAGTTTTATTGAGCCTGCCAAATCAAGACTAGCTGCCTCCGTGTTGTTCAAGAAAGATGGTGGGTTGAGATTGTGTGTTGACTTTAGAGGCAGGAACATCAAAATGCATCAAAAACATGTACCCTCTCCCCCTTATGAAGGACTTATTGAACCACCTATCGAAGGGCAAGATATTCACCAAGCTAGATCTCAGGGAAGCTTACTACCAGGTCCACAGCAAAGAAGGAGATGAGTGGAAAACTGCTTTTAACTGCCCTCTGGGTAGCTTCCAATTCAAAGTCATGCCTCTCGGACTTTAGTGGGCTCCTGCAGTGTTTATGCAGCTCATGAATGAGGTGCTACACCTGCACCTTTACCAAGGGGGTCCTCATGTAACTGGGTGACATCCTTATCTTCAGTGAAACCATGGAAGAACATATTCAATTGGTCTGACAAGTTCTAGAAAAACTTCTAGCCGCCAAATTATATGTGAAACTCTCAAAATATGAATTCCGCAAAGAGTCATTTGACTACTTAGGCTATTGAATATCCAACCTGGGGATTGAAATGGATTCCAGAAAGGTGAAAGCGGTGCTGGACTGGCAACCCCCCAGAATTCGAAAACAACTTCAAAGTTTCTTGGGGTTTGCCAACCTCTATAGACAATTCATTCTGTACTTTGCTGAAGTTGCCCTCCTGTTGATGGATCTGTTAAAAACAGGCCCATCATCTACAAAACCAAAGCCAAAGCTTGGACCAAAGCCAAAGCTTGGACTATGGACTGTTAGAAAGCTTTCGAGGCCTTAAAACACCTTTTTGCAGCTGAGCCCATCCTCCAGCACCCAGATGCAACCAAGCCCTTTATTGTCCAAATGGATGCAAATGATGTAGCAGTGGTAGCTGTTTTGCTGCAAAAGGACTCTCAAGGTTGACATCATGCCTTGACTTATGTGTCTAAAAAACTGACAGACACTGAGTGAAGGTGGGTGGTCTGGGAGAAAGAATTATTCACTGTACGGTGGGCTTTGTTGACTTGGATGCATTTTCTAGAAGGGGTGGCAGAGGCCTTTGAGGTATGGACTAATCATAAGAACCTCGAGGCTCTAAAGACCCCTAGGAGATTATTGCCCAAACAAGTCCGTTGGGCCTAATATTTCAAGTGTTTCAACTTTAACATTAAATATATCCCCGGAGGATAAAACTTACTGGCGGATGCTCTGTCCAGAAAACCTCAGTTTGACAGCTACCGAGAGGAAATAGTACAAGCCTTAATTTCAGAAGCTCAATTGGCAGGCTAAGTGACCACTCGAGCCCAAGCCAACCACAACCCCAAACACCTGGAAGATAAGCTGACTACAGAATTGAAAACAGCGCTATTGACCAACCCTTGGTTCCTGGACCATCAAAATGAGTTGACAATGAATGACGGACTAGCTTGGAAAGGGATTAAGCTTTATGTACCCGCAACCCTAAGACTACTGGTACTAAAGCATAGCCACGACTCCCTGCTGGGAGGCCACTTCGGATTCCTAAAAACCCTACATTTACTGAGAAGACAGTTCTGGTGGCCAAAAATGAAACCTGATGTCGAGGACTATGTAAAAAGTTGCTCAATTTGTGCCACAACAAAACACAGAACTGGAAAAACCCCTGGCCTCCTGTAACAAGTTGCAGAACCAACCCAACCTTGGGAAGAGATCACAATGGACTTTATTGTTGAACTACCTAAGAGTGAAGAGAATACAATCATTTGGACTATAGTTGACTTATTCTCTAAACAGGCCCATTTTATAGCCTGCAAAGGACTTCCATCTGCAAAAAAAACTTGCAAAGCTATTCATGAAACATATCTATAGACCACATGGATTACCTTGTAGAATAATATCAAACAGAGGGGTACAATTTACTGAAAAATTTTGGAGGAAATTTCTGAAATCCATTGGTTCATCTCAAGGGTTATCCTCAGCTTTCCATCCTGCTTGTAAGGGAGCAGTGGAGAGGGCTAATGCCATGATTGAACAATACATTAGATGCTATGTAGATTATCAACAAGAAAATTGGGCTGAGTTATTACCTTTTGCAGAGGTTGCTTACAATAATGCAGTACATAGCAGCACGGGATCCTTTCCAAATCAACACTGGAATAGATGTTGTCCTGATGCCAGAGTTACCTAGACACCCTCCCTCATCCATGTCCCTAACAGAATGGATGAACTCATTAAAGAAAGGATCGGAAGATACAAAAAAAGCTTTGACCGAAGCTGCAAAAAATTATAAAAAACAGGCGGATAAACATAGATCCCTTAAACCGCCTTTTAAAGTAAGGGATAAAGTATATTTGTCAATCAAGTATTTTAGGTTGAAACTGCCCAGTAAGAAGCTGGGTCCAAAATTCTTGGGTCCGTTCCCAATTTCAAAGATAATCAATCTGGTCACTGTCTAATTAAGTCTTCTTCGAATATTGGGGAAAATTCATCCAGTATTCCATTGTAGTTTACTAAAACCAGCTACTACATCAATGATAAGACCACCACCAATCACTCCCCCTAAACCGTTGGTACAGGGGGAAGCATATTATGAAATTCAAAAAATTCTCGATTCTAGATTACACCGTGGCCGATTGCAATATTTGGTCTAATGGAAAGAATAACCTCTCTCAGATGCTAGTTGGGTAAAGAGTTGGGATGTTCATGCTGATCAATTGATTAACCAATTCCATGAGGATTTTCCCCACAAACCAAAGAGTCCTCGTGGGAGGGGAGAGTGGGTTAAGGAAAATGTGTTAACCCCTGTATCTGTTCTTTTCCTTTCTTTTAGGAGGAGGGGTTTTCAAGGGGGGATGCCTGTCAGCTTTAAAATTCAGCTGCCACATTTTTTTCCTTTTAGAGAGTTGAAAAGTTCAAAGTTATTCTGTATGTCATATTAAGTAATACCAGTGGCAGTTAATTGGTGCTCGTGATTTATGAACTGTAGAAGTGGGAGGAGAGAAGGTGGATTCTATGTAAGGTGCAAAAATAATTTCACTTGGGAAATTACCTTTGACATACCAGATCTGTTTCTAATAAATTCAACCTTGGAGAGAGATGTCTTGGAGATTAATATCATGGATACTTTCTGGATGCCTTACACCTAGCATGAAAATTGGGAGATGAGTTCCTATATCTTGAGGACTTCAAATTAGAAAAGGTGGGGTAATTCAAATAAAGATCAGTTATGTACTAACTCTATGCAGGTAGTCCTTGAATTACAACAATAATTGGAACTGGAATTTCCAACACTAAGTGATGTGATTGTAAAGCATAACATCATGTGACCACACCACTTTTAGTTATGACAATCCTGCCTGGCAGTCCCTTTGCTGTCAATAAGTGAGATTCAGATGAGTGATTAAGTGAAGAACTCATAGGACTATAGCTTACAATTTCCTGCTGGTTTCCAAACAACAAAATCAATGGGAAAGCCAGCAGGAAGTTACAGCTCACAAGCAGATGGTGGGAAGTACCACATCAAGCAAGTAAATACTACAAAGTGCAGTAGGCACATGTATGGTGATATGAGCAGTCAAGTGCTATGGGTGGCTATGACTGCAAGTAGACACACAAGTGAATGCTAAAGGTGCACACAAGTGCAGGTCAATACCACAGATTACCCCTACCACTGAAGAAAAATTAGAGAAAAATTGATAGCAGCAGCACTTGTTTGAATGACTTGCAATCTCCCGCCAGTTCCCTATTAACATTACTTGTGGAAAGTCAGAAGGGAAAGTTCCAAATGATAATCATATGATCACAGGATGCTAATATCATAATTGTGAGCAGTTGCAATTATTTAATCATAGAGACACTGCAAAGTTTACATCATTAAAGACAGTTGTTAATCTCCTATAGGAAGAGGAATAGAATTTGGGAGTGGAGTTAAAAGAGGGATCAGCCTAGAATCCTGTTAGAGTTTGCAGCAGAAACTCAAATCCAGAAAGCACACACAGATGACTGATTCAGCAGAATTCATTAACTTCTTTATATAACCAGGGGTAAGATTCTACCAGTTCTGACTAGTTCCATAGAACCCCTTGTTAAGTTTCTAAGCAGTTTGGAGAACTGGTAGTTAGAAGAAATCTCCTTTTGTTTTTTTCCACCCTTATTACATTCTAGGCAGTATGCCTAGACTTACTGTCTCCAAAGGAGTTTTTCTTTTCTTGATATTTTCTTAAAGGGGAAGGGTTGTTTTAAGCTTTTTACACTGATATTGGGAGGAAATACTCCCCTGGAAATACTTCTTCTTGGCTAGCTAGAAAGATTGACATTCAAATGTGAGTTTACATACCCTTTCTGAGTTTTGGTCTAAACTGGTTTTGGGTGAAGTTTAATTCTGTGCTTGATGACATTTAATCCTGTGTTTATTGATGGGATAATTTTCCCTATTCAGCTTTGTTTGGAAGGAAAAATATTAATCTCTGTTCCTGAAAAGAAACTGGGTTGAGAAATCTGGTTAGTGCAGCAGCGAATCCACATCTAACAGCCTGGGCATATGCCAAAGCCT
>NW_020769326.1:765737-832435 GCF_900518735.1 Pseudonaja textilis
ATCTCAGTGAAGCAGGAACTAGGCATCCCTGTTTATGACATGTTGTCTCGCAAAAAAAGGGAAGCCGACAATGCTTTTGCAGGCTTCCCCTGCCAATCAGAATACACAGGGGACACCAGGACCTCAGAAAGAATCGTCTGCACCTATGGCATGGCTACTTGGGCCCAAGACGGGTCTTATGGGTACAGGACCCCCATATATATGCTTAATAGAATCATTCGTTTGCAAGCTGTCTTAGATTTAGCAGGTCAACGAATAGATAAGGCTCTAAACACTCTTGCAACTGCTACAGACAAATTGCGCACAGCTGTCTACCAAAATCGCTTGGCTTTGGATTATTTATTAGCCAAGGAAGGGGGGGTATGTGGAAGGTTTAATCTCACAAATTGCTGTCTTCAAATTGACAAGGTTGGCAAAGTCGTAGCGCAGTTAACTACTGAGATGCGACAATTAACCTACAATCCGGATCAAGTATGGACCTCAAAAATATCTTTAGCTCCTGGCTCCCAAAACTGCCAGGATTACAAGCTATAGTAGCACTCATAAGTATTATTGCTGCTGGGTGTGTCATTCTTCCATGTATATTACCAATCTTTGTTCGCACCATCTCCAGTAGTCTGTCACTGCTAGCAGAAAAACGCGCCATTGCACAGGTCAATGCCCTCTGGGAAAAAGAATCTCTGTACAAAGCTATACCCTCAGAGGACCCCGATGAGAACATGCGCACGGACATCTGTATGGGCTATAGCGAAGAACCAGAAGAAATCCCTCTGCGTAAAACTAAAACAGAGGAGATGCAGCAGCGAATCCACATCTAACAGCCTGGGCATATGCCAAAGCCTCACGTAGGCAAAGGAGTTTTGATATATGCCAAGCCTCACGTAGGCAAAGGAGTTTCGATACCTGCAAGACCTCACGTAGGCTGAAAGCAGGTATCAGGAACAAAAGGATGCTGCCCACCTTGGGCTACTGGCTGGACTGCAGGCGCAGATTGGTTACTTTGTATCCCTTAAGCACTGTGATTGGGTGCTACAATGTATCCACTGAGACCCCCCACTCTTTTAACATGTAAAGTAGACTGAACTTTCTCTTTTGTGACGTTTAACAATCTGTGTTCAATAAAAGAGCTTCCCTGAGCGCGTGTTCGGGGCTGCTCATCCAAGACTGAACCGGCTTGGTCTCTTTCTTGATGCATTGGACTCAATGAGAAGCCCTCCTAATGCGGAGCAAAGCCGCAGGTTAGTTCCTATTTGTTCTGGTAATTGGTTTAACAAGGAACAGCTACTGTTGTGATTTAATTATTTGTAATGTGTTTGATTTTTTTCCTGCCTCATGGTTTCTTTTTCTATCTGGGGAGAGGTTTTTCCTTCACTGCTTTAGTGGTATCTGGTACTGTCCTTTTGGGGTGTACTTCCAAGAGGCAGGATGCAAGCTTGGCACTGATATTTTTACTGCCTTTCTGAGGGGCATGTGATCTTTCCTTAAATCTGGATGATTTCCTTAGGATATCTTGTGAGGTGAGTGAAACCAGCTGGTGTCTTTAAGTGGTGCAAATGGATCTAAGGATTGCTTCTCCTGGGTGTGCTCTTTCGGGAGAGCTTAAATGACCTCTCTGCTAACGGGTTTCACTTTATGAGCAAGAGTTGGCTGCTGATAGTTATCATTGCATTTTAACTATTTTTATTCCTCAAGGTACTCTGGCACCCTGCCTGATTTATAACTCTGGCTTGCAGGTATTTTTAATCTAATGATTGGTATTTAGGGCAGCTTTTTGCAAGCAAAGAAGCTTTTTGTATTTTTAACTTACAACAATTCATTTAGTGACCATTCAAAGTTACAATGGCACTGAAAAAAGTAACTTATTACCATTTTTCACACTTACGTCCATTGCAGCATCCCCACTGTCATGAGAGGCCAAGCAAGGAAAACTGCCCCTTGACATGAGTGACATTGAGTTGGCCATGCCCACCCAGTCACATGACCACAAAGCCACAACCACCAAGTAAGCCACATCCGCAGATCTGGTTGTTAAAAAATTTGAATCCCACCTGTGAGAAGTGTTAATAAAGTATCCTTTTTATGACTCAAATCTCATGTTGAAAGATAGATTATGTCCTTGAAGTAAGGGAGTGCAGTACCAGACACCAGTTACTTTTTTGGAACGTCTTTGAAGCGCTGGGAATTATCACACTTTTTGGAATGTCTTTGAAATGCCAGATACTGGGTAAGAAAGTGTCTGTTATGTGCTGGGTACCAAAAAGATAATAAAATGTAACTTGTATCCTGAAAGATGTATTGTAAATCGAGCCATTTGTATACGGGGGAGGGGGAAGAGGGGTGTAGTTTTAAGATATAAGAGTAGAGCAAAAACTATGCTTTTTGTTCCTCCCAGCTGCCAAGGGTGGAACCCATCTGCAGATGTATATCCAATAAAGCCTTTTTCCTTGGATCAACTTTGAATCCTGGTGGTTTTTCTTTAGCCACAATCTCACACACCCCTGCATATACCACATAAATAAATGTACAACACCATGTAGGTTCTTCCAATGTGGTAGAGAGTTTCAGGCAAAAACACAAGCAGAGGAGAAAACAGTTTCAGTTTCAATTCAGCAGTTGCAGACAATACTGCAACTTCAGAGCTCAGAGCTTAATATAGAGTCATGCCTAGATTATTTCCAGTTTCAGTTTCCAAATAACCCTCATTGGTTCACCTAGTTGCTCTATCTATTCATTGGCTGACGTTGTAACCATGCCTCTGCCAGTTCATGAATATTCTAACAAATCCCATAGCTACAAGTGAATTAAGTCCAACCTCCACTGAATTATCTAACTCCAAGTAGGCGCTGTTAGTTGAGAAGATTTCCGTGCATAGGCATGATAAATCACATAAAGTGAGAAATCAGTTTCATCGAACCTTTATGTGTAGACACTAATTTTTCATACTTGACATGTCCAATATTCAATACTGTCATGAGCTGAATTTTTCTATGTATGTGTGTGTGTGTGTGTGTGTGTGTGTTAAGGTCCAGCATTATAAATAAAAGCAATAAAAACAACAATAACAGTAAGAAAGACAGAATAATATATTGTGATTGGTGGTGGATTATCAATGAACAGTTAGAATCTGACTAGTTTTATATACAGCAAAAAACATTTCCCCATTCAGATATTGCCATTTATTTTGTGAGTTCCAAATCAATATAGAAGTCATATTAAAATGTAAATAAACTTATGAAGAACATTTGGAATTGGGCCCCATGAGTGGCTGACCAGAATGAGTATTCATGTAGCTCAACTTGCATGAGCAGCAGAGCAGTGTGCAATCATGCACATGCGTGCTGGACCACCACTTGTGTAAGTTGAGCTGTGCCATATGTGCCAGCCCACCACTCAAGCAAGGGCTGTGTATGTGCATGCAGGTGTGTGCCATTCACACAATCCAATTCCCCTCTCTCCCCTCCCCCAGCTGAGCTGCTAAGCTGCAAAGGATGGGGACTGCAGAGCTGGGAAAACAGAACCAATAAGAAGTATAATAACTAAGTTCTAAACAGACCAATACAAAATACTTCTCTTGATTATCCTCTCTAGTGGCAGAGGAGACTGAAAGCCTCCAAAAGTAAATACTTTGCCTCTCTGAATCCCATTCAATACATTAGTACTAGACTTGAGGAATGCCTACATATTTATAAGCTAACACAAATCATTATTAGGAATGTTGTGTCTATTTATTTTTATTAGACCACATGACAAAAATAAACCAAGAGGAGGGAGACAGGCAAAGGAGAAAAATTATTAGCCCCTGCTTAGTATCTCTTCTACTCTTATAACTCATATGTCTTGTTCTTTACATTAATTATATTCCCTTCCTGAAATATGCATATCAATTAACCAGTAAGCAGACCTTTATACATACTCAAAAAAAAATTCACTAAATCCTGAAATATTTCTCTTTTCTGACTAGTGTTTGTTTTGTTATTGAAGACTATTGCTATTGAAATTTAATCTGTAATTGAAAGAAGCATTTCGGGGAATTTGAAAAGAGATCATACTACCCACAAAGACCAAATCCAAGTAGGTGATCTCACAATTTCTTTTTTTTTAATAGAGAATCTAGAAGCTGGCTAGAATTTGCTGTCTCATCTCCAGTCACCACCACACAGTGCCATTCCTTCTCATTCAGGAACATCTAGTTCACCATGAAGTCTCACCAGAAGCCATTATATAGGTAGTCCTTGACTTACAACAATTCATTTAGTGACCGTTCAAAGTTACAATGGCACTGAAAAAAGTTACTTATGACCATTGCAGCGTCTTCAGTGGTCACATGATCAAAATTCAGACACTTGGCAACTGACTTATATTTATGATGGTTGTATCGTTCTGGGGTTATGTGATCACCTTTTCTTCTGACAATTTAGTAATTTAAAAACTGCAATGATTCACTTAACAACTGTGGCAAGAAAGGTCATAAAATGGGGCAAAACTCACTTAGCAATTGGCTCACTTAGCAACATAAATTTGGGGCTCAATTGTAGTCATAAGTCTAGGACAACCTGGGGTTCAATTGTGGTCATAAATGTAGGACTACCTGACTACTTTATTTCTCATAGTGCAAAAAGTCATTTAACAGATTTTCTCATGTCCTCTAGCTTAGAACCCACTTAACCCAAGATTTTCAAGTATAATAATCCCCAATTTAGAGGCTTCTATTTCTTCTATTTTGTAGGTTTCCTGTTCATGGATGCAGCCAAAGGTGGGCTGCAGATGGTTTGCATTGTTAAAATTCTGTGCAGTTTGGCGAACTGGAAAACCCCACCACTGGCTGGCTCTGCCCCACCCCCTAGATCCTGCTATACCCCTGCACACTCCCTGTGCCCCCTGCGATCCCCAACCCCCCTGGGGTTGCCATTCAAGGTGGGGAAGCTGCAGGGACATGACTGGAAACCACGCTGATCATCTGGGAGGCGATGAATGAACCTGCAGCGCCGATCAACTGGAAGGCTGCCACCCCCCTGCAGTCCAAAAGAGACCATGTGACCACCAGTTTTTAAAAAGTTCAGTCAGACCTTCCAATTTCGTAAGATCTTTTTTTCCCTGAGAAGTTGGAAGGTCTGACTGAACTTTTTTTTAAACTTGAAGTCACATGGTCTTCTTTTGTTGCCCTGCAAGCAGGAGAACAGAGCTGGAATGCAGGTTAATCAGGGAATGGGATGGGGTGGGAGTGAGGATTTTGCATTATCATTGGTCTGGAATGGGGTGGAAGTGAGGATTTTGCATTATCAGTGGTCTGAGATGGGATGGAAGTAAAGATTTTGCAGTATCATTGATCTGGGATGGGATGGAAGTGAGGATTTTGCATTATGATTGCTTGTAACTAAGTAAGGACCAATGAAAGAGGAACGGTAAAATCCCTATCTACAGATTCACTGTTTTTTAATCTTGGCAAGTTTAAGATGGCAAACTTCATGCTGCCTTGGGAATTCTGGAATTTAAATCCATGCACCTTAAAATTGCCAAAGTTGAGATGCATGGGTCTACACTACAGCTTGGGGTTTTCCATTCCTGTTTTATTTAGACTTTGATGCAATTAAATAAATCAGTTGTAGTTTCCCTAACAAACAGAGATTAAAGCAATATGAATCTGTTCTAACCTAAACCTGGTTCCAAGAGAGCAAACACAAGACAAAGGCAGCAGTATAATCTTTTTATGTTTCAGCTAAGAATTCTGTTTCTTCACAGACAAAAGGCTGCTTCCAACTAATTAGCTGCGACAAGAAAGAACCTTGCCAAGTTTTTGCAAGTCTGCCAAAACACAACAGATAAGAAATAGTTTACAATACAAGAGTCTTCAAATACCAACTGTAATGTCCATGAGACTGAATTCAAAATGTCTTTGCCTTCTGCAAAGAAGGTTAGTTTCACAGCTGGCTTTTATCTTCTTGAAGGAGGGGCCATTACCTTGCAGCCTTACTCCCAAGTTGCCTGTGCTGTTGTAATTGCTGTTTCCTATGAGCAATCCTGCGTGCACGCGCACTTGGCACAGGCTCCTTGGGAACCTCCTCATCACTGTTGCCAGCCCCCACAATCTCTCAAGGCAGCAGTCCACTCCCTAACAGTCCTGGCTCCTCATCTGAGTCCTTGCTCTCCTCAGCCATCCGCACCTGCTGCCAGATAACCACAACAGAACCATTACTGGACTTTTTGTGAAAAACTGAAATAAAAGTTGATCTGGGCTTTGATGATTAGATATGAGATTATGGAAATAATGTAGACTAATGTTAATCTTAGAGTAAGAGTTTGATATATTTTTACTTATATTTGTACCAAAGAAAGTTGGAAGTCATTCTTTTTTTGTTTTCTCCTTTTCCTCTTTTTTTCTTTCTTTCTTTCTTTCACTTTCACTCTTTTTCTTTCCTGAACCTATTCCTTTTTTCAAATCTATTTTTTATTCATTTATCTCTTAGCTTTGTTTTTTTTTTTTTTTTGATGTTTGAAGGATCAAATACTCAGCCATTATAATTCTACATTCATTATTTATAGAAATGATATCAAGATTTAGAATGAAATCTACTGGGAACCATCTCAGATAAGGCAGGCTCTGAGTCTCTTTAACCAAAAAGGTGTTTATTGATTAAAGAGAATATGTGTAGCTGTTCTGACCCAAGCCTCGTTCAAAGCAAACAAACACCAAACAGAGATAAAAGCAAAATCTTTTTAATGCTTCTCTGTGAATTCTGTTCATTCACAGTAGAACGCTATTAAAAACTAATTGTCCCAGATAAGAACAAGCCTTGCCAAGATTGTGCAAGGCTGCCAAGAACACTAGATTAAATTGCAAGGAAATAATCAAAATCAAAAGTCTCCAAACACAAACCAGGATAGTCCGAACTTCCACAAGATGTGAAGTGCAAGAACTTCTTTGCTTCCTGCAAAGAATCCCACCTCTGAGGGCTGGCTTTTATCCCTTAAGGGAGGGGCCATCACCATGCAGTCTTACTCCCAAGTTGCCCGTGCTGCTGCAGCTGCTCTTTCCTTCAAACAGCCCTGCATGAACGCACACTGGGCACAGGGTCCTTGGGGTCTCTGCATCACTGCTGCCAGCCTCCACAAGACCTGAAGGCAGCACTCCACTCTCTGATTGTCCTGGCCCTTTCCCTGCATCACACACAGGCCCCTCATCCAAGTCCTCGCTCTCCGAGACCTCAACCATCCACACCTGCTACTGGCGAATCACAACACTAGCTCAGGTTAAATTATGGGGTCCTTGGTGCTCTTTGAGCTTGATGGTTTTCTTGCAGATGTTTCATTACCAAGCTAGGTAACATGATCAGTACTAGAAGGGAGTGGATTTTGCTCTTATTTTCATATACTAGTGGATTCCCTGTCAGTGTTGATGAATTGCTTCACAAACAATGTTTTGATTGGTGCCAGGTCTCTACAGCCTCAGGCAGAGAAGGTCTATTCTCTGCAACCCTCCCTCAAATGTTCTTTAAAATACAGAGTTTTCCAGCATTCCTTTAGGATCCTCCAACATGCAAACTGTGGTTATTCATCCTAAAATGAATCCTCTTTACCTGGATCTTCAAAATTTGCTGTTTGCTGGGAAGATGTGTAGCTAAAAGTCAGTCTAGATTTTCTTCATAACCAAACAAAAGTGTATTTTCTGTGCAGTTCACACCCCTTGCTCGCTGACTCTGGATTTCACAAAGTAAAGCTCACATTTTGTAATTAACCCCTGTGCCCTGTTTTGCCTGGAAGAGTGCTGCAGGAGACTGAGTGTTGTCACACACCCTGGCCACACCCTTGGCCATGCCCACCCACCCAGTCATTAGGGCAGTGAACTGGTTGTTAAAAATTTTGAAGCCCACCACTGGATGCAGCCCTTTCATTTTTTCAAAGGCTAACTGAGAGGCAGTTTTCCAGCCACGCAGGAGTTAAAAATTACATAAGGGACAAAGATTATTGAACTCTATGATCAATAGCAACTAGAGGTTGCCTTCCTACTTAAAGCTTTTCCTAATCTTTCTAGACTAAATATTAGTAGATCACAGAAAAGTGGTACAGCTTTTTTCTGGGTTAACCTAATGGATAAAAGTTCTGCAGTGTACGATATTCTTGTACTGTCAAAACCTAGATTGCTATGTACATCCTTCACTTTCTATTAGTAATCACTTCCTAACTGACTTTCTTGTGATCTCAACCAAGCCATGACCGCAGTTTGTGCTGTCTGCATGATTCTTCCTTTGGAAGCAAATTACCAACTGATAATGACATGAAAATTCTACATACCATATTTTTCGGTGTATAAGATGTACTCCCCCCACAAAAGTGGGTGGAAATGTCTGTGCATCTTATATAGAGAATGTTGCTGAAACCCCGCCCACCCACCGGCCCCCATCCTTCGGCCTCTGCCTCCCAGCAATTTGCCTCCTTGCAGCAAACAGCAAAGAATCTGGTCAGCTTCAGCACAGCCTGATTACCACAAGCAGCAGATCAAAGTCAGTTTGATCTGCTTCCTGATGATCAGCTGTTTCAGGCTGCATGGATCGCCATCGCTTATTCCTACCTCTGTGTGCCCCATTTTTGGCCTCTGCATCCAATTTTCAGTCTCCGCATGCTTCATTTTTGGCCTCAACTTTTCCCATTTTTGGTCTGTTCTGATCCCTGCTGCATTAAACAGGCTGAAAATGGGGTGTGCCAAAAACAGGGCACTCAGAGGGCAAAAATGGGATTCAGAGGTCAAAAATGGTGTGTGTGGAGGTAGCCATAGGTGATGGCAATCTCTGCAGCCTGAAACACCTGATCATCAGGAGGCCAATCCAACTGACAATCAGTTGCTTGTGCTAATCAGGCTGTGCTGAAGCTGACCAGGCTCTTTGCTATTTGCTGCAAGGAGACAAATTGCTGGGAGGCAGATTTTTTTTTCCTACCCAAAAGCTTATACTTCAGAGGGTCTTATAGTCTGAAAAATACAGTAATAGAAATAACTTTAATCTCAGTAGAGGAAAATTAAGTACACCTGGAAAACAAAAGGGATCTGATTTTGAAATTGCAATTTAAAATATCAGTTCATTCTAAGTTATGGAGGAAAAATGAATCTAACAGGAGGATGTGGAAGTGAACAGCTTTTGAGTTGTTTGATTGTGAAAGAAAGGGAGTGCATGCTTAATGGAAGCCTTGTTGGGAACAGAAGATAGCAGGCTAAGCCTTCACTTGTGCTATCCTGTTTATTTACTCTACAAAACACCCTATACAATAAGGAATCTATGTAAACATATATGTTTGCAGATTGTCTACTTTGTAAATCCCAGGAGTGCCAAGCATCCTGATGACATGCAACTTGCAATAATAGAAAAGGCTTTTCAGTCTGGAGCTTTGAGATCATTACAGATGTAGATAGTCTAATACAGCTGGTCACCATCAGGGTGAGAGATGATATACAAAATGCTAGAAAACTTTATTTGGCAATGAATAGGGTTGAAAACACCTAAACTGAACTTAATTCACAACTTAAATCTGACTTAATTCTATCACACCAATGTAAGCAACTCTGAAGTTATATGAAAACCAAATTTCAGTAAAGAAGAATTTGTCTTCTTTGAAATCCAAATACCAAAGTGAATTTCAACTGATACTGTTGGTTATGTCATCATGCTTAAGGGAGATGAAAAGTTGCACCATCCAGAGCTTTTTACTCATTTAGTACTCTTGAAAATAGACCAGCCTTCTCCTATGTTGCATCTTGATAATATACAGTAATTCACACTCGCTTAGATAGGGTCAGATCACTTCAAAGAAAGTTTTACCTGCTGCAGTAGGACATATTGGAAGCCGGACCCCGATCAGGGAAATGAAATCAAGTGAACAATACGAGAAAGAGAAGCATCTCAAAGTCTATGTTTTTCTTATCCCTTCCATGATTATACTTGTTGATATGAATGTATATGATTATATACACAAATACAAGATTATACTCACAGGCGCTACGATTACGGCGGGGAGGAGGCAAGACTAGCCCAGGGGCTCTTTCTTCCGTTTCCGAATACTTCAGCACGTCAGACAGCTCCCGGATCACTTCTGCCGCGGCTGGGGCAGGCCTGCTGCTCCCTTCCCAGGCGCCGGGAACAGGTGGGAGTTTACGGACTTCTATAGTTGCCGCTGTCGTCTCTTTGGTCGGGCTTTTAAAGGTTCGCGGCTTTCTGGAGGTGATCCGTGGAGGAGCTGCCGGCTCCGAGGTCAGCTGCACCACTGTGTTGCGCGACCGGGTGAGTGCTGAGGTGACTGAACCCATTGCCGTGCGGGGAGATCTGGCTCCGTCAGAGAACTTTGCTCGGAGTCAGATCAAGCACCTCGTCCGCCCTCACTCTGGTGCTCCGCCTTTTCCCGCCCTTGCCAGGCTCTGGGAACTCAACTTTCTCTGTTTCAAACGGCAACTTCAGGCCCCCGTGCTCTCTTTTCTCATGCTGATTCGTTCCTTCTGACTCTCGGAGATAAACGATATAAAGTGAGCATCATCCTGGAGTTTGCCATCTCACTATTGGTGACAGATAAAAGGAGGCTCTCAAAGCCTGTTGTCAGTTAGCTCTTTCTGTTCTTGTATTTACTACTCATATGGAACAGCGGTAAACATCTTCTTTTCGCTGACTTGCTATATTGTGAAAAGGGAAATCCAGAGAATCAGGAAATAGATTCATTTGCTTACCAAATTAAGCTGTCTGTGCAAAAATAATTATTTTATTAAATGAAAGCTAAAGAAATTTAGAGAGCCACTTTGATGTCGTGATTAAGACACCAGGCTAGGAACTGGAAACATGAGCTCTAGTCCTGCCTTGGACACAAAGCCTGCTGGATGACCTTGGACAGGTAATTATCTCCCAGAAAGAAGACAATAGCAAATCGTTTCTGAAAAATCTTACCAAGAAAAACCAGGAGTTTTTCAAGGCACTCTCTGAGAATTAGACACAAGAAAAGAAGAAGAAATTAAATAGTGCCTTGGAGATAAGGATGGGAAACTATTATTACATTTATTCATGCTGAGCACAAGAACTGAAAGGAAAACTTCTCTTATTCAAGATAAAATTGAAAGTAATCCTTTTTTGTATGAAAAGGCTCCAGATTCAGCCAATCCTTACTTGTCTTTTATGGATAGACACAATGGATATACTGCTTAGAAAAATGGGGGTGTAATCTTGTCTGGGCATGAAACCTAAGAGGTTGAGGCTTAGTTAGCATTTGGATAGAGACCACCAGCAATCTCATGGGCTCAGACTAGATCAGGAAGATGAAAAACATCCCAGAAAAAGAAAAACTGCATAGGTGTGCCCATGAAGCTTCATGAAATACTTTCAAGTTGATCTAAACATCTAGTAATTGTTCCCATGCAGTTTTCATGGCATTTATAGATTAGCCCTTATCTTCCTCAGAGATTGTTATTTGATTTTATAATTTAGCCAGTTGAACTCACAAGTATTGTCTCATCTCACCACAAACCAAACCAATCTTATATGGCTTTTAAGAGCAACCAATATCAGCTAGAAGCTGCCACATGTCATATTTATTTACAAAGTTTGTGGGTGGGGGGAACCAAAGTTTGAAAAACAAAACTGATTGGGATGGGGGAAACCTAAAAATAAAAGTCCTTTTGTTAGTCAAGGGGAAATGAATATATATAAGCAACAAATGAAGTTTTCTTGGTGAAGAATAACTAACAATACTGTACCATTTTCTATTGTGGAAATTATAGTGCTAATGCATCTAAAAAACATTGGACTAGGAGGAGATGACATAATGGGGACCGGTTAGGAGTTTTCAGAGCCCCTAACATTGCAAACAACATTGTGAAGGTTCTGTCTCATTTTTATTAATGGGTTTTCATAATAAGAAATGAGAAGGAAGATGATTTCTTCTAGCACCTTTCCCAAGATCTGTTTTAGAGGAGGCAGAAAGAGACCCACATGCCATGCATGAAAGAATGATGATCCAAAGTAATCAATATTTCAAAGGGAGCAATACTTTTCATTCAGCATTATCAGTTTGCTGTCCAGGGGAAGATAGAATAGGAGCAAGCTTTTGGTCCTTTGGTATTCTCTTCTCCTGGGATCAGATCTGGAGAAATCTGTTCTTTCTTTATCAGTGAACTGAAAGCAGGGGAAAACCATCCTCTTTCACATAATCTTTGGAAGGTAGGTTTAAATAATGTTGGCTATTATTTTGGCCCTGGAAGTTACAGTTTTATGCTTTAAATTCTGTATTAGGAACAGAGGTGGTATTCAGCAGGTTCTGACCAGTTCTGGAGAACCAGTAGAAGTTTTGACTGGTGATTTTACTGTATCCTTCTCCTGCCAAGCCCACCAAGCCATGCCCACAAAACTGGTAGTAAAAAAAAATGAATCTCACCACTGATTAGGAAGTAATTTGGCCCATAATGTTTACATTGATTTTATGATTAAAAGATTCTATTGATACTTTATTGTTGTGAATTTAAGGCAAAGAAGGCACAAAAATAATATAAAATAAATAAAATCCTAATAATTACTCCAATATTTAGGGTTTCTTTACTTACATTCATTTAATGAGCTATGAGCCACAGTAGACAAAAAACTATATTAAGCATTGTATCTTGTTTTAAACGAAGTTACATCATAAATGAGATAGCAGTAACAACTTAGCTATTTCTCCGTTGTGTTCCAATAAATGGTCATGTTATCAGGCCTTTTGTAGGTAAAGATTATCCAAAAATTTTGTTTTTGTTATTTCCAAAAGAAGTTGGCTTTATTCTACAGAGATACAGATTTTATGCTCTGACAAAGACTTAAGCCTCTTCAACAGTAATGATGCCATGAAGTTTCCACCACTAATGGAATTGTCCCTTATGAGCACAAAAAACAATTCGTATACTCGGTCAAAACAACCTATACACCACCATCCCCAAACCAAGCTCAAGCCTACTGCTACCATGTGTTATTGTTTGGTCTTCAGCAGCATCTGTCACTGAACCTGGCTCTGAATGGGCTTCTCCCTAAGGGAAGAAAAAGAGAGTAGCAGCATCAACAGTAATAGGTGGCAAAAAAGTATTTTCCTCCTGGGGGAGGCTATTTTGTTAGTGACTAAGAAATGTGTTTTATTATTATAAGCTTCGAGGTAAAGGGATGAAAAAAATACCACATGGCAATTCTACATCAATATTTTAGACATAGTTCTTTCTATTGTTGAAATCCTGAGACAGACAGAATCCTTTTCTTCATTGACACAGCAACCCATATAAAGATTCCAGAGTTATTCTCATTTTACTGGGCTTAATAATTAATTTATCATTGTAGCTAATCAATTGCATTTTAGCCAATTTAAATAAAAGTCAGGGATAGGTAATTTCCTCCTGGGCTAATTCCCTTCTCCCCTAAATATATATGTATAGATATAAAAGAAGTTTGGATTGGTGATCTGTCACCCAGCTAACAACTGAGTGCTCCCAGTTGAGTCATGGTTATTTCCCAATTATATGGCTTACCTGGAAAAGGCCTGCTAAACAATATCAAATTCTTTTTATGAAGTCATTACTTTGGAGAGCAGTATGAACACAATTTCTGTTTTTGAAGAAGGACCCCATTTCTACAAGTGAAACTCTAAAATTTAGAATATCATGCAAAAGTTCATTTATTTCAGTAATGCAACTTAAAAGGTGAAACTAATACATGAGATAGACTCATTACATGCAAAGCAAGATAGTTCAAGCCATGATTTGTCATAACTGAGATGATTATGGCTTACAGCTCATGAAAACCCCAAATCCATAATCTCAGAAAATTAGAATATTGTGAAAAGGTTCAATATTCTAGGCTCAAAGTGTCCCACTCTAATCAGCTAATTAAGCCATAACACATGCAAAGGGTTCCTGAGTCTTTAAATGGTCTCTCAGTCTGGTTCAGTAGGAAGCACAATCATGGGAAAGACTGCTGACCTGACAGTTGTGCAGAAAACCATCATTGACAACCTCCATAAGGAGGGAAAGCCTCAAAAGGTAATTGGAAAAGAAGTTGGATGTTCCCAAAGTGCTGTATCAAAGCACAATAATAGAAAGTTATGTGGAAGGGAAAAGTGTGGAAGAAAAAGGTGCACAAGCAGCAGGGATGACCGCAGCCTGGAGAGGATTTTCAGGAAAAGGCCATTCAAAAGTGTTGAGGACTTTCACAAGGAGTGGACTGAGGCTGGAGTCAGTACATCAAGAGCTACCACATACAGACAGATCCTGGACCTGGGCTTCAAATGTTGCATTCCTCTTGTCAAGCCACTCCTGAACAACAATGTCAGAAGCATCTTACCTGGGCTAAAGAAAAACAGAACTAGTTTATTGCTCAGTGGTCCAAGGTCCTCTTTTCTGATGAGAGCAATTTTTGCATCTCATTTGGAAACCAAGGATCCAGAGTCTGGAGGAAAAATGGAGAGGCACACACTGCAAGATACTTGAAGTCCAGTGTGAAGTTTCCACAGTCTGTGTTGATTTGGGGAGCCATGTCATCTGCTGGTGTTGGTCCACTGTGCTTCATTAAGTCCAGGGTCAACACAGCCATCTACCAGGAGATTTTGGAGCACTTCATGCTTCCTTCTGCAGACAAGCTTTATGGGGATGCTGACTTCATTTTCCAGCAGGACTTGGCACCTGCCCACACTCCCAAAAGCATCAAAACCTGGTTCAATGACCATGGGATTACTGTGCTTGATTGACCAGCAAACTCACCTGACCTGAACCCCATAGAGAATCTATTGGGCATTGCCAAGAGAAAGATGAGAGACATGAGACTGAACAATGCAGAAGAGCTGAAGGCCACTATTGAAGCATCCTGGTCTTCCATAACACCTCAGCAGTGCCACAGGCTGATAGCTTTCATGCCACACTGCATTGAGGCAGTAATTGCTGCAAAAGGGGCCCAAACCAAGTACTGAGTACATATGTATGCTTATACTTTTCAGAGGTCCGATATTGTTCTATGTACAATCCTTGTTTTATTGATTGCATGTAATATTCTAATTTTCTGAGATTGTGGATTTGGGGTTTTCATGAGCTGTAAGCCCTAATCATTTCAATTATGACACATCACGGCTTGAACTATCTTGCTTTGCATGTAATGAGTCTATTTCATATATTAGTTTCACCTTTTAAGTTGCATTACTGAAATGAACTTTTGCACGATATTCTAATTTTTCGAGTTTCACCTGTATATGCAGAATGAACAGAATTTAGAACCCCAAGAATGTGACATTTATATTTTAAAGATGACTGAAATTTCTGTTTTGTTTCTAGAATATAGAATCATAGGACTAGAATGAACCTAAGAGATCTTCTAGTCCAATTCCCTACACAAGGCAGGAGACCTTATACCATCCTGGTCAATTTGTTCTCAAGATTTTCAAAATCTTGAGTAATGGAGCATCCACAACTATGTGAGACAAGTCATTCCATTGTTTATTTTTTCTTTCTGTCTTCTAGGTAGGATCTCACTTTAGCAAGCTTCCACCCATTATTTCTTGTCCTGCCCTCTGCTGCTATGAAGAAAGTCAATTCCCTCTTCACTGTGATCTCAAGTACTAGAAGACAGTTATCATACATCTCCTAATCCTCTTCCTTGATAGGCTAGACATACCTAGTTCCCTCAACCATTCATCATACAATTTAGCATTCAATCCCTTTTTCATCTTTATTGCTTTATCTGCACTTTCTAGACTCTCACCATCTTTTTTCTATCATAGCAACCAGAACTGTACGTAGTATTCCAAGTGTGGCCTCACTAGTGCAGCATAAAGCAGTATTATCTTGTGATCCTGATGCTGTCCTCTGTTAATCAGCCCAGGACTTCATTGATTTTTTTGGCAGCTGCAACATGCTCATACTTACGATAAATAGTAGGCCATTTAATGTTATTATGTAAGGAACTGGAATGATTTTGTTATTGAAACCGCAGATAACTGTTTAAAAGGAGGTATTTGTTGGTAGCAGATGGCTTAAATGACTGAACTTGATCAGCTCTGAAGACCCCAAGGAAAAACCAGACTGTAAGCTAGTCTGAGAAACTTTTTAAAAAATCCTAAAAGGCAGCAATGGCTGACTGTTGGCAAAAAAATGACACTGATGTACCAATCATGCTAATATGAGCTACAATTAACTCAAAGAATTCTTTATTTTTCAATTGCTGAACTTTTTCTGGAGCTTAGTTGGGTATGAACTATTTGGAATCTCTAAATAGCAATAGCAAAACCACCATATATAAATCCAGTCTTTTAAAACAATCCACATACTATGGATTGGAGAAATTATCATTTATTATGTTTGAAAGTGATGAAAGGTTGGATCTCCATGTCATTGCCAGAAAGAAAGAACTTACTATGGCTTTCTACAATGGAAGCATTGATACATCCAAATCTTATTAATTTGGAAAAAATGTATTTTATAAAGATATTTTAAATGAGAATGGTGAACTTAAAACTAGACAAGAATTACAAAATCAAGGAGTGGACTTAGCTTGGTGGCCACACTTGCAAATACAATCAAGATACGAGAAAGATGCAAAAACATATATATATATATATATATATATATATATATATATATATATATAAATTATTTATTAAGCTTTAAAATAGAAGATGAAAGAAGTTAAAGTTAAAGAAGTTAAAGAAACAATGATAGTATGGGCAAAAAACTTTGGTTATACTATAAAACTAGATGGCAAAAACTTTGGGATAGGAACTATAAACTGACAATGGCTACTGCATATAAGGAAAACCTTTATAAAATGTTTTATAAGTGGCACTTGCCACTGGCAAGATTAGCACAAATGTTTAACAACATGTCCGCCAATGTTGGAAGTGTAATCAGATTCCAGATACTTATCATATGTGGTCGACATGTACAAAAGCAAGAAAATATTAGATGAAAATACATACATGGCTGGAAAAGATGATTAAGCAACATATAGATTTGAAACCAGAAGTATTTTTGTTAGTTATAATAAGAAAAAGGTTATTGCCATGGCCCTGGTGGAGACTGACTCTGAGGAAGAGGAGGAAAAGCCAACAGGGAGTGGGAATGTGGCTCCAGAGGTGGTGGAGGAGTTTGTAACTACGCAGTCAGAATTGCTGGAGTCAAAGTTTAGTTTATTGTTTCCTTTGAAAGAGGTTTATCTTGGTTGGCGTTCTTCCCATGGACTCTCCCTGTATCTTCCTGGAATGTATGATTAATTATCTTGGCTTGCTTCAGAACTCCCGTCAATGCGGTTTGTTTTGGTTTCTTTTTTGCCTCATTATTTACTTTTGTGACTTTAAACTGTGCCTAATAAAACAGTGAAGTTTAGGTTGAAGGCATTACTGGGCTTTAATGTATGTTTTGGGTTTTGGGTTATTTTGAGAGATTACGCGTCATCACATTTTAATTCCAGCCACCCCTGCAACTTATTTTTGCTTTTTGTGGGGTGACCATGGATCAGCTCAGGGCAGAAATTGCCCAGTTAACCCAGCAAGTGGCTCTTTTGACTGCACAGGTGGCACAAATGCAAGATGCCTGGCCATGCCGAAAATGCCCAGTGGCAGTGCCAGATAAATTTGATGGTTCGCTGGCCCAATTTCCAGCATTTTTTGGGAAGTGCCAGCTTTACATGAGCCTTCGGCCTGAGGACTTTCCCACTGACCGGGATAAAGTGGGGGTTTTGATTAGTTTGTTGTCAGGCTCTACAGCACATTAGGCGATGCCTCTGCTGACCCAGCCCAACAGGTGCTGGACAATTTTTGCCATCAGTTTCAGGCCATGTTTGAGGACCCTGCTCGAAGCCAAACAGCAAACAGACATTTGAGAGAGTTGAAGCAGGGGCGTGGCTCACTCATGGATTATATTGCTAGTTTTTGGGTGGTTGCTCAGGATGTACAATGGAATGAGGCAGCACTATTAGACCAGTTCCAGGAAGGCTTGTCATTGGAGCTCCTGGATGAGTTGCCGTGCACTGAATGCCCTCACACCCTTCAAGAGCTCATGCATCTGTGTCTTCGTATTGATGCTAGACTTGTTGGCATTCTTCCCATGGACTCTCCCCGTATCTTCCTGGAATGTATGATTAATTATCTTGGCTTGCTTCGGAACTCCCATCAATGCAGTTTGTTTTGGTTTCTTTTTTGCCTCATTACTTACTTTGGTGACTTTAAACTCTGCCTAATAAAACAGTGAAGTTTAAGTTGAAGGCATTACCAGACCTTAATGTATGTTTTGGGTTTTGAGTTATTTTGAAAGACTACAGGTCATCACAGTTAGGATAAAGGGACTCTATATTTAATTTTACATGTATTGACTGCAGCGAGAATTGTATTTGCACAATATTGGAAAAATTACAACATCCCATCAGATGAAAATATAATTCAGAAAATATTGGATTGTGCAGAGCTAAATAGATTTACATTGAAAATAAATGATAAAGGAGATACAGAGTGTTACTTAACTTGGAATAGATTTTATGAATGATTAGAAATAAGAGGTAGAAATTAGATGAAGAAAAAGTATTGCAATATATAAATTAAACCTAAACATGGTTTATAGATATACTAATATAATTATAGAATTATAAATCAGCCAACATAATTATAAGTTTGGTAAAATTATTCTGTTGTACCACTACTGTTATTAGCATATATGTTACTATTTCTTTTTCCCCCTTCTTTTGTAAAATGATATGCCCAGACAATACACTGTATTCATGTTTATATATAAATAAATAAAAATTGGACTCAAAAAAAAGAAAGAACTTGCTATGCATAGTGCCATTATTCAACTTTCAGTAGAAAAACTAGCAGCTTAATTTTATTCCAGCACTGACAACAAGGGCAACAAACTAACTTTGAGGGTACATATTAGTTGCTCATTATTTCTTTCAACATCTACCATGTGTAATAGGCTGTTAATACTACTGTACATCTCAGAACAGGGATAGTTCAGACTTTAGTTAACTTAATTATTTTTCGCTTGCTAGTGGTGTATGTTTGGGATTACTGATTCCAACATTTAAATATTTTAAATTGCTGTGGGTCAAAAAGCCCATAGTATTGGCTAAAAAGCAAGATCTAAATTAATATAATTCATAGTTTTAAATTTAGTAAATAAAATATCTGCATATCTTGAATAGCAATTAGCATTTACTCTATTTTGCTAAATAAGTTTCTTCAGAAAGGAAATGGTCATTAGTGTTACAAGGTTTACAAATGTGAATGCTAGGAAGAAACACTGTTACTGCACAAAAACAATAGAATCAGAAAGGTGACTGGGCAGACTGTTAAATGAGAACTTAAGAATCAACCTACTCATGAATGCTTATTTCTACTCAGGATGGCATTCTTAAGCATACATATTATTATAATGGCCATAATCCCAATCATTTATATGCAGGTAAGGATACAAAGAGATCTTTAAGTTTACAACTTCCACAATCAATAAAATATGGCAATGCCTCAGTTTAACTTTAAAAAAGCTAATTTATCATCTAGATTGTTAATTGTCTATCTTGTTTGATAATTGCTCTTTATTTTCAGAAAGAAATCTTTTTCAGCTCTAGCCAGAGATGCCTCAGGGAAAAAATCCAACAAACAGTGGGCACTCTGATTTATGGCCTTTTCTTTTCGTTTCAATGTCCCAAAAGATCTTCTAAGTATTTAAAAATCATCTTCTCAAGCAAGAAAGTAATAAAGAGATTTTATTGGGTTAAGTAATATCTGATTTGGTTTCGATATTCAATGTCAGTCAAGAAATTGTTTCAGAACAGGCATATTTCTTGGAAAATGAAATGAAATATTAAAAAGATGTTTATCTGATTAGAACAAATATTAACCCACATTCACTCAAATAGGTGAAGCAATCATTTAAAGTAGTCCAGTAGTTTACACATCATTCTTGAAAATACTCATGAAAACATAGCAAAAGATAAGTATAATTTGTAATTAACAGAATTAAAACAAACAAGAGCTGAGCTATATCCCAATGTATACAAATTCTTTGAGCTATAGGCTTAAATCATTTATTGCTATCCATTATCAGCTTGAATTCACTATTGTGTTTGTAGACTGATATTTCCTCACAAGGTGCATTGATTTTTGAATCATACCTAATCATAATGTTATTTCTACTTATGCAGCTTGTTTCTGGCTTTTACTTTATGTGGGTTGGGTTCAGGTTCCAATTTGCTTCCAATAATGCTGTTGTCTTTTTATTGCTTGCTTACTATTCATAGAAGCAATGCGACATATACATCTTTGTACACACAGTAGTAGTAATTTTATTTATAGTCCTTGACAGATATAGCATAAAGAAATAAAACAAAAACAGAAAATCAAACTAGAAAAAATACTATAGAATTGAATAAGCATGCAGCATGACATTTAGCAAATAATGTTTAAACTGATCCCAAATTAAAATATGTGGGACTTGTAATCTTTAGCTTTAGTATATTTTACCAACTGATCTTCTTCCAAATGACCAAGCTGGCCAAAAATTCTAACAGCTTTAGTTCAGGAGATCTAGAGGACACCATACTGAGAAAAGCAATTAAAATTAAATATTAGATTCTCGCCTTGTGCATAAAAGTAATGTTTATCTGATCTAATAATTCTGGTTCTGCTAATATTATTTTCAGTGAATGAGTTCATATTATCCCCAAATAAATAACCAGGTTAATCAACATTTTATCATTAACTGGGGGTTGCCCAAAGAAGAGGGAGTCAAACTATTCTCCAAAGCACCTGAAGGCAGGACAAGAAGCAATGGGTGGAAACTAATCAAAGAGAGAAGCAACCTAGAATTAAAGAGAAATTTCCTGAGTTAGAATAACTAATTACTGGAACAACATGCCTCCAGAAGTTGTGAATGCTCTAACACTGGAATGTTTTAAGAAGAGATTGGACAATCATTTGTTTGAAATGGTATAGGGCCGTGATGGCAAACCTATGGCACATGCCGGAAGTGGCACACAGAGCCACTTCTGCCAGCATGCAAGAGGTCGCCTGGAAGAGCCCCACTGTGCATGCATATGCGCCGCCCACCTGCCAACTAATTGTCGGGTATCTGGTATGCATGCTGGGGGCAGAGGGGTTGGAGATTCATGCACATGCGCAGCCACACAGGGTACATGGGGTGTCTCATGTGCATGCGCAGAGTTGTGCGGCGCATGCAGGGGATCGCATGTGCATGCGCAGAGGTGAGGGATTGTGCACACATGCAGAGGTGCACGGCACATGGTGTGGTTGCACACGCAGGGGGTGTGGAGGGCCCGCCTTCTGGGTGCTGGCGCATGAGCACGTGAGCATGAGTGCCCATGCAATTTTTGACACAGGAGCCCAAAAAAGTTAGCCACACTGGTGTAGGGTTTCCTGAGCAATGGAACAGCAGGTTTCCTGAGCAGGAGATTAGATTAGAAGACCCCCAAGGTATCTTCCAACTCTGTTATTGTTACTAATCAGAGAAATACATACATCCTAAAAGTCTTGCACTAAGTCTTTTGGAACATTTTTATATTTCTATGTAAATTTTTGCAACTAGGAATCTCCAAATAATATTTAATAAATATTTTAGAAAGAATCCATGCATATTAGTATGGAAACATGAGTTCCATGATTTTTCATGATCAAAGTATCTCATAGCAGTGTGGCCTTGTTTGTGACTAAAACCATTTAACCAAATAACTAAAAAACTCTAAATGTAGTGAACACTCATATTGAGCTGATAGTACAAGATGGCAGTTTAATTAGGACATATGGAAAAAATCAAAGCATAATTTCCTTAAAGCCCCTAAAATATAGACCTGGCCAGCTTTTACTAACCATCATATTTTTGCCTTTCACAAAAAATATGAATCCATTTTGTAATTTTTGTTGTGGAGATAATTTTCTTCCTGGATTGAAAAAGAATTATTATGTAATATAATCATAGTAAAGTATTCTCATGTAGTATTTCCCTATCCATTATTAAACAGTATTTAGTACTAGAGTAGGTCACAAGCCTTCATTTCATATCTATGTGCAAATCTTTAACCAGGAAAATAAAGTCAAATTTTAGTTTTCATTCTTCTTCTGAAACAGCTGTAATTGAAAGACCTATAACAAACATAAATAAATCCCATTAGCACAGCCTAACAACCAGCTCCTATCAGGAGACAATCACCATGTTCTATTAACACTGCACAAATGTGAACTTATGAATCATTCACATGCTTTTCTCCTGGGCTTACTTTTTCCACAGTGTTTCCTTATTTTGGGCAGCTCAGATTTCCCAGGTTTTTGTTGATAATAGGTTACTATGACAGTGTTTTTAATGTTCCTAAACCATATAACTTCTTGCAGAATAAAAGCAAACATTTAATATTGAATTTTAACAGCAGTTCTATTGAACATCATTCACATATGCATGGCATTTGACAATGAAGAATAGCATTGATACTACTTCATGTATACAATAAACTAAAATTGAACCACTGCTTTCACCTGACCTAAACTACAATACTGGTTGAGTTGCTATGTCACAAATTTTTTAATGGCCCCCAAACGTTACTATATGCTGGAAGGGAACTGATTGACATTTGATTGAATAACAAAGTTGTTTATAGCTGATTATAAGGATCAGGAATTAAAAGACAAGGAATTAAGGATGTGTGAAAATTGGAGAAAAGTGGGAAGGTACTAAATAAAGTATGAAAGAGTGGGCAGAAAGCTCAAACATTAAAACTTTAGGAAATAGAATTTTTAAAGCAGATGTAATGGAACATATACATGGGATTGAAAGATTCAACTCAAAGAGGCCAGGGCATACTTTCCCCCTCCCCACTTTTTTTTCAGTGAAAAGACAATAGAGGAATTTCAATCAATTTTTATCAGATGTCAGTCAAAATCACTTTTCAGTTTACTTTCATTTACTATGTATATGGAATTCCCTTCTACATGACATAGCCTGATTCAAAAGTATCAAACAAGCTTTTCTTCTCCTGCATTAACTCAGAACTCTATTTCAGTAGTCTCACACTAATTCTACATATCATTTATTTACTTATAATTTAATGTATGTGTATACCTAGCATACAGATTTAAGAAAAGGACTTATAGAACATACATGCAAACTTTATCTATCAGATGAGAGAGAATAATCTGAAACTAGCTGATGACCCTCTCATAAACTTTGATCTTTCTTCAGTGCATTTACTGGCACTACTCTATGTCTTCTGCACTATCAGATGCTTTCTTATCAGTATGTCTCTTCCAAACATTAAACATTCTGTGAACTTCGCCCTACTCAGAAACAGAGAAGCCATCAGTATGTTTAACTGTTTAATCCAGTCAGGAAGTCTAATCACATTTTCTAGATCATTTAGATCAGCAAGCTTTGTTCAAATTGCTTCAATGTAGCTAGCTATTCCAGTACTGTTAGCTGTTCACTATCACGTTCATGACCAAGCTTTTCCTGATGTAAAGACTTATTTGCCAACCCTCCAATCACTTGTTATCAGGGTGTACAGCAAATGGTTTACTCATTAGCAAGTAGTGATTATTTGAATTAACCATATATAACAAGCAGTGTCCACATTCCTTGTTAAACCAAATTAAATACAGTAATTTTTAATTGGAAAAAAATTAAAACACATTTCCTACTAAAAACATAGCATACACAAATAAAACATCAAGTAAAACTTCAATGTCGGGTCAGAAACCACATTAGGAAATATTAGCCGTATATTAGGGAACAAATGAAGATCAGAAGTAAATCTGTACTTTTCCACTGGCTGAAAGTACTAGATCAGCTGCTTTGTAATTCCCAAGGCATCTGATATGTGCAGTTGCTTGGTAACTTGTGAAGTGCTACTGCACATATATTATGTACACATGCAGAAACAATTGTAAGATGATAACAGTCAAATACTGAAATTATTCATCAGGTATTTTATTAGAAGTTCCATTGCATTTAGTTTTCTCAATTTTTATTATCATTTTTTACCTTTTAGGGTAGAATGACATTTAAAGCTTATCATTGTAATTTTAATGTATGTGTATATTTTATAAGGTCCTTACTTAAATAAGCCAAGAAAAATGTAAGAAAATTGCAGAAATGAAATAATAGTTGATAATCAGCAATTACTTGTTCAATGATTTGGGGAAATAATTATTTTTAGCATATCATTAAGAGTCTTTATTTAAATGTCTGCTTAAAATCGTATTCAACTGAAGTCAATGAGATTCACTTCCAAGTAACTACAACACCTACTATACCAGTTCTTTGATTAAAACCTACTTTTGCTAGTTCTCTCTAAAATACACTGAACTAGTTCTTATCTGAGCTACTTTCAACATAAACACTTGAAAATTTAATTTAGCATGAATGGAAACTATAGCAAAAATATGTAATCATATACTGTACCAATATGCAATTCTGATATCAAATATAAAATCCAGAAGAGTTGGAATTTTCCTAATAATAATGACTGTTTACTGCATGTCTTTTACATATTACCCTAATTCAATAAAATACTGTGATTTTTTTTCAGTTTGCACGTATTTCCATTTTTTTCATGTGAGAATTACCAAGGAAAGACTTCACTTGCATAATAATGAAACACTGTAAGAAAACATAAAAGGAATAGAGCACATATCAACAATATTACTTTCACAATGTAACTTATTTCAAGGAATGTTTCACATAGGATTTAAAACATGTTTTCATTTTTATAAGGTAAAAAGCTGCTATTTCCATCCCTTATTTATTTCCCATCCGAGTTATTTTTTGCATTTTCAATTACTGCTTTAAATAAAAGAGCTTCCCTCTACTGGGCAGTTAGAATGATAGAAAACCAATATATTAGTTGAATCAGAAAGTAAATTTTATACGCAGGAAATCCTTGTTTAACAACCAGAACTGGGACCCGCAACTTAATTGTTAAGTGAAATGGTCACTAAATGAAAGTAATTGTCCTTATGATCTTATTTCAGTTTTCCTTACAGTCTGTCGTAACTGTGAACACTGTTAAATGGGAAAGTCACTAAATGAAGATTTATTTTACATTTAATAATAATCCATATATCACATTAACACTTGGAATATTATTTTAAAACTGCAGTATCTAAGTTCATGTATTTTATTAAACTAAATTCAAACTACACTCCAGCTTAATCTGATATACAAACCCAGCCAATGTATATTCAACGACACCTCTGCCTTCCAATATGTCACGTTCTACCTGTGAGATCAATTGGTTTGAAAAGTTCCTGGCAGGAGAAAAAAATTTGCATAGATATACTGGACAAAGCACAAGAATTTCTTGAATTCATGGCACCAGACAAAGAACAGGATAGTAGAGAAGAGATAGAGAACAAAAGTCAGGAGGAACAATCAGTGGAAGAAAGGGATCCGGCCAAGAAGTAAGAAAACGACAGGAAATTAAACACCAAGAAATAGAGAGGATAAAGACATGGTCGCAAAGAGAGATAAAAACAAGGAGAGGAGAGAGAACTCGGTATAAACAATAACATGGCAGAAGTTACATTTCTATCATTTAATATAAATGGACTGAATGCTCCGATAAAAAGAAAACAAGTATTGACTAAACAGAATGCTGATATTACTTGTCTGCAAGAATTTCACATTGAAAAGAAGTACGGAGACATGTTAGAATCACCTAAATTGGGAAAATTGCACCTTGCATTGGTACAGAAAAAGAAAAGAGGGATAGCAATATATATATATAGCAATGGTTAAACCCTATTCAAATATTTGCTGACAAGGAAGGAAGAATCCTAATGGTAGAAATACAAATAAACCAAAAGTATTATTAACAGTAATATATGCCCCAAACACTAACCAAAAAGAATGTTACAGTAAGCTGTATCGGAAAATAGTAGAATTAGAACATGAAAACATATGCATTATAGGAGACTTTAATGCAGTAGTAGATATAGAAAAAGACTACACAACAAAGAAAAAAACTGAAAAAAGAGGAAAACACTGCCAAATACATTTCATAAATTGACACAAGAATTAAACCTCAAAGATATGTGGAGAGAACTTAACAGACAAGAGAGACAATATACTTTTTTTTCAAACCAACATAGTTCCTGGTCTAAGATTGACATGGTATGGATGGATACAGAAGTAGCAAAAGTTATAGAGAACATAGAAATAGTACCGAACATATGGGCAGGCCACAACATACATCCGAGGTCTAACAATCACATATGGAGCAAAAAAGAATAAAGATAAGAAAAAACAACATATAGAATTACAAGAGAAACTCAAAGAATTGGAACATAGAATGCAAAAAGAACCACAGAATGAAGAAATTAAAAAGAGAGAGAGAGGTGACTAAACATAAAATAAATCTAACCTTACAGGATGAAATGTCACGGAATCTCAGGATGGTAAAGCAATACTACTTTGAGTATGCTAATAAACCGGGGGCATTGTTAAATTGAAAAAAGAGAAGGAGAGCAAAATCATACAAACCCTACAGGATGAAATTGAAATTCCACACCATCTGGCGGAAGAAAAACAATCCATTGCCAAGAAATATTTTGCAGCACTGTACACTCAGGATGAGATACCAGAAGAGAGGATCAAACAATACTTGAATGAGAAAAATTAACCTACAATTCCAGATCTCACAAAGGAAACGTTAAATGCTGAAATCACAATGACTGAAATGAAAGAGGAATTAGTAAACAAAAATGTAAGAAATCACCGGGATCAGATGGGATCCCCGCAGAATTATACAAGGAAATTCAAACACCATTGGAACAGCTAATGTTGGATGTGTACAATGAAACATTAGAATAAGCAAAACTCCCAAATTCATGGACAGAAGCCTATATTACCTTTATTTTAAAAGAGGAATGTTTGGTTTTATTGTATTTGTATAAATTTGTTTAATAAAATATTTTTTCTAATAAAAAAAGAGATTAAAGGGTTGTAAACAGAAAAATATGTTTGATAAATAAATGTGTGAAATAATCATCATCATCAAAAAAAAAAAGAAAAAAAAGTTCCCAGAAAAACGTAAAAAAAAATCTATTTGCAATAATGAAAATTTTCTCACATTATTTTGGATCCAAGCATACTTATTAAAAAAGGATTTGCATTGTATTTTAAACTCTAAATTGTAATTTAAATTGTATTTTAAATTGTGTTTTAAACAAGGTGACTTTCAGAATACTCTTAACATAAAAACTATAACAAGAATAAATTATTTATTTTCTTAACACACAATATAATTAGACATTTTCCATTATAGATGGTAAGGTAAATACAGCGAAGTCTGACAATATGTGTGAACTAATTTTTCCAAAAATTTTTCCAATAAGTTGCTGTTCATCTGTTAAATGAGCTTAGAGTAGTACAACTGTTATGGAGAGGATGAACCACAGTAAGAGGAATTCCAATGAACATGTGACATTTTCTCCAATAAAGTTAAGATTTCCTATAGTTTAACAAGCAGATACTGTTTGGAGTTACAAGATAATAAGTTCTATTTTTAAAAAGGGCTAAGACAGGTGTCTGCAATCTTAAATACTCAGAGCCCACAGAAAATGCCAGGAGCCACAAACCTGGGTGGGCGTGGCCAACTTGACATCATTATATCCCACCCAGTAACATGACCCCCCCCTCCCAACCACACCTACCCAGGTTTTTGTGGCTTCTGGTATTTTCTTTTCTCTGGGAAACAGTATCTGTGCGTGTGTGTGTGTGTGTGTCTCTCTCTCTCTCTCTCTTTCTCTCCTCTCTCCCTCTTTCATCTTTCTCATCTCTTTTTCTCCCTCTTTCTCCCTCTCTCATCTCTCTCCCTCTCATCTCTTTCTCTCTCATCTGTCTTTCTCATATTTCTCCCTCCCTCCCTCCCTCTCGTGTTTGTCTGTGTATTCCCTCTTGAACTATTTCCCAAAACAGGAGAGGGTTGGGTTTTTTGTTTTACTGATACTGTTCTTTTTTCTTCTTTGGGTACTTTTTACCATATGATTTAAATCAAGAGTCATTTCAGGTTCCCAGATAAATGAAGCTTTTTTATCCTCCTGCTGTGGCTTCCTGTCAGCTGAACCCAACAGTGGCTGGGCCCCCCTGGCCCTCACTTCCCACTCACTCTTCACCTGCCCTGAGAATGGGCATTGATATAATTACCTGAGAATGCCCTTTCTATCTACGCTGCAAGAGAGTTGAGGAATGGGTTAAGCTCCTCCTTCTGTCACCATAGAGCTGAGTCTGTCACTATAAAAAAAGCCAGCCCCTGGCTGGCCCACCCATCTTTTAGGCAAGGATAATTGACAGACGTAATGTGTCTCTAGAAGATAAGCAAGAAATTAATTTCACCCCTCCCCAACCATCAAAACCAGACATATAGGGTGGGGCTGGACTCTCTTGCAGCATCATCCATGCTGTTTTGAGAATCCAGGAATGGGACATACCAAAGCCTGAATGTACATGGGAGGGCCAACATCTAGGCCAGTCACTCTGACTGAGGAACCACCTGTTGAAGCACCCTCTGACCAAACGATACCTGGGCTGAGGCAAATGAATCCAGGTGATAATGCCATATAAATGGTGAAACCGGAGCATCCATCAAAGGCACTAGCAGTGGCCCACATTATGGAATCATCTGTCATGAGCAGAAGGGCAAGGCCCTGCCCCTGAAGAGGTGCACTGTTCCTTCACTAAATCAAGGAAAATTAGTGGGGAGGGGAGAACCTCGGTATGCACCATAGCATGGAGAACAACGAATCAGTGTAGCCAGATGTGGTCGCCTGTAGTTCTGGGGCCATCTCCTCAGGGCTTAGTTGTACAGTGACCAAAGCCTTGTGTAACAAAGGCTTGAATAAGGAAGGCCTAAAAACCCCTGCTTTCTGGGAGCCTTGGCTCTGATTTTTGCAACAGCCTGTTAGCAGAAAGGCCTCTTTGTCTTTTCTTCTTCCTTAAAGGGGCTTGGAAGTTTTGGTGTCTTCGAAACCTTTGGGGCCAGGTTGGGGGGCTTCCCTCTCCATCTTGCTAACAGAGCAGGCACCAAGGGTGCTGTGAGCTTCCCCCACATAAATGCTGCTTGTTGCTAAGGCCAGGTGGAGTCAGGAGACTGTGAGGCCTCGGGGAAACACTTTTCCCTGAAACAAAATGGCCACCCGGCATTTCCAAAATGGTCACCCACCACGTGGAGTGGCCTGGGATGGCCTCACCACCTTCTTCGCACTTTAGACTCTTACTAGGCCCCAAATGATCAAATTAAGGTGGAACAGTTGAGAAGCAGCAGGAACAGAGCTCTGGAGTAAGCTCTGAAGTGGCTTTGCCAGTGGTGGTAGCAACCAGGTTTGTGATCAGTGGAGATGCGTTGGAGTTCTTCTGAATGTTCCCTGGATCTGGAGTCCTTGCACGGCAGCACCGAAGCCTCGACGCTGTAGGAGAGCAGATCCCTGCTCTCCTGGAAACAGAGATCTACTGCAGCCCCAGGAGCTGGATTTTAAAATTATTTGCTGTCTCCTTTGTTCAAACTTTCTTTTAGCTGGCTTAAAGCACTTCTTCCAGAGACTATGCTCTCAGACAAGAAGCTGAGCCAAAAGATGGACAGGCCAGCCAGGGGTTGGCTTTTTTATAGTGGCAGACTCAGCTCTACGATGTCAGGAGGAGCTTAACCCATTCCTGGACTCTCGAGGCAGCGTGGATGAGAAGGGCAAAGGTGGTGGATGGAGACTTGCTCCATATTCCAGAGTGGGAGTGATGCACCCCTCTACTTGCCTCTTCTTCCACTCTTATTGGTGCTGCGTGCACCTCAGCTGCTCAGGGAGACACACAACTTCCTCTCCACCCTGAGACACTGGCTGGGCCAGCTGCAGCCAATGCTCATGTCATAATGGACTCCAGAAGGAGGGGACACAGTCTCCTCCATTGTGAAGCATGCTAAATTTAAGTGTGCTGTGCAAGGCGCTGCAAAAACAGTGAGCAGGACATGGAGAGGTGAGAGTAATATGGGGAGACGCGTGACTTTCTCTCTGTCCTGAGACGCTGGCTAGGCCAGCTGCAGTTGACATCACCGCTCTCACTGCCTCCATGGCCTGTTCGCTGTCCTTGCAGCACTTTCCAAGCAGAGTTAAATTTAGTGCGCTTCATAATGGGGGAGATGGCATGTCCTCCTCCCGGAGCCCATTATGATGTAGAACATTGGCTGCAGACGGCCCAGTGTCTTGGGGTGGAGAGAAAGTCACACATCTCCCCAAGTGACCGAGGTACACACAGCACCAACAAGGGCTGGAAGAAGAGGCAAGTAGAGGAGCACTTAGCTCCTGCTCTGGAATATGGGATGAGTCTCCATCTATTGCCATTGCTCTTATCTTCTCAGGAAAGAGTTGGAAAGTAGGGTGATGGGCGGGGCCAGCCAGTGGTGGGATCATCCGACAGGGAGCTGCAGGAGAGGGCCCAAAAGTCCGCATGTGGCTCTGGAGCCGCAGGTTGCTGATCTCCAGGCTAAGATTTCCACACACACCAGTTCCTTCCTTTTATTTATATAACTATAGATTTGTCAGGTGATTGTTTAAACAGGGAGCAAAATCAGGGAGGAAAGCCTTGAAGGGATGTTCAGAGAATTACTAGGCATGAAACAAATACACACATGAAAATTTGATGATAAAAATGTACTATCTATGTACATTTTTGTCTATGGTACAAAAAAAGTGTTAATAGCTCGATTAATAAGGCTTTGCAGTTCTTTGGATACAAAGGAGAGCAGATGCTTTAGAGCAGATATCCCCAATCCTCAGGTCATGGCACACTACTGGGCTGTGGCTCATTTGGAACCAGATCATGGAAGCAGTGGATGAGGAGCATGCATGTGTGTAGTCCAGCACTTGTAGAAAGGCAGCTGTGCATGCCATTTGCGCAGAACCATCCATTCTCCCTCTCCACCAGTCTGCAAAGCTGGAAAGGCTGAGAAATGCTGTTTTAGAGTATCTAAGGGAGCTCTAGAGCATTTATCAGCAACTCCTTAAAGCAGCTGCATCTTTTCCCAGAATCATGCAGATACAGCACATTTTCTGGAAAAATATCTTTGGATCTAAAGAACAATCTGTACATGCCCCATGTAATGCAAAGCAATTTGAAATTTGAAAGGCTGAACATCCTTATTACATACAGTCTTTTATAAATTGAAGCAAGTACTATAGATCTCACTTAACAATTCCTGTCAATAGCCATTTCAAGTTATGATGGTACTGAAAAAATAATGACAAATCCTCATAGTTATGACCGTCAGTGTCCCACAGTCATATGATTACCATTTGAATGGTTTACAACCAGCTCCCAAAAAGCAAAGTCAATGGAGAAGCTGGCAGTCAAAATGAAAGTTGTGGTCACATTATGTTTTGCTTAGCGACTCACAATGACTTAAGAAACAATCTGAAAGCAATGTGTTAAATTTGCAATAGTCATATGTCACTTAGCAATCTCAGAATTTAATAACAACAACTATGGTTGTTAAATGAGGATTACCTGATCAGTCTTCTGGGCTAGTGCTCTAGATCAAAATCTCTCTTTCATTTATTATTTCCTCAAATAACAATTTCTGTTTTCATTCAAGGAGAAAAGAACCATATCTTTTGAGTACAAAAATTAATTAAAGGGAAACTCATAAGAGAAATAAAATAAGCTTTTGGAATCACGATTTTATTATTTTATGTATTTAATGGTATATTTTCTATTATTTAAAATACTAATCCTTCACCCTCAAATCCCTATTTACAACTCTGTAATCCCTTAATTTGAAGTAGAAATGCTTGAAACAACTACATCTACTTGATTCCAAGCTCTTACATAAACCACATACTAATCAGAATTAAAAAAAACATTTTATTTTCTTGCCCTTAATAGCAAATTAATTTTGTTTTTACAACAAAGTCATGATTTTAATGTACAAAACTATTATTAAAGATGCTGCATCCTTGAAAAAGAAACTATGTTATATTTAAATATCACTATGACATGTAAGAACAGAAATTTAACAAATTTCAGAACATATTCTAGCAATATGTTTCAAACAGAATATGCAACAAAACTTCTTGCAGTGATGTCAAATGAATATTTATACTTCTGGTCCTTCTCCTCCAGGAACCAACTGTTTGGAGAAAAAAGAAGTAAGATTTTGTTTTGGAAGGGAGATAAAAATAAATATAAAATAAATATAAATCCTGCAGTCTCTCACCACTGCTGTGCAAACCCCAGCACGGCCTTCTCCCTTCCAAAACTCACTTGACCTGCTATTGAAACACCTCCTGGTTCTTTTCCAGAGAGAGAGTGGCTCTTCTCTACATTTCTCTGCCTTCACTGTAGTGCAAGGGTCGGTGGGCAAGTCCCACTTTACTTTTTCGACGTGCTTGCCGCTCACTTACAGCAATTGGGACTGCTGCAGGCGGCACTGGAAGCAGGTGTAGGCAAAGACACAGGGCTGCTCACTCGTGTCCAGCAGACACTGCAGGCGCATTTTAGACAGCTGCTGCAAGCACATTTCAAGAAAGAGCTGGGAAGCATTTCAATATTGGCGGCAGGTCAAGCTGGTGTTTTTTTCAAATCACATCTCAGCATGTTTTGGAAGGGAGAAGGCTTCCATATTGCCCAGGATGTGATCTGAGTAACACCTGGCTTGATCTGCTACTATATTAAATGCTTCCCTGAAAAGGAAACAAATGGGAAGGGCACCCAGACTCGCAGCACTTTGTTTTGATTCAGGTGTTCCAGCTAGCTTGGAACAGCTTTTACATTTATATGCCATGTCTCCTGAGAGGTCTCGCAGAGAGGCAGGATAGCCCCTTGTCCTTAGCTTCTCCCTCAGCTTTCTCCTGTGCCAGCCCAGCCTAGCTCTCCATCCAGCAGCTAAGGATGAGGGGCTTGCCCCCCTCTCCATGAGGCTTCTAAGGGGTTTATCCACCTCTCAAAAGACCTCTAAAAGAGACAGAGTGTGCGAATCAAAACAAAGAATCGCAAGTCCAGTCATCCTTTCTGCTTGTTCCCCCCCTCTCTCATCCTCTCTCAAAATTGCGGGGGGGGGGGGGGGCATCAAGGAGATGCTGGCAAGACACTCCCAGGGAGATGAAAAAACAGCCCTGCTGCCACAGCCCAGGCAATGCTGCTAACTTGGAAGGGGCAGCTTTTACATTTGCATGCTGTGTCTCCGAAGAGTTCTCATGGAGAGGCAGGTGAGCCCTTCGTCCTTAGCTGCATGGCTATTCCCCCCTCCCCCACTTTTTCTCTTTTGCTTCAGCTCAAGCTAGGCTCCATATCCCACCAAGGAGGGAGGCCAGGTTTAAAGGTGGGGTTGGGATAAATCTGCAAGAAACAGACCCTTTGGCTCTGGGTTTCCGCAGGGCTGGGGAACAGCGCCAAAGAGGCAGCCCTCGAGTGACCGCTCTCCCTTTCTCTCCTTCTCCTTGCTTCTGAGGTGAGGGATGAAAAGCTCCATCGTTCCCAGCCACCATCCCACTGTCTGTGTTTATGGAGCGTGCTGCAGAGCTGGAGCATCAGGTTGGATGGTGGGTGCAGAGCGTGCAGGGGCCGTGGCATGATGCCATCCCTGTTGCCTTGCAGCAACAGCACCAACAAGTAGAGAGGTGCAGGGTGGGTGAGAAGGCATGTCTGGTGGGCTGCATCATGTGCCTCCCTCACCACCACCCCCTGCTGGTGTTGCCGCTGTGAGGCAAAGTAAGTGGTGGGGCAATAATGGTGCCATGCTGCGGCGCCGGCACTCTCAGCCCCCATAATCCAACCTTGTCCTCTAGGTCTGCCACACTCTCCACAAAGATAGATGGTGGGACAGCTGGCATGCCTCCCTCCTCACACCTTTGCATGGAGGGACTGGGCTTGCGCAGGCTTCAGCTGCTTCTGGACACCACTGACCCACACACACATGTTCTTTGCCTCTGTTGGCCACGCTCAGCTCCCTACCCCTGCTAATGATGTTCTAAACTAGGGCTTATTTTTTGGATAGGGCTTATTTTGAGGGAAAACACAGTAATAGAATTTTACCTCCCTGAAGCAGGAATCCTGAACAATGCCAACATTCATTCTTGCTCCAACTTGTTGTATCAACATACTCTATTTTTTCTAATGGTATTATTTTCCAAATGTTGTTCATAACAATAAAAATACCAGTCTTTCATGAGCCGTTTGAACTGATAAGTAACAATTTAAGGAAGAAACTACAGAACACAAATTATTTACCATAGTTATATTGTTTCCATTCAGCAGAATCTGATCCAGCTTTGTGATTCTTCTTCCTTCAGGTGTTATTTCACTGTTGAGCATGATTGAAACAAAGAATATGTTAACAAAAAAAGAAAACTATTAAGATTGTTTTATTAAGATATGCTTCATCAAAAGTTTAGCTTTTTAATGAAAAATTAGTATTAGTGTTTTATTACATAAAACACATTTTCATTAATACCAAATTTAATGGTCCTTTTCTAAGAACAGGCTGAATTAATACAATTCCAGCCTTATTAACTCTGGCATGCATTATGCAGTATTTTACCTGCCACACAAATATATCTATTTGATCTAAGTGGAAAGACTCAATGAAGCAGCTATTTCCCATGTTAAAATCATCACTGTGTGCTGATGTTGGATATTCAGGCTCTCCTGTCTATTCTGTTTCACACAGTGAATTAAGTCATAATATAATGTCTTAGTAACTTTGTGTGATACATAGACACTTAGCCTGTTTAACATTGTTCATGGTTTGGCATATTATTTGGGGGTAATTTAACATATTTTATTGTCTGGACTTGATAAAAAAATGTTTGGCTTAGTACAATATGCAATGCAAGTCATGATTTTGCTTTCATGCTCACAGAACAATGTGGGAAGCAATCCTGCTGGAACAGTCCCAACACAGCAGTAATAAGATAAACCAAACAGGCCCACTGGAAGCATTAGTAGTACACTTTCCTTTTTAACAAATACCAGTATTTTGAATGTATTTACCAATTAATACTTTGTGCAAAAAGTCATCATAGAAAATACAATTATTAACATTACAGAAACAGAATAAATATTCCAGAGGAACCCAACAAACCTCCATTAAAATTAATCTCAGGAAAGAAGCATTAAAAAAAACTGTATTCCTGAAATAAATACATTAAATCATGATTATATAGGAAAGAAAAAAACCTAAACATAAGAAAAAAAATTAAACCTTATATATTTACCCCATTTAGTTTGGTCAACTCAAGCAGTGAATATAACTAATATTCCTGCCTCCTGTTTTCCCACAGTAACAATCCTGTGAGGGGGCTAAGAGAGTGTGACTGATCCAAAGTCATTCAGACAGTTTTCATGCATAAAGGACACCTGGAAGTCAGAGTCTCCTAGTGCTTAGGTCAATGTAATAAATATCTATATAGAATTACATCAAGAATTAAGCTTATAATTAAATCACACAGCAATATACTGTGCTATCATTAGAACCCAAAGACTTTGTAAAAATAGTGAACTTCAAACTTGGATTCATTCCTTAAAATCAGAAGACTTTCTGTCCAGTTACATGTTTTATATTCCAGGATAGTCATATTTCTTAATTTTAAAATGTATTTCTTTTACTTAATAGCAGTGTATAAAAGAACAAATTAAACAAGAATTGTTGGGATAAATAAAATAAACAGAAAAAGCACTATTAACAAAAAAGTTCAATAGTTTATATTTTTCATATTTTACAAGAGCTGACATATTTGTGACTTGCGATTAACATATTAAGCATAATCTGCACTTGCTTATATTTAAATTTGATAAAAGTGTGATCCTTAAATTTACAAGTTTATTATTCTATATTTATTAGTATTTTTTCTAATAAAACAACTGAGACCCAATCAATTAAGAAATATCCAATCCTGAGCAATAATTAGTTTTTCTACAGAAAAGTAAATAGAGCAGCTTTTCATTTTAAAATAAGGTATTTGATTTATAAATAAATACAAGCATAGCTAAGAGCATTTGATTATATGTTGTTATATTAACATATAATTACCTTTACCTTTGTGCCGGAACAGTACTAATTTATCAGACATCCACCATATATGTTAAAATTTCTCTTTTCTACAGCCACTCTTAATGTTTTAAATAATGTATGAAGTATATACAGTATGCTTGTTGTGGTCCGCTGGCAGCCTGCGGAGACAGCAGCAGAATTGGAAGGTGGGGACAAACATGGGCAAGTCCGGGAGTCTGGGGAGGATTTGGACGATGGTCCTACATCCGATACAGAGATGGGGACAGAGCCATCTGGGAGTTATGTGCTGACTCCAGAAGCCTCCAGAATCTGACTGCAGCAAGGCAGAGGAACAAGGGGAGCCTGTTCCCAGTGCATGTGTGCAGAGCTGCCAGAAGGCAAGAGCAGTTAAGACAAAAGGGGCAACTCAGGAGTAAGGCTTGGAGGTGATTGCCCTCCCATAAGATATAAAGGAAGTGCAAAGGGACAGGAGCCTTTGCAGGAAGCAACATTGTTTGCTCTGGTCGGTTTGGAACCTAAAAGCTCCATGGTGAATTTGTGCTCTGTTTGGTTTTGAAAGACTAATTGGTACTTTAGTCGTTGGCAGCACTTCAAATAAATAAAGGTGCATTCTTATCAGACTTCTCCCAAAGAACTTTGGGACTATTTATAACTGGTTGAGACTCGTTACGGGCTGTGAATGACGATAATTCACAGCCATTGAACTAAGGGTTTTGGATTTAACATGTGTTTGTTGGTGTCTCAGGAAGCCTTGGTCAGAACAATGCTAATCTAACAGGAGCTAAATGTCATCTTCAACTGCAACTCTCAGGCAGAGGTGGAAAGAAACCCCCTTGTTTTTTTACAATTTTAGTTCAACTATTGGCTTGCCTAATAAAGCAGTATCTCAAAGTATTGTTTAAACCAGAAGGGATATCCCTATCTCAAGTTGCAATACCATAACAATCTTTTAACCTTTAATAATATATGTACTAACAATTCTCTAAAAGATTCTACATCATTCAACAGGAAATCCATTCCATCTTGATACTGTCTACCCCCAATTTCATTGCCTGCAATTGCCTGCTTTTGTACTCTCTTGTAATGTTGATGTTGTTCCAATATTTCTGTTCTCAATAATTTTTTTTAACTAACATGCTTCTTCGTAGACAAGATTCCTCAAGATCAGATTTCCTGAATTTAAAAAATCTTGCACTATAATATTGAGAAGGACAGAATAGAATGTAGTTGGCAAATATATATTGTATTTTTTGAAGTATAAGACACACTTTTTCCCCCCTAAAAGAGGGTGAAAATTTGGGTACCTCTTATATACCGAATGTAGTCCCGCCCACCTGCCAGCCCCCACCCTTTGGCCTCTGCCTCCCAGCAATTTGCCTCCTTGCAGCAAACAAATAGCCAGTTTCAGCTTCAGTACAGCCTGATTAGCACAAGTAGCTGATTGTCGGTTGGTTCGGGCTCCCAACCATCAACTGTTTCAGACTGCAGGGACTGCCATTGCCTATTGCAGTCTCCATGTGCCCCATTTTTGGCCTACGCATCCCATTTTTGGCCTCCCGCCACCCCATTTTCCGCCCATTCCGATTCCTGTTGTCTGGAACAGTGGAAAATGGGGCACACAGAGGCCAAAAATGGGGTGCCCGGAGGTGGCAATAGGCAATGGCAATCCCTGCAGCCTGAAACAGCTGGTCGGGAGGCTTTTTTTTTTCTTTTGTTTTCCTACCTCCGCAAAAGTTAGGTGAGTCTTATACTTCGGAGCTTCTTATACTCGAAAAAATATGGTATGTAAACTTTTAAATAGAGAAAATATTACGCACTACTTTTTAAAATATGTATGAAAACATAATTAGAACATGCTATTCAAAATAATTCTCAACCAATACCGAAAGTTTATTAGCTAATAAATATATTGTATCAAAGAAATTAAAATCTACGATATTAGAGGAATAAAAGGGCAACTTTAGAAAAGAGCAAAAGTAGACAATTGCTGATCCAAAAAACAAACACAAAATCTGTTGAAGTTATAAGCCAGAGAAGCAATACTTACAATTCAGTGACATCTTCTAATACCATGTCTGGAATTTGTTGTTAAGAAAAATATAATAAGTCACCACAAAAGTATTAACTTTTCTGCAAAATAAATTAAATTATTTTTATAATATCAAAAATATTAACTTAAATTTGCAAGCCTTGACAGCCTTTCAGCTGCTCAGTATATACAGTATTCAGTCATGGCCTTGAAATATTTTATATATTCTGTTAACTTTATAGATATTCCTGGACTTACAATTGTTCATTCAGCGCCTGTTCAAAATTATGTTAGTGCTGATGAAGGAACCTACTTCCTCTATCTAAAGTTCTAACAGCTGCACTGTCCCCACTCTCATGACTATGAAAACACTGCAACTCCCCCTTCCCATTATGGGCCAGAATGCCTTACCCAGTTGGTGCTGTGCAGAAATTTGCTGCAGGCCACAAATCCTTGACCAGCTAGGTCACTGTTGCATGGACTTCCTCTTCCCACCCCGAGGCCTCAGCCTTCTTTCTTCCCACCATGCCTGGGTTACTTACTTTCCTTGCAGCTGCTGACAGACAGAACCAGCCTATTCAAGGCACAGCCAGCTAGAAAGCTCACAATTGGCTAGAAAGCTCACAATTGGCTAGAAACAGCTGGCTAACTTTCTGTTCCTGGACAGCCTTGAGAAACATTGCCTCTCTAACCTTGATGAAGCCTGCCTTGTTCTTGCTGGCCAACATTGGCTAGGCGAACCTGTCAGCAGCTGCAGAAGAGAAAGATAAACCTGGAAGTGATGGGGCAGGGAGAAGGAATCCTGGGAGTGTTGGGAGTTGGAGAGGGGGAGGCCATGCACTGGTGGCCTAGCTAGTTGAGTCCTCTCAACTCATATTGCCATGTGCTGGTGGGTTATGGGCCTCCCCCATTCCTTAAGGTATCCCATGCATGGTCACTTGAATACTACAATGGAGAGAACTGGCCTTATGATCATTGAGCTAGGTGATTATAAGGTGTCTTGCTTAATGACCACAGCAACTTACAATCAAATTTCCAGACTTATTTGTGGCCTTATGTCAAGGACTTCCTGCATATAGAACTTCCAAAACATAAGAATTTCTCACAAAAACTAAATACTCAACAGATATTTGCAGATTATTTCATCTTAATTTACAAAAACTCTTTTCTAGAGAAACAACAGTTGAAAAAATTAATTTTAAAAAGTAGAGAAAAGCTCCCAAATAGGTATAGAAAGGATACTGACAAAATCATCAAATCCTAGGAGCGTGCCAACAATTTCTTTATCACTTTTCATTACAATGTGAATACGAGAGCCTATACACTTGTCTACCAGTTCTGTTGCATAGAAAAACAGATATTAATATTTTAAAAGAAATATTATCTCCCAGATAGTGTACATTCAAAACACTGCATTTAAAATGTCTACATCGTGCTACATCAACTTTTAATATAAATGCTATTATTATACAGTGGAACCTCAGGTCACAAACGCTTATGTTCGCGACCAAATTCGGCGACGACCAAAAATTTGAGAAAATTTTTGCTTCTCTCCGTGAACAGATCTTCAGGTGCCAATCAGTACAGCCACGGTGATTTTCCCTGCCATGGCGATTTACCCTTCCGCACATGTGCAAAACTGCATGCATATGCGCTGTCAGTCTCGCTTCTGTTCGCGACCAAATCGGGTTTTGACCAAAGTCCTGGAATTGATTACAGTCGTGACCCAAGGTATGCACTTATACCTTGATGTATTTTCTGGTTGTCCGGGAAAGAATGGATTTAAAACCAAAAAAAATAAAATAAAATCAAACGTTTCATTTTTGAATTATACACATTTTTGTATAATAGTCATAAATTACAATAAAAATGACAGCACAACAAAATGGGTTACAATGTAGGATGGCAAAATCGGAAATACTCTCCACTTGACCATTCCTGGGATTGCTACAATAGGGGGAAAATGCAAGCCATACTGTTGATTTGTTTGAGTTCTCAAACAAAAAAGACTATGCATTCAAAATTAATTAAATAAGAATGAACTTCATGGGAGTTCATTCTCAACTGAGCAATTATGCAAACAGCAAAGTAACAGTGATACACGAAACTGCACATAACTAATTCTTTCCTCAAATATTTTTTGCTTTGTAAGAGGACTGCTGCAAAACTATTTACAGCTCTGTGATGAAGGCTATTTCATTTGTGGTGCTGCAGTTCAGATGAATGAATCTTTTCCTTCATGTATGAGCCTGTGTGGTAAGTGTATATAAACAGAGAGGGGAAAGGAGACAGTATGACAAAGGAGCTAAGGATAGTCTTATAACTTAGGAATCTACCCGTTCAGGATGAGTAGGAACAATGCTATTGCCCACCTTATTCTTGGAAAAGAATGAAAGCAACCAGCCTATAAACTATTATACCATATATGCAATTTCTGTCCATGACCATGAGCTCACAAGCAAAGCTTCTTTTCTTCTCTACCAATCCTCTACTGGGAAGCTATTATATATTGAAGAAGTGCGTTTATAGTGTTCTACTGATTCCCTTTTAAAGGTTGCAAAAAGTTGGTTATCAAAGAACCAGTGCTTCAGGCATCAGCTAGAGCTTCAGTTGCTTTGTTTTTTTCTAACAGAAAAAGACAAAAGGAATGCCAAAAATGGTTCATAGGGAAAATCTCCTTCAAAATGTTCAAAGCTGTTTAATGTGGGTTCCTTTTAGGAGCTGGATGAACCTAGACAGTATACTTTCAGAATGGAGTTGTGACTTTAGTCATAACCAATCCAGCTTCCGTGACCCAAATCCTTATTTAGAATAGGACACTGTTATAACACTCTATTTTCCTTACCCACACTATTCATAAAATCCACCCAGGTACAAAATGTTAAACATTATTCCATGAAACCGAACAACATACTCTTGTTCCAATTATTCTTTCAAATCTTATCTTTCTCACATATCACTATATTGATTATCAAGAGATTTTGCAAAAGGAAGAAAGGTTATAACTTCAAGCACAAGTTTATGAATAAACTCGTACCCCATCCAATTGGAATCTCTTTTATATTTCAAAATACTTTATTGTGTATGCTTATAATATAAAATGCAGTATATTTGTAAAATGCTTCCCATTATCTTTAAATACAAAACTTGATTTCAAACCTTTACACTATGCCTACAGGGGAGAAAGCAATTAATTGTCACCTATAATATAAACTGTCCTCTATTGCTAGAGGCTCTTGAGCCTCATCTGCCTCAAACCTTAGAATGAAAACAGCAGAATGGGAGAACGATTCTTTTTATCTGTGCAGTTTTTTACTTTACTTTCACTGATATACCATCCCATTCTACCAACAGCCTGATATAATCCAAATATTTCTTTTTCGTTCTATCTCTTGCTTAGAAACCACTTCAATTTCAGCAGCTTTGACCAACTTGGAGCCCTTCTGACGCGTTACTGCGAGAATAGTCAACATTAGGCCCATTGGCGGGAGTTACGGAAGGCTGCATCCTATTAAAGGGGACCCATGCCCATGAAAAGCAGTGCTCCTCTGCTTTCGATCCCGCATCACAAGCTGGACTTTTTCTACACCCTCTGTCATTTGCAAAAGGCACTCAGGCAAGCCTACTCTAATCTTCCGATTTGCACACCGGGCCACCCATACACGCGGGCATGATTTTCATTACCAAGCGGCAAAAGCTGGGACGGATTGGTAGTCACGTTGGCCGCCATTCTTCAAGAAGATCTAGCCAATCAACTCCGCTTCCAATTATTGGCGTTGGTGCGAGGCTATTGGTCGAAACGGGGAAGCGGGAGACAGTGAAGCAGACACTAGAAGTCGAAGAGGAATAATCGAGCATCCAGCGCGAGGAAAGGCACAGAAATCCCCGCGACAAACTCGTTGAATAGCTATCAATGCCCATTGCATAAAATAAAAGATACAGGCTTTAAACATAGATGAAATTTACATCGCGGAAATGAGTAATTGTTTTATGTCTGTTATTTGGGAAATAATTAGAGGGATAGAAAATGGCTGCTGATTCAAATCTAAATGTTACGGGGGGCGGGGAATAATCTGGCGAGTATATTTATATTATAGACCACTCCGGAGAAGTGTAATTTCAGAACATATTCTAATGCCAAAAGAATGAACATGTTTATAATTTGTATTATTATTCCTGACTACTGCTTGCTAGCTGTACTTCACGAAGTCGGCATCCAACTAGAAATTCTACGTAAATTTTGGCTTAAGAGAAAGTTTTGCGGCGGGAGGGGTTTTTTTCAACAGGCAATAAGTAATACTTACCCTGGAGGAATTGTTAATATGCCGTGTTAGCCACTGTGCCCTTCTAGCATCATCTTTTTGAAGTATTTGCATCATTCTGTATAATGATCTATGTTAAAACAGTATTCTGCATTTATCCCTCATTTCTTGTCCGTTTTTTTATCTCAACTCTTGTTGACTACTTGGCATATCTCCCATACTCCCATGGGATCTTTTATCTTCTTATCTCGTTCTTGTTTAAGTATTTCTTCTATCCCTTTCCCTTCTTCATTCTTTTGAATCTTCAATACACCTTTCAATGATCTTTTCCTCACCTCAGAGGTGTCTTTCTGTGTATCTCCTTCTAACTTTTAATCTCTTAAAAGTATAATTCACCATTTCTGTTTCAGCTTTGACTGTCTCTTCTTTTTTATCTTTTTGTATCATTTATCATTTTCCCTCTCCTGTCCTTTCCTCTGGTCTTTCTATTTTATTTTCTGTTTCCTGAGTTTCATGTTTGTTGTTTAATGTCTTTTGGTCATAGTTTCCTGGTCTCATAACTACATCATGTATCAATTCTTTTATCCCCCTATGGTTCCTTGTCATCATTTCCTGCGTACCTTGGAGGGTCAATAATATTTCTTTTAGTAAGGTATTTATTTCTCCTTGCAGTCTCATTTTAACTTATTTTAATAAATTTAAAATTTTACTCCGTAATCTGTCAGAATCCCAATATCCTAGTTATGTCTCACCAAGATAGCCAATATTAGAGCAGTTCAGACAATCACTCCATTAATTAGTCCCTTAACAGTGTAGGAAGGGAACATAAAGAGACACACAAACCATAAGGAAAACTTTTAATCCCAGAGATAAATACAGTAGGAATGGCCAGGAAAAAAACACAGATCACAGTCAAGTGCTATCACAAGAAGCTGCTGCTCCAAACATTGAGATCAGGAAGTAACCTCAAAGTCAGCATAAACACATTAGAATGAGGAACATTGAAACCCCTTATAGAAACTAATAGCCCAGAAGGGAAAAGACAGAAATAGAGTAATTAAAAGATTCAAAAATAGGAAAACATAAAGAAATACAAAACACCTAAGGCAACAGACCACGACAACAAAGGGAAGCAAAGAGGGAGACACCCAAGATCGATCACGAACACCATACCAGTTTCAAAAGACACTTAGGACAGATAAGATTAAATTAGAAATCCAATCAAGCCCTAGCAAGCACTCCCCATCAGCCTTACGAATAATTCCAAATAAGGAATAAATCCATTAAGCACAGGAATCACACGAGGCACAAACCATTAAATATAATAGAAACAAAAAAGCTATTCTTAAAGGAAAAAGGGTATAAAAACATCCAGTTACTCACAGTCAGATTGTTAGCCCAGGAATCTGTGTCCTCGCTACCACTCATGCCACTTGTATCCCTTCCTGCAATAAATAAAGGAGGTCTTGCTTTCAGCAGCTGTTTCCATCTCAATTTCTAGACCGTGCCGGCAACCCTTCCCAGCGGGAAATTCAAACCTAGCGGAGGAGATTTCACATTAAATTCAATAACAGTCTCCACTTTGTTTCATAATTCCAAACTACTTCATACTCACACATTGTCCAACCTATTTATAATCCCCAAGGTTCTAATGAATGTCTTCACAGTCTGTCTCCAAGCACCAAGTATAATCAGTTGCAGGTGTTTAGTCCAGCCAATCTATCCTGCTCAAAACAATTTTCACTTCATCCACTTTTTCTAGCTTTATATTGCCTTTCATGGCCAGCAGGTGTCACTGTTACTTTTTTTCTCCACTTTTGCTGCAAATAAAATGTCTCCAAATAAAAATATTTTCCAATAGTTTCCCAAAATTCATCAGGTCAAGGTGGTAGTAGTAAGAGTATAATCCAGAATTTTGAAATAATTTAATTTTTAAAGAGCTAACCATTGCAAGTCTGTCCCTTTTAAAATTACTTCTGACTGCATTTTTCTTTCTTTACCAAATTTGACAGTAGCTCCAGGTCTTTAGTCACTGCTATTTACCTCCATTGAGTCCCACTTTCCACAGGGGGTGCTTTCCCACAGGGAAAATTCCATGGCAAAAGTTAGAAAAATTCTTACCCAGACTGAGCACACTGTTACAAGATCTTTTCTTTCTTCACTTCCATTTCAGCTGTTTTCACGGCTTCCGTTCAGCCATAATAGCCGTCTTCTTTTCGGTCAGTTCAGGGAGTTTTCTTCGGGTCAGTCAAGAAGACTGCTCTCCTCGCAACCACTGAAGCATCACCTCTACCTTCATTACCCCTACAGGGTGACTTTCGGCCTGTAAAGCCTCCAGACTTGAAGAAATCGGCAGGACTTTGTGAAGCTGCTGCTCATCCGCACCACTTCACCGCTAGGTCCACTGCAGAAACAAAGAAATGCTGAAATAAAGAATTCAGGAAATACTGACTTAAGAAAAAATATAGTTGTTGTTCCTGCATCTATGCTAGAAGTCTGCAACCTTAAACACTCAAAAGAGCTATTTGAATCCTTTCCAACAGAAAACACTGGGAGCCAATAATTTAACAACCGGTGTGACCGGGTGGGCATGGCCAACTCAACATCACTCACTCCCACCCAGTCACATGAACCCCCAGCCACTCCTATCCAGCTGGTCATTAGAGCAGAGAACCGGTTCTTAAATTATTTACTACACCTGGCCCCGGCTCACCCCTCCCCTCCCAGCCAGTTCTCGCCACACCCGGCCTCAGGTGTGTTGTTCACCTTTTTCTCCCTCTGTGTCTGTCTGTCTGTGTATCTATCTCTGTCTCTTGTCTCTCTCTGTCTCTCTGACACCCCTGTTAACGGGCAAATGGGCCATGGATGCATTGTGTCTCTGCATCGTAATGGGCTCCAGGAGGAGGGGACCCATCTCTCTCATTGTGAAGCGCGCTAAATTCCATTGTCCTGCACAAGATGCTGTGAGAGCAGCGGGCAGACCATGGAGGTGGCAACTGCTCCGAGCCTGAAGCCACTTATAGCTTTGAGCCCAAAGTGACAGGAGGCTAGAGCTGCCTTGAACAGAAATGTACCGCAACGAAGGTAGAATGCTGTTGCCACGCAAAGGCAAGTACAGGGGTAGTTCCCTCCCATTCTGGAATATGGAGCTCCAACCCCTGCCATCACCCTTAGTTTCTCAGGCCAGGTGAGGAGTGACTGGGAGGGGAGAACCAGCCAGTGGTGGGATCAGCCGACGGAGCATAGCAGAGGGCCGAAAGAGCTTTATGCAGCTCCAGAGCCACCAGTTGCAGACCCCTGATCTATGCAGAGCACAATGGATTTTTCACAAGTAGTGTAAATGAATTAAAAACATTCATGGAGTTTATATTAATATTGTCATTTCCTGAATTATGAAAAAAAATATTCCAAAATCATTAAAAACTCAATGAAATCTTGTATGTCTAAATGGTATAGACACATACAGCAATCACACTTCAATTTATATACTACTTTACAGTGCTTTACAGCCCCTCTCTAAGCAGTTTACAGAGTCAGCATATTGCCCCCAACAATTTGGGTTCTCATTTTACTCACCTTGGAAGGATGGAAGGCTGTGTCAACCTTAAGCCTGGTGAGAATTGAACTGCCATATTGCAGGCAGCCAGCAGCCAGCAGAAGTAGCATGTAGTACAGCACTCTAACCATTGTACCACCGTGGCTCATATCCTAATACAGTGGAACCTCAGGTCATGAACGCTCCTGCTCACAACCAAATCGGGTGGCGAACAAAAAATCCACCTGATTTTTGAATCGGGTGATGATTCAATAATCAGGTAATAAACAAAATTGGCGCAGAAAGATTCCCTTTCTGTGCCAATTTCCCCTTTGGCACTATTTTTTTTTTACTGAATGCATGCGCAGTCAATTGTGCTTCTGGACATGACCAAATCAGGTCACGACCGGAGTCCAGGAACGGGTTAGGGTTAGGGTTCCGCTGTATGTGGAAGAATTCTTTCACAAACAAGACAATTTTCCTTAAGCTATAAACATTACTGGTACATAGAGATGTACAGTTTAAGAATATTTTCTTTACATGGCTCAATTACACAATGGACTGCAAATTCACCAGTCATATTTTAATAGATACCATAGATAACTTTGTCATTTTTTAACTATGGGCACACTGGCACATTAAAAATGAAATCCTGCTCTCAAAAGTATACAGATAGATAACACACGCACACACATACAAAATTAATTGGCCGCTCCCAGCAAACCACATATATTTTCTCAGACTAACCAATATTTTGATTTATAAATAATCTAGCATTTTTTTCATTTATTTGAAATTAGAACAATAATTATTTATTAAATTTCTATGCTAGTCATCTCCCCTACAAGATGACCCTGGGCAACTTACAAATTGTGGAAACTAGTGAAATATAAACTAATAGTTTAGTTTACTTTATTGTCATTACACTTTGTACAATGAAATTAAATACCATTTTCAGTGTACATTATGACTATGAAAATAAACACACACATCCTTCACATTCTGTACATTGAATTGAAAACCTCTGATATCGCATTAATATTGCACTATACATTAGAATTCAATAGAGATACTGCCCTGGGAGAGAAGCTGTTTTTCAGCCTATTTGTCCTTGTTTTTATTATCTTGTATTGTCTGCCAGATGGTAATAGTTCAGAATAAAAGGGTGCCCAGGATGAGATGGATCTTTGAGAATGTTTTGAACTTTCTTAAGGCAGCGAGAGCTATAAAGCTCTTCCAAAGAGGGGAGAGGGCAACCAATGATCTTCTGGGCAATGATGTTAACCCTCTGGAGTGCTGTCCCATGTGTGCAATTGGCAAACCATACACAGGTGCAGTATGTTAAGATACTTTCTGTGGTGCAGTGGTAGAAAGTCATCAGCAGTTTTTCATTCAGTTGTTGTTTTCTGAGAAGTCTCAGGTAGTATAATCTCCACTGGGCCCTTTTGACCAGTGCTGCAATGTGAGCACCTCAGGTCAGATCCTCTTTTATGGTAACACCCAGAAACTTAAAATTGGCCACTTGTTTTATTTGTTTGTTTATTTGTTTATTTATTTATTTGGTTTGTCAATTGCTTACAAGATAATAGGTATAAGTAAAAACATAGTTATGAATACATGGATACATATAAGAAAAAAAATAAAGAAACAATAGGACAGAGACGGTAGGCACGTTGGTGCACTTATGCCCGCCCCCTACAGACCTCTTAGGAAAAGGGTGTGGTCAATAGTAGACAGTCTAAGGTTAAATTTTTGGAGGTTTGGGGAAGAAACCACAGAGTCAAGTAGAGTATTCCAGACATTGATCACTCTGTTGCTGAAGCTGTATTTCCTGCAATCAAGTTTGGTGCGATTAACCTTGAGTTTGTATCTATTGTGTGCTCTTGTATTGTTATGATTGAAGCTGAAGTATTCATTAACAGGGAGTTCCGGTTTGTCAGGCTTCAGCGACGGCAGGAATTCGCGATTGTGCGCGATTCCTGCTGCGCTCGCCGCCAGAGTGCCTCCGATCCAGCTGGATTTGGAGGCTATAGTTATCCCATAGAGATAACTGAAGATAGGGGAGATCCGGGCAGGGGTCTGGGGGCATCGCAACCCCCTTCCTCAGCCAGCTCAACTCCCTTTTCCAAAGGCGGTGGAGTGGTGGTCAGCAATGGCCACCACAAAGAACCTTTCAGCCAGACAAGTTTGTGCAGGAGGAAGTTGAGAAAGTGAAAGGTTTTGGCTGAACCGGGACAACAAGTAACATCTGAATACCCTGGATATTTAGCTCTTTAAAGGATACATTGTTTCCCAAGAAGATCCTAAAAAGCTGCGGATGAAAGTGGAAAGGGAAAGTTTTTTTTCTTCCACTCTCCTTCCCTACGGAGATAGCAGATGGAAATCGGAAATACCCGCTTTGGCCACAGAAGGTAACTAATTTTGAAAATTAAAGCCAAGGGGACATTAAAGATTTCTGAACATTGATATTTAAAAATCAAAATCTTTTTGCTATAAGTGGGAAGGAAGAGGTAAATGATTTATACTAAGATTTTGCTGGAGGAGACTTCTTGGAGTTTATAAGATCAGCGACTAAACTGCAAAAAAACTTCTAAAAAATCATTTTGGAATTGTGTAATTGAACTCTACCCCAGGAAGAGAAAGTATTAAAAGAAGAAAGTGCTAAATGAAACAGTTTGTGTTGATTTTGATTGCTGGATGACTTTGGGACTTTTGCAAATTCTCTTTTGAAAGACTAAAAGCATTTGGATTGTTTAAAAAAAACACCTCACAATGGCATTATCTGTGGAAGAATTGAAAATAGAATTTAAAAAGCTAAAAGAAGAGAAACAAGAAGGCAAGGGCTCTTCTGGATCTGTTTTTCACTTCTTAGAAATGGCGATTTCTACTTATCAGGAAATACAGCAACAAGAAAGCTGGGATGATGAAGAAGAAGCCATCTTTAATGGACAAACAACTTTAGTTGAGGAAGAAAAGGGAAAAAGGGGAAAGAAAATGGAGAATTCAAGATTTAAAAAAACAATCAAGAAAGGGAAAAATAAGGTGAAAAATCGATATAATGTCAGAAAGCAACAGAAAAGAGGAATACAACAGAGAGGGGAGACTAAGAGGGTGGAGATTGAGAGATGGGGGGGTAAAAAGGCTAGATTCGACAAGAAAGGAGGGGGAAAAGGGAAGAGAGGTTATAAAGGCTTAAAACAAGATGTTAAAAAACAGGGTTTTTTTAGAGACAAAGGGTAAAATACAATTTAAAAAGTGATTCTGCAAAAGTACGTAAGATTGTATTGTATTTGTATTTGAAATAGAGTTAGAAAATTGGAATATTTTATGTGTTAATAGAATATTGTAGGGAATGTGTAAAATGTCTAAGATTTAATAATAGAGTTTAATTAATTTGTTATGGTACATTGTTTTTACTACACTATAAGCTTATTATGTTTTTTATTTTAAAATGTTACATAGAATGTACTAAGCAGAATCAGAATGGAAATTATGTATTATTTTAAGTGTTAAATTTGTGGGAAAGATAGAAAGATGTCATACTTCAACCAGTGATTACAGGAAAAATTTTGTATTAAAGAGAAAAGATAAATAGATAATTGAAAAAGAATGGACAAAAGATACAATGATTTAAATTGAGATGAAGTAAATAAAATAGAATTAAGAGAGTGAAAAGAAGGGAGAAGACATATAGAAAATATAGAATGTTAAATAAGATATGAAATAGTATATAAGGTGAGCATGAATTTGATTTATGTCTGTACAAAAAGATGTAACCCAGGGATAAGCCGCTTTCTAAAAAGAAGTTTTATGTTTTCATGTTCTGTGTTTTGTTTGTTTATGTTTGTTTATTGAGAATTAAGAATGTTGGATGAGAACATATGAAATTGTAAATAAGACAGATGAAAGTATAAGTTTAATGAATAAAATTTAATAGAAGTAAAGGGAAAAATAGTGAGAACTTGGAAAAAGAGTAATAAGATATGAAGTTGAATACACAAGATGCATATTAAATTGTGTTTGTATGGAAATGTGATAATTTGGAACTATGCTGTACTTAAACAAGATGTTTTATTTGTTTTGTTAAAACTTAAGCAGTTTTTAGAAAAGATGTTTTATGTTCTTACATTTTATGTTTTGTTTGTTTTTGTATTGTCTTTGAAAATTAATAAAATTTGTTTTAAAAAAAGTATTCATTGACAGGTAGGACATTGCAATGTATGATTTTATATACTATGCTTAGATTGGACCGAAGGCAGCGTAGTTCTAGGTTTTCTAGGTCTAGAATTTCAAGTCTGGTGGCATAAGGTATTCTGCAACGAGTAGAGGAATGGAAATATATCTTGTGAAATATTTCTGGACTTTCTCAACTGTGTTAATATCAGATACATAATGTGGGTTTCAGACTGATGAGCTGTATTCGAGTATCGGTCTAGCAAATGTTTTGTATTCTCTAGTTAGTAGTGTAATATTACCAGAGAAAAAGCTAAGATTAGGTTTACAACTCTTAAACGCCTTTTTGGCTATGGAGTTACAGTGGGCTCTAGCACTTAGATCATTAGAGAGGAGTACTCCAAGATCCTTGACAGAATTTGGATCATCAACAAGGTCTGTTATATTTTCAGCCTGTATTTTATTTTCTGTTTGTTTGTTTTTTGCCAATATGTTAGACAGAGCATTTATTTGTTGAGATTTGAAGTTGCCATTTGTTTGACCATTCTGATACATAGTCAAGGTCTTTTTGAAGGGTTGTAGTATTGTCTGTGGTGTTGAATAGCTTTACATCATCAGCTAAGAGAACACTGTTGCTGTTAATATAATCACAGAGGTCATTTATGTAGAGTATGAAAAGAGTTGGTCCTAGAACACTGTCTTGGGAGACACCACTGTTGACAGGTACAGAATTTGATAGCGTGCTCCCAATTTTGACCATTTGTTGTCTATTTGACAGGAATGTTTCTATCCAGTTATGCAGGTGTCCAGAGATACCGTAAGATTTCAGTTTTAGGAGTAGTTTGTCGTGAATCAAAGGCTTTACAGAAGTCTATGTAGATTGTGTCTATTGATTTGCTCTGATTGAGTTGTGAAGTCCATATGTTTTTGCAGTGTAAGAGTTGCAGATTACAGGATAGTTTTTTTCTGAAACTAAATTGTTTATTAGAGATTAGGTTGTTTGTCTCTAAGTGGAGGATGATGGATTGGTTAATAATGACTTTACAGGTGACACAGCATAAAGAGATTGCTCTGTAATTTTCAACTAGGCTGGGGTCTCCCTTTTTGAAGATGGGGATGACCATGGTTTGTGACCATAGTTTTGGCAAGGAGCTGGTCCTGAAAGATTTTTCAAAGATTATGCTTAGAGGTTCGGCTATGGCAGTGGATAGCTTTTTAAAATAGGCACATATTCCGTCCGGTCCAATAGATAGAGATGGTTTTAGATTGCGTAGTGCTTTTTCAACATTGTCTTCTGTAAAATCGATATGTATTAGATCATTGTGGTTGTCTGTGGTTTGACTAGGTAATACTGGGCATGATCCATTGCTGTTTACAAATACTAAGCCAAAGAATGTATTAAAGAGGTTGGCTTTAATGGTGTCGTTGTTGCAGTCTTTACTATTTGGTCCTTTCAGGGGTGGGATGGACCTTGAGGGCTGTGAAAATATTTACAGACCCGTCACATCTCGGACATAAACTGTTTCAACTCCTTCCCTCAAAACAACGCTATAAAGCACTGCACACCAGAACAACTAGACACAAGAACAGTTTTTCCCCAAAAGCCATCACTCTGCTAAACAAATACTTCCCTCAACACTGTTCAACTATTTACAAAGTGTACACTACTATTGCTGTTAATCTTCTCATCACTCCTTATCACCCATCCCCTCCCATTTGTGATTGTAGGACTGTAACTTTGTTGCTTGTATCCTTATGATTTATATTGACTGTCTCCTAGTATGATTTGATTGTTGATTGTACCCTACGACTATCATTAAGTGTTGTACGTTTTGATTCTTGATTCTTAACGAATGTACCTTTTCTTTATGTATACTGAGAGTATTTACACCAAGACAAATTCCTTGTGTGTCCAATCACACTTGGCCAATAAAGTATTCTATTCTGTTCTATTCTATCCTATTCTATTGAGTCTTTTAGTTTGTTGTTTACAAAATTGTAGAAAACACAGGTGGAATTGGTGTGTGGAAGGTTTTCCTCTTGTTTAATGTGATAATTGGTGCATTCAGCCTTTATCTGGTGCCATAAATTTTTGTATCGGCTTTTGAAGTTGGCAACGTGACCAGATTTGTTTTTCCATCAAAGTGATTTCTTTTTTGATTGAAGCTTCCTTACTGTTATGGGTAATTTGTTTTTTCTGGTTTTGGGAGTTGTTATTGGTACATATAGTTTGACGACTCTTTTGACGTCAAGTAAAAATATGTTGTAATGGTCTTCTACAGTATTGCATGTTCCACTCCGTCTCCATTGATAAGCAAGTGCTGGATGTCTGATCTGTTTCTTCTATAGTCCACTATAAGCTCCTTGGTCTTACTGATGTTGAGCACCGAGTTATTGTCTCCACACCATGAAAGCAACCAGTCTACAATAGCTAATTGTATTGTGTTACTGATAAATATTGAACATATATAGCAATCTATGTTTGTCTTAAGGTTGGTTTCTGAGGTTCTGATACTATTTTTGAAGAGAGAGTTTAGATTGAGCCTGCACTTTCATGTAACTTTTGTTGAAGTTTATTTACTTAAATTTAAATATTACTTCATAAATTATTTACTTGCTTTTTTATGTAAAAGTATGATTAATATATTGGATTATTTTCCAGATTGTACAGCATTTAAGCTACTTGTGGGTGTTTCACTTTATTATTAGACTGAAACCTAAGCTACATCGGGAAATCTAAGCAGACACCGTACTAACAATGTAGCAGTCTTTGTGAACGAATGCACATCGTTGAATCACACAAGGTCCTAGTAAGGGTAGAATGGCCAGAGTTAGTTTCTGCTCCTTTAAGAACAAAGCACTGATCGATGGTTGCCAGGAGAAACCAACCTGAGGTAATAGGGTAAAGAAACTCCTTCCTGTCATAACATATTTTTGCAGGCAGTCGCTATATTCCTATAGTGAAGGGTCATTTTAGAGCGTATATGTCCTAACATAACCCTTCCCTCTGGAATTAACCCTTGTAGCTTAAGCCGTTTTTTTGAAGATCTCCCGGCACCCGCCTGTGAGTTGTTTTTCACCCTCGAGTCCACGAAAGACTGTCTACCCGAGCGGTCCGACCACCCGTTCCTTCTTCGTCTCCTATAGCTACGCGGTCAATCCGGATGGCTTGAGTAACGACACTAATTCCACAGGCGCTACTGAGCGTGCTCAGACTCCTGGAGCATGCTCAGTGACAGCCAAACTGCAACTTCTGTCGTTCGACGAGTTTCACGCGTTCAGCAAGAGGAAGCGCTCCCAGCCCCGCAATAAACGGCTTCCCGCTGCAGGGCGACAGCGGTGTGGTCTCCTAGATGGAGCGAAGGGCCAAAGGGAATCCCGATCTCTGCATTCGAACTGGTGGCAGTCCTGTGCTACACATCGTGGTGGTCGGTTTCCATCACAAAAAGGGCTGCCAGGTGAGCGGCTGCCAGCTAGACTGGCTTCCTTGACCTATCCTTTCACTCTTTTATGCTTCTTCCCGCTTTCCAGCCATGCTTCCTTACGTATTACATCTCTTCTGGTGCCCGGCCACCCCATTTTTCCTGACACTCATCTTCTATGTATAATACATGGTCTTTTCATTTATTTCCATTGCCCAGCTTTTCTAAAGCTACTGCCTTTCCGCGATTGAGACTACAATATAAGTTAGTCCCAACCAGCATGCTAATAGTGGCTATTCATAATTATAGTATTAACGCATTATGGAGTGTTCTTTACAATTAAACAATTAACCCATCTTACTGTTTCTGTATACCTATAGGCATATTATATGATGAGGTATCATCAAAAATTGCATATACATCTATTTCTAAATGTGAGAGAAAATCTGTATGTGTGTGCACAACTCTACATAACTATACTGTAGAAGTATATAATTAACTCATCCAAATGTCCAGATACCATGAAGCTTCAGGTCACTTATATTTCTGAGACATTTCTAAGTATTTCTAGACATTCTTTTAACTAAATTAAACCAGCTATCAGTACCTGAACACACTTGTAAGTGGATCATAAGCTTCTTAACAGACAGGAAGCAGCAAGTGAAGCTAGGCAGAATCACATCTGATACCTGTACAATTAGCACATACACACACACACACCCCAGGCTGTGTGCTTTCTCCACTTCTCCCTCTATACCAATGACTGCATCTCAAATGATCCATCTGTTAAAATACTGAAGTTTGCAGATGACACAACAGTGATTGGTCTCATTAGAGACAATGACAAATCCGCATACAGATAGAAGGTTGTACAACTTGCCTTGTGTTGTAACCAGAACAATCTGGAACCGAACACACTCAAATCCGCAGAAATGATGGTAGACTTTAGAAGAAACCCTCCCATACTACCACCTCTTACAATACTAGACAACATAGTATCAACAGTAGAGACCTTCAAATTTCTAGATTCTATTATATCACATGACCCAAAATGTACATCTATCATCAAAAACATCATCAAAAAAGCACAACAAAGAATGTTATTTCTGCACCAACTCAGAAAACTTAAACTGCCCAAGGAGCTGCTGATACAGTTCTACAGAGGAATTATTGAGTCTGTAATCTGCACCTCTAGAACTGTCTCGTTTGGTTCTTCAACCCAACAAAACAGACACAGACTTCAGAGGATAATTAGGACCTCAGAAAAAACAATTGCTACCAACCTCCCTTCTATCGAGGACCTGTATACTGCACGAGTCAAAAAGAGGGCTGCGAAAATATTTACAGATCCCTTCACATCCCGGACATAAACTGTTTCAACTCCTTCCCTCAAAATGACACACTAGAGCACTGCACAACAGAACAACTAGATACAAGAACAGTTTTTTCCCAAACACCATCATTCTGTTAAACAAATAATGCCCTCAACACTGTCCAACTATTTACAAAGTCTGCACTATTACTATTAACCTTCTCATCACTCCTATCACCCATCCCCTCCCACTTGTGACTGTATGACTAACTTTGTCACTTGTATCCTTACGATCTATATTGACTGTTTTCTAGTATGCTTTCATTGCTTATTGTACTCTATGACTATTATTAAGTGTTGTACCTTATGATTCTTGACTCTTGACAAATGTATCTTTTCTTTTATGTATACTGAGAACGTTTGCACCAAGACAAATTCCTTGTGTGTCCAATCACACTTAGCCAATAAAGAATTCTATTCTGTTCTATTCTATTCTATTCTAATTTACTTTTATCCTTACAGATTTTTTTAATATAAATTTTTATTGAATAAACATTAAAAACAATTGAAAACAGTTCTTGGCCATCATTTTGGCCATACAATCTATAGTATAAAAATACATATGACAGTTAATTTCCTTTTTCCCTTATGTTATTAGTATAGTACTAGCTGCATAATATTTCTGTTTACGTTGATCTACATTTATATACAATTATATACATATTTACAACCGTCTTTTATACTCATACATTCGTATCATCTCGTATTTGTCCATTATATTTCATTCTCTTTAGTTTACAAAACTTTAGCTTTCATTCCTATAAAGTGTCAGCCCTTTCTTTCTTTTTCCTTGACTCTAGCCATTGATACATTTTACTCCAGACTTCATAATACTCTGTCTCACCCTTACCTTTGATTTCTAAAGTTAGTCTTTCCATCTCTGCACAGACTAATATTTCCTTATTATTTCACTTTCTCTAGGGGTATCTTCATTCTTCCAATTTTGGGCATGCACCAATCTCGCAGCTGTCATTTTATGAATCATTAAATATATTGTTCCTTTACTGTATTTCTCATTAATAATTCCCAGTAAGAATGTTTCTGGTCTGAACACTACTTTCTGGTTAACCATCTCTTCCATCCAAACCTTTATTTTCCGCCAATATTTTTTTGCTTTTATACATTTCCATCACATATAATAATAGGTCCCTATCTCTATATTACATTTCCAACAATGTGGTGATATACTTTTACTAATTTTTCCCAATCTAGTTGGAGGAAGATGCCATCTGTAAAACATTTTAATTGGTTATCTTTATATGAAGTTTCCAATGTTATTTCTTTCCCCTAATTTTTGCCAATAGTCTAACTCAATATTATAAATGAAATTTTGAGCCCATTTTATAATTACTTTTTTGACTTGCTCCTCCTCCATTTTACATTCTAGTAAATATAAAAATATATTCTCTTGATTGTTTTCCCCTCCGTTCCTAATAGTATCTTATCCAATGCCATCAATCCTCTCTGTATGTCCCATTCTGTCTTTCTTGTATCTTGATTGGATTTGTAGGTATGCCCACCATTCAAGTTGTATCCGTTCTTCTTTCAGTTCATGTCTGGATTTTAGTTCCCCTTTTCAATCTAGTAGATCTTTGTATGTAATGACTTTCTCCAGTTTCATGAAATTTGGATGCACTATTGCTTCTAGTGTTGAGAGCCATACCGGAGTCTTCATGTAATTTTGCTGTTTAGATTTTATCCATACCGTAAGTAGAGCATATTTTACCTAATTCCTCTGGAAATACTGGTGGACTGTCTTTCATCCCATAAAAAAGTGTGCCATCCTGATTGTAGGTCATGTTCTTCCAATGTTAATAACCTCCTATTTTTTAATTTTATCCACTTTTGCTCTCAATTTATTGCAGTGGCTTGGTAATACAGCTCCCAGTCAGGTAAAACAAATCCCCCTCTTTCTTTGGCATCTTGCAATAATTTTAATTTAATTCTTGGTTTCCTTCCCTGCCAAATAAATTTCAACATTGTTTTATTCAAATCTTTCTCTAATTTTATTGGTATATTTTGGAAAAGAAAAAGTATTTTAGGTAGAATATTCATTTTTATTGCTGCAATTCTCCCCACAAAGGAGAGTTGCAGATTTCCCCATCTTTCTAATTCTTTCTTTGTTTGATTGGTCAAATTAATATAATTATCCTTTTTAATTGTTATATACCTTGCTGATAGTTATATTCCCAAATATTTTACTTTCTTTACTATTTGAATACTTATCTTCTCAGCCAAATCTTTTTTCTGTGAATTTGTCATGTTTTTTATTATCATTTTAATTTTATCTTTATTTATTTTTAGTCCTGCTACTTCCCTGTACTCCTCCAGTAAGCCTTGTGCCTGATTGCAGTGGTTCCTCTATAATGAATACAAGGTCACCTGCAAATTGCCTGTAATTTGTACATTTCTTTCTTAATATTTAGCACTCTAATTTGTTGTCTTTCCTAATAGTTCTTGTTAACACTTCCAATAATAACGGTGATAATGGACATCCTTGTCTTGTGCCTTTCCTGATTTTAAAACTTTGCAGTACTTCTCCGTTGAGAAGACTCTCGCCTCTTGTTTACTGTATATAGCTTTGATTATATTAATAAAATTTTCACCAAAATCCATATAGTTCAACTCTTTTAACATGAAATTCCAATTTATGTTATCGAAGGCTTTCTGTGCATCAAGGAATATCAATGCTACTTGTTTTTCACAGTGAACCTCATAATATTCTAAAATGTCCCCTTGGTGCTACAAACTCATTTTTAGTGCCCCCCACCCCCTATAAATAGCATTATGAGGAAGATAGTAACAGTAAAATTCAAACTGTAACAATGAATTGCACATTTATTCAAAATCCAATTTAAAAATCTTTGAAAATCCATTTTAAAAATCCTGTTCTGTGGGCATGGCCTAATTTGTGGGTGTGGCTTGGTGGTAATGTGACTGGGTGGGCATGGCCAGGTGACTGGCAAACCAAATACAAATGGTCCTTGCTTAATGGCTGGTTGCTTAGCAAGTGTTCTAATTTATGGCTGACCTCCCCAGAGCTGTTTGACTTGTTTTTGGAGTTTTGACAGCCACGCACACAACCACACACACACACACACACACACACACACTCACACTCCCTTCTAACCCTGCTGGAGCAGGTGGTTGGACTAGATATCTCATTCACTTTCTCTTCCCTCCCTTTCTTTTTTCTTTCTATCTCTTTCTTTCTGTCCCTCCCTTCTAATCCCCCTCTTTCTTTGTCTATTTATCCCTTTTCTTCCTTTTCCATTCTGTCTCCCTTTTTCTTTCTTTCCCTTTTTTCTTTACTTGTCTCTTTCTCTCTCTTTTTCTCTTTCCCTTTCTCTCTCTCTCTCTCTATCCTTTCCCTTCCTCCTTCCCTCCTAAAGCTAGGAGACTCTCCTGAAACAAACACACACACACACACACACACACACACTTCCAACAAGGTACTCACCCGGCAGTGTCACTCATGACAAGTCTCCCAGAGTCCCAGGGATTGGGCATGATTGTCCATTCACGCCCGGTCCCGCATTGCCCGGAAAAGCTGGCAGGCAAGACTTCCAGGTCCAACAAAGGGGTCGCAGGCAGGACTTCACCCCTCGCATTATTCTCACAGTGGCAGGAGGCATAGCATCATGCTCCCTGGTCGCCCCCGGTGCGAACTGGTAGAATTCCACCCCTGAATTGTGCCCTGTGAGGGGCCCACCTCCAGCACTCCTCTGCCACCCCCTTGACTTTTAGTGCCTCCCTAAGTCATCCCACCACACCCAGGGAGTGGTACCGGCCACGTTGGGAACCACTGTTTAATCCTTTTTTTTTCTGTTTTACTTTTGTAGTCTTGTTTTTGATTAGTAATTACATTAAAATCTCCCATAATACAGATATTGCCACATTTTATCTCTTGAATGATGTTATATAGTTTTTTGTACTAATCCACTGTTCAGGGCGTATATTCCTACTAGCATCACACATTTTTTATTTAATATTGTTTCTACAAACATCCTGCCTTTGTTTGTAAATTTGCTTAGCTGAGATTGCTTTTTTGATATATATATTACTACCCCTTTTGTTTTATTTTGCACTAATGATGTAAACATATTCCCCAATTTGGGATAGTTCAATAGGTATTTGTGCTGTTCTCTTATGCGTACTTCTTGGAGCCCTATTATATCCAAATTCTTTTTATTAAGTTGTTGAAGGTTAAGGTTTTGTTCCTTTTTTGAACTGAATTCAATCTATTTATGTTCAAGGACAACATCCATATTTCTTCCTGCATTTTCTTACTTGTATCTAGTTTTAATACCCTCGTTATTCTGGTTTCTCTTGGTTCTTCTCTCAGTTCTCTTTTTTTCCTTTATTTTCAGTTTCTCCTCTTTTTCCATTTTTCCTTTCTCTCACTTGTAATTCTTTCTCTTCTCTGGCCTGTGTTCTTAATTCTTGTTCTCTTTCTCCTTCTTCTCTTTCTTCTACTACTTCTTCATTGCTAAAGATGTCTTTATAAAACTCCTCCACCTTCTCCAGGGTATCTATTATAATCCTCTTTTCCTGCCAAGAAATCATTATTCCCTCTGGGGTCAACTATCTGAAAATAATATTGTGCCTAGTCAGTTTAGATGTCAAAAATTGATTTGGTTTCCAAAGGTCCCTGATCCTTTTTGGCACTTGTTTCAATACTATTAGTTGTTTCCCTCTGTACTCTAATGGGTCGTCTCCTGTTCTATGGAGGATTTCGTCTGATTGATTTTTTGATGAATCTTACATGAATTTCTTTTGGTAGGTTGTGGCATCTTGCATAATTAGTTTGTATTCTATAAACTTTATTTTGATCAGCATTTTGTCCTTTCCTATTCCCAAAGCTTTTGCCAATAGTTCCACCATTATTTCCGGTAGATCCTCTCCTTTTTCTTCTTTTATGTTTTGAAAACGTAAATAGTGAGCTGCTTTTTCGGATTCTATGACCATAACCATTGCTTCTAATTCTTTATTTGCCCTGGTCAGTTTCTCATTGATTTCTTCCACTTTTTTTCTTCTCTTTCCATCATTCTTCCTTCCATTTCCTGTAATTTATGCTCATTTTTCATAATTTGGTGTTGAAAAGATTCCAGTCTCCCATCCATCATTTCCAATCTCCCAACCATCATTTTTATCTTTTCTTTAAGTTCGCCAGTGTCGTTTTGTACCTCCCTGATCTCTCTCTTCATTTCTTCATGGTTTCTCAACATAGCTTCCTGCATTGACTGCATCATAGCCTGTAAGTCTTTGAACAAATTGGACCTATCTCTTTGTAATAGTTATTCTATTGACCTCTGACTAGATGGACTTGAGGTCACTAATGATGTGTTCGATGAAGTCTTTCTCAGTTGTCACTGCTATAGAGTTTTGATTTCTTCTTCCAAATAGTTTTCAAACAATAAGAGTCCAACAGTGTAGGTAATATTCAATATTCAATTCTCAGTTTTTGTTTTTAAATCAGACACTTTGGAGGTGAGTTAGCAAATAGTCAGCAAATATCTCTCTCATGCTTCTTCTAGCATGGAGTCTGTGCCAAAACTGCTCTGTCCCTGTCAGCCAGCCCTGCCTGTCAGCCTCTTGATAAGAATTGTTACCAAGATCTTTCACAAAGTCTTTTCAAAGATAGAAAAAAAAACCCTTCAGCCAGCCTCTCTTGGATTATCACAGTCTCACTTTTAGATATGCAGTTCTTTTATTCTTAAGTGATTTTAGTTGGGATTCCTAGTTTCCCCCACAATCTCCTTTGCCGTTATCTAAGAGGGGGAAGGCACCTCCTCCCTCTTTTTTCCTGGGTTTTCCCTCTTCTTTATTTCTGTGGGAACTCTTTCCGGGAGTTCTTTTCCCCAGAGTCACTTACATTTCTTGTCAAGGTTCCTATTTGCCTGTTCCAGTCGCACAGTTATTCTGCTTCTTCACCACTTCCCTTGTCCAGCTGTCAAGCCTCTCTGATGGCCATTGCTGGCCGCTTTCCTCCTTCCCTTAATTGTCCAGACCTCCTCAGCTTGCAAGTTTTGACCACCACTTAAAACTCACTCGGCTGAACATCCTTCCCTTCTGATCTCCCTCCAAGAGATTGCAGCTCCAAAAAAAAAAAAAAAACCTTGTGGAGCCAATCAAATGGGTAGGAAACAGCTGTCCTAATGGAAGAGCTGTTTTGCACATCTGGATGGCTCGGCAGTTGGCCCTGCCCCCCTTACAGAACTTTCTGTTCACATCTTGACCATGCAAATCAACTGTATGAGGAAAAATGCCTAGACTGTAACTTTATCATTGTGATCTTAATTTATAAATATTCTTATTAAGCTGAATGCAATGGAACATAGTAGCAATAGCGCTTAAACTTATATCCCCCTTCACAGCCCTCTCTAAGCAATTTACAGAGTCAGCATACTGTCTCCAACAATCTGTGTCCTCATGTTATTGACCTCTGAAGGATGGAAGGCTGAGTCAACCTTGAGCCTGGTGAAATTTGATATGCCAAATTGCAGGCAGCCGGCAATCAGCAGAAGTAGCCTGCAGTACTGCATTTTGCGCCACCATGAACAAACTTGTCCTAATGGCATTAAATAGGTTTATGTTGTCTTTATATACTATATAGCTATGTCAGGACATTTTTATGAGAAAGGTATAGAAAAATTAAAGGATTTTTAAAGGACTCTTATTCCACATGAACTACAAAAAAAGCATACATAATTTAGTGACTGAGGATCTCCTATTACTGAAATTATATAAGATTAGCCTTGATTGATTAAATCAATTGTATAACTAATCCAATCCAAAACCCGCACAGCAGGGTAAATTCTGATACTGCTGTTTAAAGAAGCAATAGTATTCTGTAGGTTAAAATATACAATAATTGAAGAATAAGTGCAGGAATATGATGCCTTAATCAGTTGTTCTGACAAACTTATTACTTTGAGGGGAACTATGATCCATTCCCACTGTAGAAACACATTCTTTTCCTTGGAAATACTCTTTTATGAATACATCTACTGACAGCACCATCAGTATCTTTTAAGCGCTTTTTGGTTTTCTTTTATTTTTTAGATAAGTTTTAATTGAAACATTTTAATAAAACTTTGGCATGATGTAGAGATAGCATTCCTCTGAGGCTATCTATAGGTTATTTGTAGAACATAAAAACAGGTGACTACAGGTTTTTTTGTTTTAAAATGTGCCTATAAAACAAGAGGAACTAGATCTTCGATTTACAGCAATTTATTTTGTGATCGCTCAAAGTTACAGCAACACTGAAAAAAGTGGCATATGACTGTTTTTCACACTTACAACCATTGCTACATCCCCATGGTCACATGATAAGAATTCAGACACTTTTTGAGATATGACAGGCAAAATCTATGGGGAAACTAGATTCACTTAACAGCCATGTTACTAATTTAATCACTGCAGTGATTCACTGAACAACTGTGCCAAGAAAAGTCATAAAATGGGGCAAAACTCATTTAACAACTATCTTGCTTAGCAACAGAAATTTGGGACTCAACTGTAGTAAGTTGAGAACTACCTGTAAGCTGAAATGACAAACTCCTTATACGTTAGAAATTTCTCCTAGAAGAGCAGGGAACAAATTTACTATTTACTATTATTTACTATTTATTCCCTAAAAGAATAGCCATGGGTTGCAATATAAAACCGTATAAAGCAGATCTACTTTTCAGTAGTCATGCATAGCATTCTTACGGAAACATGTTGTGTTAATCAGGTGCTCAAAAATGACATCATTGAGTTCAACTCCATTCAAACAAAAATATTGATAATTTTATTTTTAAAATGAAACTGGCATTTTAACAGATAAAAGATAATCAGAGTTGGAAGGGACCTTATAGGTCCAACCTGCCGCCCAAGCAGGTGGCCCTACACCATATCTGACAAATGGCAGTCCAATCTCTTCTTGAAAGTCTCAAGTGATGAAACTCCCACAACTTCTGAGGACAAGCTGTTCCATTGGTTGATTGTTCACACTGTCAGAAAGTTTCCCCTTATTTCCAGGTTAAATCTCTCCTTGTTCAGTTTCCATGCCTTATTCCTTGTCTTGCCTACAGGTGCTTTAGAACATAGCTTGACCCCTTCCTCTGTGGCAGCCCCTCAAATATTGGAAGATTGCTATCATGTCTCTCCTGGTCCTTCTCTTCACTAGACTAGCCATGCCCAGTTCCTGTAATCGTTTTTCATATGTTTTAGTCTCCAGTCCCCTAATCATCCTGGTTAAACTTCATTTTATACACTACTTTAACATCCAGAAGAAATAATAACATAATGTTTTCTCAGTTGGCAAAGAGCCAAAATGCTCTTTTTCAGATATGGTTAAAGAGAAAGGCACAGGGACTTCCGTCGAAGACAAATCAGAGTCCGCAATTGTGCTCAGCTTCGATTCATGCTCTACCCATTGGAGGGTCCCAAACAGGGCCGAAGCCACTTTGTAGGGGTGGAGAAAAAGGAGGAGACCACCTTACAGGTCGAGGGGAGCTGCATCTCCCCTCCCTGGCTAGGAACACTCCCTCCAAAGATGGGCTGTAGCAGTGGTCTGAAGACGGCTAACTGGGAAATCAGGTTGTGCTGGAGAGGTGAAGCTATGAACAGTGTGTGGACCAGGTGAAATATCTGGATATTAAAAGGTAACCCCGTAATTAAAGGAAAGAGTTCTCAATTGTAGAATCTGTGATTTGAGAGAGAGAGGAAAACTCAAGAAATTGGATTTTGGACTTTGAAAAAAGAATTAAATTGGATGTGAAAAAACTTAGAGGAAAACATTGAATTATAACAGATTTGGAAATTTAATTGGATAACTATTTAGAATTTGGCACTAAATAGGCATTGATTAAATGCTATAATTGACTGTTAAAAAGGAATAATACCTAATAATTGGGAATTACCGAAATTAATAAAAGAAAAAAGTGGAAAAATAAAAGATGGAAAGTGGAAAGTGATTTAAGCCACCAAATGGTAAAGAAAAAATTGTATTGACTTTTTGAAAAGTGTTTGGTCTGTTTTAGATTGGAATGTGAAATGAAATAAGAGGAAATTAATTACACCCCCCACCCCCAAAAGTGGAATATTAAAACATTACAGTAAAGGGATACATGAAGATAATTACCGCGGGACTGATTGGTGGCTTTGAAAAGGAGTTTGAAAGGAGCAAATTGAATATAACTGGGAAATAAAGACATAGATATTGACTGTTAAAATTAAACATAAAAGACACTGGTTGAAATAAACTACTGGATAATCGGATTTGATTCAATATTAAAGAAGAAAAAGAAGTACACAAAATGAGTGGAATATATGTGGAAATAAGTTCAGAACTGCAAAGCATGAAAGAAATGATGAAAGAAAGCTTGGAAATATGCAGTACTATACTAGAAAAACTAGAAATGGCGACACAAATTAAAGAAGAACAAAGAGCTGGAGGGGGAGGAGTTAAGCAAAGAAGAAATCAGCTTTAAAGAACAAGCGGAACAATGAACATTAAGACGGGACAAAAAGGAGTTAAAACTAAAATTTTAAGGTTTGATGTGATAAACAAAGGGGGAATTATCTGGGAGGTTAAACAAAGGAAGAGGGAAATAGAAGAGGGAATTACAGAGGAAAGATCAAAAGAGGAAGGGGTATAAAATAAACAATTGGAACAAGAAATTGAGGGAAATAAGGAAAAGAGGGGAAATTAAGAGAACTGACCAAAAGATGATAGAAAAGAGCAAGCTAATGAGAAGGAATTATATAATCAGGAAGGCAAGAGATGATGGGTAGATGATGCTTAGGAAAAGGGATTCTGCATGGAAATGTATTGTGGTATTTAAGAATATAGATATAAAAATGGAAAAGATTGGAACTGATATTTTATTAAAAATTATTATTAAACTAGATATAAATTTAACTAGAATAGACATGGAAATAAGAACTTACTATAATATTTAACAATGTGATGAATAAAGTAAATATGGAGTATGAGAATTGAAATGGAAAGAAAAATAAATTGGTTATGTAAATGTTTTTGGAATAAATATATAAATTAGAATGTAATAGAGAAAAGAAAATACCATGTGGAATCTGATTTTATATACACACACACACACACATATATGTATACATATATACATAAATACATATGCACATATGATACATAGCAGTTAATGGATTACCATTGGGGTTTTTTTTTTGAACAGAATTTTATTAGTTTTTAAAGACAAACAAAATGTAAAAGCATCCAACTTTCCATAAGTATACAAACAGTGTGTCGGTTGGTTTACCAATTTTTTTGTGCATCCATTTCGTAGTCTCAATTACAGTTGCATTACATAATGACTCATATTATCAATCAAAAATTATATACCCTAGTATCATTATTAAACAATCATTTGACTCTAATTTTATTCATTCATGCTTTACGAGATAGCTATAATTTACTTAGTTTATTTAATAGCAAATTGTATAGTCATACCAGATCTATCCTCAAAACATTATAATATCAAATAGAAAAGAAAAAATGTCTCTTTATATATTCATTATCATCTAAAATTCTAAATATTCTATTTATTATGTTTTATCATCCAACCATCTATAGAAAAGATCCCAAATTTCATAAAATTGTTTATCCTCTTGTTCTCTAATTTCAAATGTCAATCTACTCATCTTACCACATTCCAATATTTTCTTAATAATTTCTTCCTGCAATGGTATTTTCTCATTTTTCCAGTTTTTAGCAAATACAATCCTAGCCGCTGTTAATATATTTACAATCAGGTATTTCAAATCTTTACTGTATGTATCAGGTAAGATTCCCAATAAAAAAAATCTCTGGTTTCAAGTCTATATGTTTCTTTGTCATTTTTTCCAACCACATGCGAATTTTAGTCGAGTATTTTCTAGCATCCTCACAAGTCCACCACATATGGTAATATGAGCCAGGTATCTGATGACATTTCCAGCATTTTTCAGATATATTCTTGAACATTCTTGCTATTCTTTTCGGGGGAAGGTGGCACCTGTAAAACATCTTATACAAATTTTCTTTATATACTGTTGACATTGTCATTTTATAATTTTGAGACCACAATTTTTGCCATTTCTCTAGATCAATCCCATATCCAAAATTCTTTCCCTGAGCAATCATAGTTTCTTTAACTTGTTCTTCCTCTAATTTCATTTCCAATAAATAACGGTATAGTTTTTTAATCACCTTTTCATCAGTACCTGTCAAGATCTTGTCTAAATCAGTCAATTTATCATAAAATCCCTCTGTCTTAAAATCTTCATCATACCTTGAATGTATTTGCGCATATGAAAACCAGTTCATCTTTATACCTTGTTCCTCTAGATTTTGCATTGATTTAAGTTCACCCTTTTCATCGAGTATTTCCCCATATCTGTTTGTTCTTTTTATAAATTATAGGATAGGAAAATGCTTCAATAGTCGATAACCAAATTGGAATTTTCAAATAATATTGTCTTTTAATCTTCTCCCAATTCAACCACAAAGACTTCCTTATATGATGTCTTCTAAAATAACCCTGTGTTTTAGTTCCCTTATACCATAAAAAAGCATGCCACCCCAACAACAAATCATGTCCTTCTAATGTCAACAATCTAGTCTTTCTTAATATTGTCCATTCTTTAGCCCACATCAAGTTTGCAGCTTGGTAGTACAATTCCCGATTAGGCAAACCAAAACCTCCTCTAACTCTGGCATCTTGTAGAAGTTTTAACTTTATTCTTGCTTTTTTGCCTTGCCATATGTTAGGAATAACAAGGTTACCTAACATAGTTTGGGTAAAATAATATATATAAACTATGATAGTAAGTTTAAGTGTGTGTCACTTTAAACTGCAAAGCATGTAATTTTGGGTGCGGTGTGA
>NW_020769326.1:832445-943796 GCF_900518735.1 Pseudonaja textilis
ATATTATCTTACCCAAACTAGTTAGGTGACCAATGTTATACCTAACAGTGACCATAGTTTTGGCAAGGAACTGGTCCTAAAAGATTTTTCAAAGATTATGCTTAGAGGTTTGGCTGTAACAGTGGATAGCTTTTTTAAGAAGTAGGCACATATTCTGTCTGATCCAATAGATAGAGATGTTTTTAGATTGCGTGGTGCTTTTTCAACATTGTCTTCTGTAAAATCGATATGTATTAGATCATTGAGTTGTCTGTGGTTCAACTGGGAAATACTGGGCACGATCCATTGCTGTTTACAAATACTGAGCCAAAGAATGTGTTAAAGAGGTTGGCTGTAATTGTGTCATCATTGCAGTCTTTACCATTAGGTCCTTTCAGGGATGGGATGGACCTTGAGTCTTTTAGTTTGTTGTTTACAAAATTAAAAGTGCGGGTGGAATTGGTGCGTAGGTTTTCCTCTTGTTTAATGTGATAATTGGTGCATTCAGTCTTTTATCTGGTGCCATAAGTTTTTGTATCGGCTTTTGAAATTGGCAACGTGACCAGATTTTTTTTTCCGCCAACGTGATCTCTTTTTGGATTGAAGCTTCCTTATTGTTATGGGTAATTTGTTTTTTTTCTGGTTTTTGGAGTTGTTATTGATACATATAGTTTGATGACTCTTTTGACTTCAAGTAAAAATATGTTGTAATGGTCTTCAACAGTATTGCATCCAGTGAATAGAAATTGCCAATCAAGGGATGAGAGATCGTTGTCTATAAGATCATACTTGCCTTTTTTGAAGTTTTAATTGGGGATCACATCGTTGTGTTGATTTTTGTGTGGACATATGTTGAAACAAAAGTCAATCATGCTGTGGTCACTGTTGGAAAAGGTTTCTTTAATTTGTATTCCATAAATTGAATTCAAACTATGCAGAGGATGAGATCGAGGCAGTTGTTAAGTCTAGTGTTGTTGGTTACTAGTTGTTCCAGTCCCGGGTTTGTTACATCTTGTAGAAGGTTGCATGTATGGGTTCAGTTTTACATTCGTTTAGGGTCCAGTTAATGTGAGGTAGATTGAAGTCACCAAGAAAGATAAAAGTGTGTGGGCAGGATGTTGCCCATGTTAGTAGTGAATTTAGCTTGTTTACATGTTCGATGTCATAATCGGGCTCTGTAACATAGTAAGAATCAAAATGTGATATTTAAGGACAGTTCACAGACGATGGTCTCAGGAAGAGCAAGCTCTTGGGTAACTTGGATGTTTTTTAGATGTATGGACTTTTTATAGAAGATAGCAACACCACCTCCTCTACGGATTTCACGATCTGAACGGTAAACATGATAGTCTCTTACTGTGGTAATGAAGTCAGGGAGAGATGCATTGAGCCATGTTTCACAGACAAATATGATGTTGAATTTAGCCATATTTAATAAGAGGAGAAATTCAGGTATTTTATTCACAAGGCTTCTTGCATTGCATAGTTTGCATTTAAGGCCAGTTGTAGCTGGAATTGAGGTAGTTAGGGGTGTGCATGCCCAGTTTTGAGTGATGGTGGGTTGGATGAGGTAGGGTTGGATGTGGAGTTGTGGGTTGTGTGACTTACTTTTGATACAATCTGCACGGTAGTCAATGTAGAGATCCTTCTCTCCATTGTCTAGACATCTTTTGAGTTCATTGTGGAGTTCATGGGAGCAGATTCTTTGCAGTATGAATAAGTCTGGTCTTGAGCGAAGTTTTTTGTGGTTGGGGTTGGTTTTTGCAATGGCGTTTATTGTATGAATATGTGTTTGCTGGACTCATTTTTGCAAACAACTCTACAAAATTTTGGGGCTACAGAGCCATCACTGTATTTGAACTCAGGGCCATCTCTGGTTATTTCAATGATATCTTCAGGAGAGATTTTTGTTGTATTTGAGTTGCTTATGATATTACGAACTTTGGTGATGTCATCTGATTCGTTGGTGTCTTCAAGACCAAATAAGATGGCATTTGGACGTTTCTGATCACGTTCTATGGTGTCTCTGATGAGTAAGGAGATATCATTTGTGGAATTATTTGATGGGATAATAATTATTTGTGGTTGTGGTTTGGTTGTAGTTGTGATTGTAGTTGAGGTAGTAGTTGTGGTAGTGGTTGTTGGGTTGGGATTTTATTTTGAGTTGATAGGTCATTGCTTATCAGTGCTGTATTTTTAGGCTTTCTTGTATAATTGTTTCAAAATGTGTTGCATTTTTCTATTGAGTGCATGAGTGATTCTATGCTATCAACTCAGGCAGGGTACTTGTTTAGCTTAGGAAAACATGATGGACATAGACAAAGGAATGTATCTAATGCTTTTAGGATGCTTTGTTTAATTTTAAGCAGGCAAGATGGGCTTGATTGTCACATAGGTAGCATTTGATGTTATTTTCACTTTCATTGATAGTTTTAAGACATCTGAAGTATGTACAGAGTCTGGGAGGTCATTGGTAGAGATATTATTTTTTGTTGTTGTTTGGTAGTGGAGGATTTGGAGTTTCTGGAGTTTCTGACTGGCATGCTCAATGACAATAGTACACTAAACAATTACAATAGCTAATTAATGTGATAGGTAGACAGTTACTTAATTAACATTGGTAATTAATAAATGTTAATTGATAAGTTAGAGAACAAATCAAAAGTAAGGTTACTTATTACTAAAAATCAATCAACTTATTACTAAGAATCAATCAATCAATCAGACTAGATAATCAATAATACAGTATTAAATCTCTATCAATTCAATAAATCAGTAAGTTAGTGGTCATTTAACAATTAATTATTATACTATTATATGATAAATCAATTATTATAGACAAAGCATTATCTGTAAATATTTGGTCTTGAGGTACTGAAATAGTGTAGGTAGTAAAGTATTGGAGGTTTGTTATGTAAATTTCCTTTGTTTTTCCTTAAAGCCATGTTTGTTGGTTTTTGTTTTGCTTTGTTTTTGTTTTAAAGAGGAAGTGTTGCTGTTTGATAGATTTGAATGGAGAAGATTTGAATGTGCTCACCAATCATCTACTTTGGAATTTGGAAAGGATGAGATTTGGGTGGGGTTTTAGTGGAGATTGTCCAATCAGCTGAGTGGGAATTTAAATTCAGGCTGACTAATCAGCTGGGTTCTTTAAATGGAGCTGGGTGATTTATATGGAGACCATCAATTCTCCGTGAGTCTCCTTTGTTCTTCCCAATTGGTGGCCATTTAGAATTATTTTTGGTGATTTGATTTAAATGGGGACTGTAGACATCATGCCTGTTCTTCCATCATTGGAATTCACAATCAATCTCAGTTTCAAAAGACAGTTTTCCTGAATAAAAACCTTTCTTCACACCTCTTCTTCTCGTCTAGTCCCCCTTTTTTTCCTCCTTTAATCACACTTTCCTCAAGCTGCCATTTAACTTCCAGAGTTAGAGGGTAAAAACATAAATTAAGCCGCTGCTACTTAATCTCCACACTCACCCCTTCCACTCTGGAGTCTTCGCTTTTTAAGTTGTTTCTGACTCGGGTCCACAGTAAATCTTCAAGCCGTTTACCCGCTCCTTCCTCCCACTGAAAAATGCACCCCCAATCTATCTATTCTATTTAATTCTATGAAAAATTTATCTAATTTTATAGTTGTTTGGAATAGGTATAATAATTTAGGTAAAATATTCTTTTTGATAGTTGCTATTCATCCTAATAGAGATAATTGTAAGGCCCCCCATTTCTCCAAATCTTTTTTAATTTGATTAAGTAATTTCATATAATTGTCTTCTTTTATTGAGGAGCATCTTGCCATTAACAAAATTCCTAAATATTTGATCTTTTTTGTGATTTGTAATCCAATTGCATTTTCTAATTCTTTTTTGTGTTTTAATGTTACATTTTTCACTAGCATTTTGGTTTTAACTCTGTTAATTTTTAGCCCTGAAACTTCTCCATATTTCTTTAATTCTTGTATCAGAATTGGCCCTGATTCTAATGGCTCCTCAATTAAAAAACCCCAAATGGTCTGCAAATGCTTGTAATTTGTACTCCTCCTTTCTAATTCTGTTTCCTTTTATTTCTAGGTTTGTTCTAATTTTTTATTAATGATGTCTCTAATGCCAAAATAAAGAGCAAAGGTGACAGTGGACATCCCTGGAGAACTCCTTTCATTATTCTGAATGCTGTTGTTATGTCTCCATTTATTATTACATTAGCCTTTTGGAGGAATAGACTGTTTCTATCAATTTTTCAAATCTATCTCCAAATTTCATTTCCTTAAATTGTCAAATTAATTTAATTTAATTTAATTTAAATTGACAAATGCTTTTTCAGCATCCAGAAAAACAAGAGTCACTTGTTTCTCAGGAAGCTTTTCGTAATATTCTAATATATTCACTACCATTCTAATATTATTTCTTATTTGCCTTAATGGCAAAAATCCATTCTGGTCAGGATGTATAATCTCATTTAGGATTTTCTTTGTCCTTTCTGCTATGATATTCATGAAAATTTTGTAGTCAGCATTCAAAAGTGAAATTGGTCTATAATTTTGAATTTGGTTAAGATCGGTACCTTCTTTTGGGATCAAGGTGATGTTTCCCTCCATAATTCAGATGTTTTAGCTTCCAGCGAGGCCTCATTGCACACCTCCAATAGTACTGGTTCTATTGGTTCACCTATGTTCTTATATAATTCCCCTGGTAAGCCATCTGGCCCTGGGGTCTTATTTGCTTTTTTTAGTTCTGTTAATGTAATTTCTCTATTTAATTTTGTTCTTTTTTCTTCCTCTATTGGTAACATACTGTCTCTTTTTAAATGCTGGCCTATTTTATCTGTTGCTATTTTTTCTTGGCTATAAAGGTCCTCAAAGTATTTTAAAGCGATCTTTTTCTCTTCTTTGTTATTTTGTAAAATTCCTGTTTCGTCTTGGAGCTTATGTATTATTCTTTTTTTTTCTTTTTTAATTTGTAAGCCAGTCATCTCCCTGGCTTATTCACACTTTCAAAAAAAAAAATTGCTTCATAAATTTAAGATCCCTTGCATGATCCTCTTGTTGTAATACATTGATTTTATGTTTATGTTTAGTCAATTTTTCATTAATTTGTTCATTCGCCAGTTTGTAATTGTTTTTCTAAATCTCCAATTTCTACTTGTAATGTGTTATGTTGCCTCCATTTCTCCTTATTCCTTTTTGTCGTATAAGCTATTGTTATTCTCCTGGTGTATGCGTTCATTGTGTCCCATAAAGTTTGTAGTGAGGTGTGCTGTTTTTTATTTTTATCAAAAAATAGCATCAGTTCTTTGATGAGTCTTTGAATATATTCTTTCTCTAGTTATATCTGGGGATTCAGTGTCCATCTTCTCCTTTTCTTTCTCCCATGAGCTGTTCAGAGCATCCAGAAGTGGGAGGTGCTTCAGTCTCTTCTGGAAAGGCTGGGCCGGGACGCTCCTCCTCCCCCACGAGACACCTCCTCAGCATCCCCCAGTTTTAGCTCAGCCTTCGTGGTAAGAGGTTGTGCACTCCCTGACTAGAACGGTTTTCTGATTCAGGTTTGCTCTTGGGTTATTTCGGTTTTTAAAATTCTTCCCCATTTAATTTGGCTTTTTCAGACTTGTCCCTCTATTAGGTTACCTCGATTAGTTCAAAAAACAAACAAACAGTTTCTTTTGTAAATAGCGGAGCCTGCCACTCTGTAGGCAGCTTGAGGCTACCGCCTCAGGCAATTACCTTATCTAACTTTCCGATCACCTTCTCTGCAATTGGAGCGGAGCACTCGCAGCCATGGCTCACTTCGCCTTGCCGTTTCATCTGACAGCAGCATTTAACTCGCAAGTTAGAGCATCAGCAGCAGCGGCTCATTAGACAGCTCAGACATTAGCAACAGTGATTCTGCTTCCCGCCCTTTTCAACGGCTGGCTCAACTTCGTGCCTAATTATCACAGGCGCCATTCCTCGCTAGTTTCCCTTTCTGGGGACTGAGGCAGTACCTTTCCACTTTGTTCTCCCTGGGTTTAGCTCTCCCTTGTCTGGCTAATGTTGGATAAGCAGGCTAGTCATTAAACAGGCATTTCTTTGCAATTGCCTTTGGATCATTTCTTCGGACTGAAACTGCAAGTGCCATTTAAATTGCGGGACGTTTGGTTTTGACAGGAAAGGATTCACCTCAGAGCCTGTATAGCTGGTTTCCCTTGTTGGGACCAGGGATCCAGAGTTTTTCTCGCTTGGAGCACTTGAGGGTTTCCTTTGTTGGGGACCCTTAGATACTGTTTACCGTATACACAGTTATACATATAGATACAGGCATACGCTTATGTATATGGGCATGCATATATACGTATATACATGTATACATATATACATATACACATACACATACACACACACACACACACACACACACACACACACACACATATATATTTGTTTTCTGATATATCTATCTATCTATCTATCTATCTATCTATCTATCTATCTATCTATCTTACTCTCCTGGAGGAGCGTTCTACTTTCAACCACAGGGGAAGGCATCACCCCAAAGTACAAATATTAACAACAATAATAATCATCATCATCATAATTGGAAAAAAAAGAAGAAAATTTAAAATTAAAGTCAGAGGCAAGACAATCAGTCATCTACAATGGAAGGTGACAACGTTTTCCACTCCAAGTCAAATAAGTCCCAAATTTAGCCAGTGGGCCCCAAAAAGGCCTCTAAGGCGGTGGATAAGGATGCCCATAGATGGCACCTAGCTTTGGAAAGGCAATTGCAGAAACGAGCCAGGAAGGCAGACAAGATGGCTATGAAACAACAATCTGATCAGAACCCAAACCCATTGATGGGGCTCTTGGACTTATCTACCCAGCCCAGGCAGGCTGTTTCTGGACAACCTCCCATAGGCACATCTTCTCCAATGAGCACTGCCCAGCCAATCCCAGAGGCAATCTTCACCCCTACGGTCACCAGCCTAAGACAGGAGGAGGGATTACCTGAGACCATCCCCATCAAAATGAGGCAATGGATGGAGATGGCAATTCAAAGGGGCATTGTGGCTGGAGTTCAGCAATCCATCAGGACCAGACACTTCTCGGCCACTTCGGATGCGGGATCAATGTCCGCTCTAGCCTTTGCACATATCGGACAACATCATTCTCAGGTATTCCCCAATATTCCTAACCTACCAGCCCAGGATCTTCGGGAGGAGGTGGACTTTGAGGATCAGGATGTTCCCATGGAGGGGTGGTCGATCCATCAGATGGACTTGGGGTTGTCAGAGGCTGACCCGCTAGAACAGGGAATGTCAGACGACGAGGGCCTCGTTCCGGACCAACCTACTTTTTCTGGCCTTTTTCGCCCACACCTCTTTAAATCCTTACTGTTCAAGGCAAAGAACACCACTAAACTAGGCACATCAAACCCTCATCCATTGTCAACAGGGTCTCAGGACGAATCTGAGGATCTAATATTCTCACAACTGGCTAATGAGGCGGAAACTATTCCTGTTCCTCGTATGTTTGCTGAATTAGTACAAAATCAATGGGCATCAGCAGCATCATACCCAGCCCCAACAGGCTATGATAAATGATATTATAATTTGGCACCAGAGTTTTCAAATTTTCTCAAAACGCCGGAGATGGATGAGCCCATTGTGGCACTGGCCTCTTCTTCAACCTTTCTCAACGAAGCTGAGGAAGCCCTGAGACCGGAAGAAAAGAGAGCAGAGTTGGCACTCCGTAGGGCACACGTTTCTGACGCCTGGGCCAGTAGGGCTGCTACAGCAGCATCCTTTTTTACATGGTCCTCCCTCCGATGGCTCTTCCACTTGAGGGATATATTGCCGGCATCAAATGTCAGAGCCCAACAGGACATAGCTAAAATTATTGCAGCAGCAGAATTCTCTGCCGACGCCACATTTAATGCAGTCAAATTCTCATCTAGGGCCATAGCATCTCACGTATCAGCACAGAGACTGCTATGGCTCAGACATTGGCAGGCGAATACCTAGCATAAATGCAAGTTGGCATCAGCCCCAATATCGGGGGATAAATTATTTGGCAGTGTTTTGGAGCCGCTCATAGAGAATAGAAACAAGAAAAAAGTGCTTCCCCCTCTTTTTCGGAGGTCTGAAAACAGAACGCCCCAGTCGTTTCGAAGGGGTTCCTTTCGGCCCTACTATCAAGGCTCATACGTTCCCAAATCTCAGAGAACATCAGGCTACAGGCCCAGTTTTAGACAGGATAGGTCTGAGTCTTCCGATAGAGGTCAGTGGGGAGGCCAAAACAGAAGAAACCCCAGAGGCACTGGACGCCGATTTTTTCATCACCCCAAGTGAGTCCTTGACAGCAGTTCCCATTGGAGGACGGCTAAAATTGTTTGCTGATCAATGGGACAGCTCCACCTCTGATGCATGGGTCAAGGACAGTATTAGGTTTGTTTTGTCGCTAGAGTTTCAATCCTCCCCCCCGAACTTTTTCATTAGGAGCCCTAGGTCCATGGACCCCATTAAGAGGGCGTTGATGCAGGAGGCTATCAATCATCTTCTACATATTCGGGCCATTAGAGAGGTCCCATCTGAACAGTGGGGTCAAGGCTGTTACTCTCTATTGTTTGTGGTCTCAAAGAGTTCGGGGGGCTGTAGGGCAATTCTGGACCTCAAACGTCTGAACAAATCATTGGTTTATCGAAAATTCAAGATGACTATTCTCCAGTCCATTCTGCTCAGCATCAGAGAGAATGATGTCCTGACCTCTATAGATCTCACAGAGGCTTATCTACATATACCAATTAGACCTGCTCACTACAAATATCTTAGATTTTGCTATTGTGATTGGCACTACAAATATATCGCCCTACCATTTGGTCTGGCTTCGGCCCCTAGGACTTTTACCAAGGTCCTCGCGGCTTTGGCTGCCTCACTCAGGATCAAATCTATTCGCTTACAATGTTATCTAGATGATATTTTAATTTTGTCATCTTCCAGACATCAAGCAAAATTGAATACCAAGATTAGTCTGGAGACCCTTCAGGGTCATGGCTTTTCCATAAATTGGGATAAAAGCCATTTGATCCCCTCAACTAGGTTAGTTCATTTAGGGGCAGTGATAGATACTGTGGAGGGCAAGGTCTTTCTCTCTCAGGACAGGCTAAACAGTATCCAGTCTTTGGCCAGAGAGATCAGAGCCTTAAAGAGGGCTTCCCTGGCAGTGCTGTCTCAACTGTTAGGGAAACTGATTTCTTGTATTTCCATTGTGTCTTGGGCTCGATTCCATTCTAGAGAGCTGCAATGGTTCCTGCTACCTTTCCAGCGATCCGGAAGAGCCACTTCCAACGTCTGGATAAAGGTACCACACAATGTTCTCCGATTGCTCCGCTGGTGGTCGGAAAAAATGATAAACAAGGGGTGTCCTTTCAAGGAACCTTACAGGGCAACAATCACAACCGATGCCAGCCTGGTAGGATGGGGAGCTCACTTCCAATCCCACACTGCGCAGAGAATTTGGACTATTTCCAAACAATCACAAAGCATCAATCTGTTGGAGCTGCGAGCAGTTCACCTGGCCTTACGCAGTTTTCTACCCCTTTTCCAATCATGCCACGTTCTGGTCTTGACAGACAATATCACAACCAAGGCCCACGTAAACAGACAGGGGGATACCCACTCCAAACTTCTTATGCTGGAGACGGCCAAGTTGTTCAAGTGGGCCGAGGCCAATCTGTTTTCGCTCAAGGCACAACACATAGCAGGGGCATTAAACACACAAGCGGACTTGCTCAGCAGGGCCACGATAGATCAGGCAGAGTGGTGCCTACACCCATCTGTCTTCCAGGAAGCAGTGCGGAGGTTTGGGCAACCGGTGATCGATTTAATTTCCTCTCCTCTCAACGCCCAATTGCCCCGGTATATTTCAAGGTACCTGACTCAGGGGGCGGAGGCCGTCAATGCCCTACCATGTCAGTGGCCTCCCGGACTTCTATATGCGTTTCCTCCACTCCTGATAATACCCAGGTTGATCCAGAAGTTATTGGAGGAACGAGCAGAATTGATATTGGTCGCCTCTTATTGGCCCAGGCGAACGTGGTTCCCAGATTTACAGGACCTGTCGCGAGAACAACCTTGGAAAATTCCACCATCGAAGGTTTCCCTCTCCCAAGGGCCGATACGTCACCCGAACCCAAAATGGCTCAGTCTAGCCATATGGAGGTTGAGCGGAGCCGTTTAAGGGCCCAACAGATTTTAGAGGATGCTATTGCCACCAGTCAAGCATCCAGACGGTCCTCAACAAATCGTATATACGAGGCCACGTGGTCCGCCTTCTGTCACTGGTGCCAGGGGTCTAAGATTGACCCAACTGCCCCATCAGTAGGACAATTATTGGACTTTTTACAGGAGGGGTTGACCAAGGGCCTATCTCCAAATACTTCACGCAGACAGGTGGTGGCTTTAGCCTTGGTGATAGCCTGGAGTGGCCTCCATTCCATAGCGCACCATCCACATGTCCACAGCTTTCTTAAGGGTGCTGCAAACTTACCACCTCCTGTAATTCACCGCTATCCCACCTGGGACCTCAACAAGGTGTTATCCGCACTTACAACTGGCCCGTTCGAGCCTTTAAGAACCACTGGTCTTAAATTCCTGACATATAAGGTGGCCTTCCTAATTGCAATCACATCAGCTAGGAGAATTTCCGAATTGGCGGCATTGTCAATGAGAAAGGACCTGTGCGTGTTTCATGCGGACAGAATGATTCTCCGATTGGATCCATCGTTCACTCCTAAAGTAAATTCACCCTTCCACAGAGTGCAGGAGTTGGTCCTTCCAAATTTTTGTCCGAAACCATCTCATAGACTGGAGCATCAATGGTATCGACTTGATGTTCAAAGGGCCTTAAGCATCTATCTAGACCGTACGGCGGCATTTTGAAAATCTGAGGCTCTATTCCTATCCTTCAATCCATCCACTTTAGGGCAAAAGGTGTCGTCCATGACCATTGGTAGATGGTTGAGAGCCACCATAGCTAAAAGTTATGAATGCCAGTCCATCTCAGTTCCTCAAGGCATTACAGCCCACTCAACAAGGAATGCGGCAACATCAGCAGCATGGGCCACACGGGCTTCCATAGACGAAATTTGCAGAGCAGCAACTTGGGCTTCACCATCTCCCTTTGTCAGAAATTGTAAAACTGATGTCTATGCCTCAGCAGATGCTTCATTTGGCAGAAGAGTCCTGCAGAGGGTCCACAGAGTTTAGGAGTGGATTTCGATCCAGATGGAATCCCTCCTTAAGGACAGGCCAAGTTTTGGTATGTCCCACTTCTGGATGCTCTGAACAGCTCATGGGAGAAAGGGCGTTGGTACTTACCTGATACGCCCATTCTCTGTGAGCTGTGAAGAGCATCCAGCCCCACCCATTTCTTTCCATCTGGTGGGGTTCTGATCCAGTCAGGGATCTAGATTAGGTGATGAGTCCCAGACTTTGGCACTCAGTCTTCGCAAAACTGGGGACACTGAGGAGGTGTCCCGTGGAGGAGGAGGAGCATCCCAGAGTTTTAAGCTCAGCCTTTCCAAAAGAGACTGAAGCACCTCCCACTTCTGGATGCTCTTCACAGCTCACAGAGAACGGGCATAAGGTAAGTACCAATGCCCTTTTTCTGGCCTCTCCATACTACTTTAATGGGGTGTGATCAGCCAGGTATTTGGGGAGATCTCAATCTTCTCTATCTCTTTTCCTAAGTCAGTACTTGCCCATACCACGTTAATCCTCGAGCAAGATTTATGTGGGTTCGAGTAAAAGGTAAATTTCTGTTCTGTGGGATTGAATGATCTCCACACATCTATTAAATTTAGTTCCTCCATCATATCAAAAAATGTTTTTGGTAATATATTTCTTTTCTTTTGTTTCTTGTTATCACTAATGTAATCTTTTGTAATATCTACAATTCCATTATGATCTCTCACTATAAATATGTCCTTTTGGCCTGTCTCAATAATCTTTTAGTGGAGTTTCTTATAGAATTCTTTTTTATTTTTATTGGGTGCATAAGTATTTACTAATAGCATCAATTTTTGTCCTATCTTTATTTCAATCATTAAGATTCTTCCTTTAGTGTCTGCATAAATTTGCTTAGCTTTTATCTCTTCACTGATGTATACCACCACCCCTCTTTTTTTTCTCCGCAAGTGCTGTGTAGAGTTTTTCCAATTTGTTGAGTTCTAAATATTTTTCATCTTGTCTTTTAATATGTATCTCCTGGAGGCACACAATATCTACATTTTGCTTAACCAGTTTTGAAAGTATTTGTTTTCACTAAGGCGTTTAACCCATTCACATTTACTGACAATAGTTTTAATTCTTTCTGCTTGGTTGGTCTACTGGTTTCTAGTATCTATTGATTTTCTTGTTTCTTTCTGTTCTTGTTCTGATGCCTTCTTCCTTCTGAAATTCTTGTGTCTCTTTACCTTTGCCTTCCTGATCTTCTATTTCGGATTTCAGCTGACGGTCTTCTTGACTCCCTCTAGTTTCTTTCTGCTGCTATCATTCTCTTCCATTCCTGTCAATTGATCATATAATTCTTGGGCTTTATCTAGATTGTCTATTTTTATCTTTTCACTTTGCCAGGATACTAGCATGCCTTCTGCGATAATCCACCGAAATAGTATATTCCATTTACTCAGTTGGGAGTATTTTTCTCGATAGACTTCATTGTCTCCTCCGAACCTCTCTTCTTCGCTCTTCGATCTGTTCCAGGTTTTTCTGACTTCTTTCAGCCTCGGTTCGCTCAGCCGTTACTTTGTTGCTTTCAGCACTAGTCGAGTTGGGTCGCAGAATTCTCCTTTTGTCTCTCTCACCTTTAATGCCTTCCGCTCTCCTGCTTTCACTTTCGACATTCTTTCTCTTTTCTTTCCCTCCGTACTCGTTGCACCCCTCTCCATCACTATTGATTTCAGATTTCTTCCACTTTTTGGGTTTTAAGTTCAATAGATCACAGCTCTTCCCTTCGGATCGCTGCTAAATTTTTCAGGATTAAAACCTTCCCACCAAAGCTTCCTTTTTTACCAAGAGTTTCTGGGAATTAATCACTTTAACAATTCAGTTCAATCCACTGCAGATCTGGGATTTTCTCGCCAGTCAGAATGTCACAGTCTGTTCAATACAGTCTTTTCTTCCTCTTCTGTTGTGACTAGTCATGCCCTCAGGTCCGCCATGTCAAAATGACATGGCAAGACACTTTCCGTGCCAGGTTTGAGAGGGATCCTTTCGTTGCAGCGAATGGTTGGCTTCCTCCTGCTGCTCCCCAGCCCCAGGTATCCCTCTGTTTCACGTTGCTCTCAAAGCTTTCCACGCCTTTGAAGGTTCTCCAATCACGGTAAAATCAGAGTCAAAGGACTGAGGTCATCCTTTTTGCTCTCTACTGCCACGACGTGAAATAGAATTTATTCTATTTGAATCATTATTTATTTATAAAAATTTATTGGCCACTCATCTTACCACAAAATAACTCTGGGTGGCTTACAAGCATAAAAGATAGAGAAAGAGGTGTGGTGGTGCAGTGGTCAGAATACCGTAATGCAGGCTACTTCTGCTGACTGATAGTTGCCAGCAGTTCAGTAGTTCAGTTTTTACTCAAGGTTGACTCAGTCTTCCATCCTGGTAAAATGAGGACCCAGGTTGTTGGAGAAAGTATGCTGACTCTGTAAATTGCTTAAAGATAGCTGTAAAGCCCTGTGAAGTAGTATATAAGTCTAAGTCCTATTGCTATTGCTATATATCGTGTGTGTGTGTGTGTGTGTGTGTGTGTGTGTGTGTGTGTGTGTGTAAAGAGAGAGAGAGAGAGAGAGATTATTGTAAGCCACCCAAAGTAAATAAATTAATACTGGCAAAAGCTATGATACAATTACAGATGGGGAAGATTACAGATGTTGTAAGATCTGTTGTTAATCAATCAACCTCCACTGGGACTCAAAGCTAACTGACAGAGCCAGGTCTTTAGTTCTTACAAAAGGCCAGGCTGATTGAGGTTATTAACCTGCTGATCTGTTTAATCATTCTCTATATAGAATAGAACTCAGCCTTACTATTTTAATCTGAAATATTTGCTACCATAAATTGTATATGCTGCTTGGGTTTCTCTACACCTCTTGCTTGAAGTAACAGTAGAATTACTTAACAGTTTTATATTGGGATACCTGATAACTGAGTATAGGTTTGATGAGGTTCTCTTGTATTCTTGCATTTAAACTCATGTAATATATGTTTGTTTTCAGATTGAGTTCTCCTATCCTCCTCTAATTACTGGAGAAAGTCATGATAGTAATAGTTTGCCAGAGGAATGGAAATACCTGCCTTTTCTTGCATTGCCAGATGGTGCTCACAACTATCAAGAAGGTAAGAGCTCACATATGTTCCTTTCCTATAAATGCCTAAAAACTCTGGAATTTGATACTAGGCAAAGAATTTGATGCTCCGTAAAGAATTTGATGCTCTCAACGCAGGACCAAACTTTTTTTATATGGTTAGCTGGCAAAAAAATCTTTAAAAAATAATACTGTATGTTTTCCAGCCACAAACAAAACTTCCCCCTCTTTTGCTAGACAAAGAAAGGTGATTGTATAAACATTTTAAAATGCCATTTACAGGTAGAGGAAGAAGTAAGTTTTATAATTCAAGTAATATGAAGTAAAACTGATTTGGCCTTCAGTATTTTCTTTAAAAAATACGTTTATATATCTGGTGTTTATGGTATGAAACGGTTCTGCAAAACAGTATGAATGTGCTTAGGCAAACTGTGTACAAGACTTGCACAATATCAACAATTCCTAAATAACACAGACCAAAACACCAAAATCAATGCATACTGCGTTTCCCTGAAAATAAATTGGGTCTTGTTTTCTTTTGGAACCAAATAAGCACTAGGGCTTATTTTTAGGGGCATCTTATTTTGTGGCCACCAGCTTTGCTCCTTTCCACCATCTGCTTGCCCATGGCTGCAACAGCTTACAAGGCTTCCCAGGGCAAACACACTTTTTGACCAAGAAATGAGAAAGGCTCAAAGCTTCATCTGCTTGCAAATGGGACGGTTTGAAATGGAACTAAGCATGTTAGGATTGTCTGCCTCCCCCCCTCCCCCCCGGTGGGATGCTTTGAAATAGAAAAAATAGCATTTTCAAGCAGATGGACTTCATCTACCACTGGGCGAAAAGTGTACAGCCAGGTAGAGGGAGAAATATGGGTGGGGTGGGGTGGAAGAAGGCGATCCCAATGTGCTTATTTCTGTTTCAAAGCATCCCATTTGCAAGTAGACAAAGTTTCATCTTGATCTGGGCAAAAAGTGCATGGCAGAGGCGAGCTGAGACAGGCGATCCAGACATGCTGCACGGCTGCCTGGCTCACAGGAGGCTCACGGGAAGTTTGTGTGGTGGCACCAACAGCAGGCAGAGGCACGGAGGAAGCAGCTGCCCACCCTCTCCCTCCCACCATCTGCTTGCCTGCAGCTGTAACGGCTTACAAGGCTTCCTAGGGCGGACACATTTTTTTGCCCAAACGGAGAAATGAGGGAGACTCAAATCTTCGTCTATTTGCAAATGGGACACAAATGCAAAACAGAGCAATTAGCTCTGTTTCAAAGCATCCCATTTGCAAGCAGATGAAGTTTTGGCTCCCTCTGGGAGAAAAGTCACGGGCAGAGAGGCAGGTGATCCCAAAGCACCACCCACTCCATCCCACCATTTCTCGGGTTGCCTGAGGCTGCATCAGGCAGGCACTCCCATAGGACATCGGGATTGCCTGTCTCCCCCACCCGCTTTGCCTCTGCCTGCTGCCAGTGCCACTGTGCAAGTCTCCCGCAAGCCTTCTGTGAGCTAGGCAGCCATTCAGCACATCCAGATTGCCTGTCTCCCTCTGCATTTGCTTCCACCCTTGGACTTATCTGTTCTGTTCCAAGGAGCTGGTGGGCTATGGGTCCTAATCCTTGCACACTCTCTGCCTCTTGTGTTGGTCACACCCATCTGCCGGGTTTATTTTTGTAGTAGGGCTTACATTAGGCCCACTCCTAAAAAATGAAGCCAGGGCTTATTTTCTGGGTGGGTCCTATTTTCAGGGAATCACGGTGGTTACCAATTATTCTACCACTATTGCAATAAGTCATTGATGCATAGTTGTAGTAAAAGAAAAAATATATGCTTTCAGAACCAATTCCTTTGTTTCTGAGAGGCAGTTCATCTCCATATTAGGCTGCCATTTACACTCTTTGCTTAATATATTTTATTAATATTGTGGACTGCATGAAGGACCAGTTTAAAATATAATAAGGAAAATTGGTTTAAAGTTTCCGTCTCAACCAGCTGTGAAAATAGCCAATAGCAGAATATTTTCATAATTCCCAACATCCTATCTACTTAAAAATATGCATTTTCCAATCTATAGGAAGCAAAGGTGCTTTGGACCAGTCATGGGTACTTTCTGTATCTTAAAATAATTGTATCCTTTTAAGATTTGCACAGTAATTATGCAGACTGTGAAATATGCATTTCCTGAGCTCCTTGGCTACTGTGAAACAGCCCAATTCCTTTAAGAAACTGCTGACAGGGTCAGAGAGGGTGTGCTCAATAGATCTGATGCCCACTTTGTATCCAAATAACATATATCTCTCTATTTGTCTTGAAAGGCTGCATAAAGCAAATGAAGTAGGAATTTTGCAATATGCTGGAAGAAGGAAAGCAACTGAGACATTTGGATGTATATGAAAACTAGTAGAAAAACCTTTTTATGCAGGATCACAAGCCTTGTAAAAAAACATAGATACTTTAATGAATCATGTATCATATGTATCTTAAGATTATAGTATCTCAAATTTGGAATTAGAATCTTGAAAGCAAGTTTTAAAATGCCAGATTTGATAGTATATGTTTAACATAGTATATATTAAGGATAGCATATGTTTAACATTTACTCTGGTCATATATTTTGTTATTGGTTATCTAAATTGATAAGATAGCTAACCCTATCCTAATTTAATATTGATTGGGTTCATAGGTAACTCTAAATAAGGGGTGTCAAACTTAATTTCATTGAGGGCTATATCAGGATTGTGTTTGATTTCAGGGGACCAGGGTGGATGTGGCCTGGATGGGCATGGCCAGCTCAACATCACTCATGTCAATGCCTGTGGCGGCCCAAGTGTTCTGCCAGTGGAAACAGGCTCCTGAGCTCTCTTTCCTGCTGCAACAGTCTCCTGCAACCGTTTGCCAGCAAAAACGGAGGTCAGGAGAGCCACTTGCAGCCCTCCTGAGTTCCATTTTTTCTGGGTGAAACACCACAGGCCAGTCCCTCGCTGTATCCAGGGTGGCCCCACAGGCCAGATCTAAGCACCTTGTGGGCTGGATCCAGCCCTTAGACCTTGAGTTTGACATCCCTGCTCTAAACAATTGTGGTTTACAAATCACAATGGCTGGATTCACAAATCATGCTCAGTTAAAATCTCCAGACCCTATTAATGGCCTTTGTGATATGTGAAGTTAGTGCATAATTATAATTTAGATAGCAACCTATTAGAAAAAAAGTTGAAACTTTCTACTCTCTTCAGCAGGATAATGAATGAGTAGCCTTAAAGGAATCTGAGTGTCAAAAACATTGGAGGTGCTGAACTTTTGTACATATTGATTCAACCATAAAAACTATTCAAACCAAAGAATTATTTCAGTATGATTAAAATCACAACTTTTTAAAACTAGTAAAACGGCTTGGGCTGTTCAGAATAGTCACATGCTTATTTCTAATACCAAGCCAAAAGGTTGCATTTTTTCCCTGATTACGATACATTAATTTGAAATTTGGTCCTTATTATTTGGAAAATTATAGTCCCGAAGAAACTTAATGTCTCAATGTGATACTTATAAGGGATATAAAACAATCTCTTTTCTTCATTTTTAGACACCGTGTTTTTCCATTTGCCACCAAGAAGTGGAGATCGAAGCACAATATATGGGGTCTCTTGTTATAGGCAAATTGAAGCTAAGGTAATTATTCTGAAGTTAGGTAAACATTTGTACTGAAAATTTATTGAAAATGCGTTCTTCAACTTACAACTATGGTGGAGCCTGGAATCTCAATCTAAGTTCCTGTTGCAGGCCTACAGTATGTAACCAGATTCAATTTTACACATGTTTACAATGATTGTAAAGCAAGTCACTATGGCGTTAAACAAATTATGTGATCATTAAGCATATCCTAGCATTTTCCAATCCTTTGCCAAAAAATGGTTAAAATGTCATAAATTGTAGTCACCTGTTGAACATTACAGCTGGCCATAAATGCAAGCTAGTTGCTATGTAACTGAGATGTGATCATGTGACTATAGGGTAGGAAAGGAGCAGTCATAATTTCAACAGTAAGTCATAAGTAGCTTTTTAAAAAATCTGCTATACCTTCAACCAATTGTTAAAAGACCAGTTGTTAGTTGAGGACTGTATACTGAATACTGGTTTTTACATGTTCATTTGATATTGAACATCTGCATGGTTGTTCAAATGCTAAACCAGTATTTTTGAGAATTCAGTTTATCAACAATATCTAATCATTTGGGGCTTCCCGCAAACATGTACATACAAACAATTAGAAGATAGGTAAAGGAAGAAACCGCTTGAATTCAAACATTCAACTGCTTGCATTCAAATAGTCTTAGTTTCTAATAAGATAGAAATTAAAGTTAGCTCATAAATCTCATTAAAGATTTATAAATGCATAATGTGTGACAATACTTGTTGTAGCATTGGATGTCCAGCTTCTTTAGCCATATGATCACAAAAATGCTTTTATATTAACATATTCCCTATGAAATAAAAGACAATGACTTTGACCTATAAGTTATAAGTAGTTTGAATAATGATTACATGTTTCTAGAAATTCTTTAGAAGGTGCAGAAGTAATTTTTTTGCTATTTTATCTTCAGATTTAGATACCTGCAAATATAATCCTACTTTGATGTAATATTTATTAAGAATTGTGATTATACTAATAAATATTAATACAAACTAAACTTGAACAATGAGGAAAGAAATAGTAAAAAGTGCAAGAAAAAAGAACATAGAAAAGATAATGAATGTTATAAAGAAAGATCTTCATTTATTTATTTATTTATAAAATTTATTGGCTGCCCATCTTATCACAGGATAATTCATCACAAGTGTGAACACATTTCTTCTCTTTAAAGTTATAAATATTTATTTCCTCATCCCATGTCCCAATTTTGATCAATAGATAAATCTATAAAACATCATCTTTTCAGTCCTGGTATCAGCAGAAAGCCCATAAAGGATAGCCACAAGTAACAACATACTTTGTTTTAAATAAAGCATTTATTTGATAAAGTGAACCAACTCTATATTCCTTCCTTTTATTTCTGACTGTCTTAATCTTTAGTTCATTAACAACTCTTTGTAAATTAAATAGGAAAAAAATTACCGGGATCACTCTCTTGATTTGTCATTTGTATTTCTTTTTTAAATTTTAATTTTTCACTCAGTTTCATTTACAGAGCCAATCAAACATCCTTTTATAAATTTTTCTCTTGGCCTGGAAGTTGTAAATCCACTTTCAATACCATCTCTATCTTGTCAGATAAAATTTATTCTACATCTGAGTATGCTTCAGTAACATCTTTTGGTCATAGTCTGTCCATAGAAGCAGTCATCATTGTTGATAGCATGGATATTGTAGCTACTATTTTCTGATTCCATTCTTCAGAAGTCTCCTTCAGTATTTTTATTGTCATAATGTTTTGTATATTACAGTCTTATATATCTTTATCTAAAATCTTTAGTCCCCTCTGTGATCCAATTTTTCAAAGCACAACTTTGCTTATCTATGCTATGTCTCCTAAAACGAAAACAGGATCTATTTCCCATGACAATTTTTTGTTTTATAATTAATTCCAAAATCTTATTGTAAAAGTTTCAACATTCCAAATTTATCTGGACCCTTAGTCCACTGATAGCTTCTAAGTTCAATTTTTTTTTAGTTTTCATTTTTATTTCAGATTCTTTTAATTAATTAAATTTATAATTAACTTTTTCATTCAGAATTCACCCACATTCACAGAAGGAATTTTAAACATGTCATTCTGAAGATCTCTTAATAGCTTAGAAGTAATTACTGTGCGATTTCCAGAAGCGATTAGAAAATTAGGTTTGCAAATTTAGTATCCTTTGCTGCTGTTATAAGCAAGATGGCTAATCCTATTCTTGGCTCTGCTTTCACATAGCCATCTTAAGTTCACCATAGTTTCCATGGAAATCACCCAAATATATTCCTACTTTCTGAGAATTTCTACTTCATTTATTATATAAGCTATTTGATATCTTGTCCTATTAAAAATCAATAACATTAGTAATTTATAAAATCATTTTAGTTTCCAACTGTAGTTGCATCTATCATCTATATTCAAAGGATGGACATGATAATTTGAATAGTTTTAACGTAGGATCAAAGTTCTATATACTATACAGGAAGTGATTAAGTATTTTAATTGTTCCAAATTAATAATAACTTCCCAAATAGATTTATTTTGTAGAAAATAAAATGAGTAAAATAGCGACAAACACAAGAAATCAATGGGTTCGCATAACATTAACTCCAAACAAGTCCCATGGTACCTTTCCATGATGTGACTTTTTCTAATGTAATGCTTTAATATTTCCCTATTATATTCTTTCTCTTTCAGTAAAATGGATCTTCAGTCAAGTTGCTAGACTACTTAACTTTTTTCTAGATTATTAAAGTTAGTAAATAAATGTCATATTTTAGTGAAAAAATGTTTGCTTTTAAATGGAAATACATTAAGAAAAGCTTTCTAAGTTTAGTTTTTCTTCCTTTAAGGCATTGAAAGTACGGCAAGTAGACATTACTCGGGAAACAGTACAGAAAAGTGTATGTGTTCTAAGTCAGCTGGTAAGAGATAAGATAACATATGATGCTTTGTTTTTGGATGTTTATATTAGATATGGATAATTGCATGAACTGAAATCTGAATCAAAGTTATCCTTTCCAGAGGATTTGTTTGATAGAGAAAAAATACTCTGTATAAACAGTTAAATAAGAGCAACCCAACTGGATATGCCCATATTTTTCAATATAGCATATTGTAATGTAGGGCAGGGGTCCCCAACCACCGGGCCGCGGACCGGTCCCGGTCCGTGGATCATTTGGTACCGGACCGCAAAGAAAATAAAAATAAAATAAAAATGGCGGCTTTCTTCGCCTTCGGTGAATGCTGCTGGGATCAGGGATCAAGAATACAAATGAAAGAAGGGGAGGGAGGAAGCAACCAAAGCCTGTCCTGCTCTCCGGCTCAGCGGCTTCGGTTTCCTCCCGCCTCGTTCCTCTCTCAGTCGCTCTCTCGCTCCTCCACCAGCCCAGGAAGAAACTGCTTCAAAGAAGCCAGCAGGGTGGCTTTTCCTGTCGGCGCAGCTCCTCCGAAGCGCCCGTTCACCCCCACCCCGCCGCCCGCGGTTCAATCCAGTGCTCCGTTCTGCCTGCCTGCCTGCCTTCGTTTCTGGTTGTTTCGGAGGAGCTTTGGCTGAGAATAATAACTATTCGCCTCTTTTACTCAGCCGAAGCTGCTCCGAAACAACCAGAAACGAAGGCAGGGAGGCAGGCAGGCAGAACGGAGCACTGGATTGAACCGCGGGCGGCGGAGTGGGGGTGAACGGGCGCTTTGGAGGAGCTGCGCCGACAGGAAAAGCCACCCTGCTGGCTTCTTTGAAGCAGTTTCTTCCTGGGCTGGTGGAGGAGCGAGAGAGCGACTGAGAGAGGAACGAGGCAGACACCTGAGGGATGAGGCTGAAGGAGGCAGGGCTGAGAGGCGGGGCTTCTCAGCCATCCTGCAGGGACTTGTCCTGAGCCTCCCTGAACTTGGTGGTTTGCTGGCAGACGTTTTATTACCTGACTAGGTAACAACATCAGATGTTATCTAGTCAGGTAATGAAATGTCTGCAAGCAAACCACCAAACTCGGACTCCTCCCCCTCCCCCCCCCTTGAAAAAGTGTCTCCCCCCCCTCCGGTCCTTGAAAAAGTGTTTCTGCGTGAAACTGGTCCCTGGTACAAAAAAGGTTGGAGACCACTGATGTAGGGTACAAAAAATTATTGAAGCTTATACTGTTAAAGTCTTTTTCCAGCCTTAAGTTCCACTTTAAGTTCCACTCAACTAAATTTAGAAAATGACATTCAATTCCTGCTCCAATTTTAAGAGAAAGAAGACTATGATTCCTCACATGATTTAGATCTAAATACTTGTCTTCCTAGTCTTGTCTCCCAGTTTGTTAATCTGTTACACCAGTTTTTAATGAAATAGAATGAGATATTTTGCCCATATTTTACTGTATTAGTATCTAATGTTTTGAATAAAAGCATATTCATAAAAAAACACAGATGTATGCGCAATTAAACCCAGTGTTGCTTTGAAAGCCACATATCCCAAAAGTGCTTTTTCAAGAGGCAACTGGACTTTCTGTTTTTTTCTTTTGTTTCTCATCCAAGAAGCTTCTTCAACTCTGACTGGATGTGGGGAATGGAAGGATTTATACTCCTTGCAGACATCTGGCCATTTGCATTCTTTTAGTGAGTTAAAATCACTTGGAGGTTTATCTGTGTCATCAGGGTGCGTGGAGTCTTCTTGGAACTGTTGAAATGACTGTGTTGTAGATTGGAGACAGATGATGTTTTATCCGTCCTTCTCCCTCTCCCTCTGTTGAGAGAAAGCTGTTCAATTTTGATATAGATGGCCTCTTTGACCCTTCTCTCAAACTACAGGTCCTCCCTGTCCAATTTTGGGTCATAGAGGCCATCTATATCAAAATTGAACAGCCTTCTCTCAACAGAGGGGAAGGGATACAACATCATCTGCCTCCACAGTCATTTCAGCAGTTCCAAGAAGACTCCATACCCATTGCCACTGGTGACCCTGATGACACAGATAAACCTCCAGGTGATCTTAACAACTCACTAAAAGAATGCAAATGACAGTCTGCAAGGAATATAAATCCTTCCATTTCCCACCATCCAGTCAGAACTGAAGAAGCTTCTTGGATGAGAAGTGAAACATCTTCAAAGAAAAAAAACCTAGAAAATCCAGTTGCCTCTTGAAAAACATCCTTGGGGCAACCATGACCTGGATGACTGAGAGTCTCCATAGAAAATGAAATCCAGATCTTACTGTATAGAATAACTGACCATTCCAATTCATATTCATAAATTAGCTGCAACTGTATATGATATATGGCTTGAAGAATATTCAGTGTATTCAGATTATTCAAATTCATCTGCTTTTAATGACTAGATTGTGTTATTACTACATTGTTTGGCTTTGTTGATATAACATGATGCTCTGTTTCTTGCAAGCCTCTATATGGGCTACTTCAAGCTAAGTTGCAGCTAATTACGCATGCCTACTTTGAAGAGAAAGACTTCTCACAAATTTCAATTCTTAAGGTATGTTTTAAATATACAAAAGTAAGAGAGGGAGGGAGAGGGAGGGAGGGGAGGGAGAGAGAGGGAAAAAGTGAGAGCACATTCAGTAACATTAAAAGTGGAATGGAGAACCCATTGCTGATAGAAGAGTATATACACTCATGGACAGAGTCTATGATCAGAATAGAATGGAAGATTCTGCTTAATGATATTCTTTGCAGCACAGATAGTCCTCATCTAATGACTAGTTGTTCAATGATAAGTAGCGCTGATGAATGCTGGTTAATGTCTGGTCCCCAAAGTTATGATCATTGCAGTGCCTCCAGTTACATGATCAATATTTGGATGCTTGGCAGCCCATCTGCACTTATGACCACAGGGACTTTTCAACTCTCTATTTATTTATTTTTATTTTTATTTATTTATTTATTTTTATTTGTCAATCACTTACAAGATAATAGATATAAGTATAAACATAGTTATGAATACATGAAATGGGTACATATAAAAAAAATAAAAGAAACAGGACAGGGACGGTAGGCACTTTGGTGCAGGCCCCCTAGAGACCTCTTAGGAAAGGGGTGAGGTCAATAGTAGACAGTCTAAAGTTAACATTTTGGGGGTTTGGAGAAGAAACCACAGAGTCAAGTAGAGTATTCCCGACATTGACCACTCTGTTGCTGAAGTTGTATTTCCTGCAATCAAGTTTGGTATGGTTAACCTGAGTTTGTATCTATTGTTTGTTCTTGTGTTGTTATGGTTGAAGCTGAAGTATTCATTGACAGGTAAGTCATTGCAATGTATGATTTTATATACCGTACTTAGATCAGACCGAAGATGGCGTAATTCAAGGTTTTCTAGGTCTAGAATTTCAAGTCTACAATGAGTAGAGGAGTGGAGAACTCTTCTTGTGAAATATTTCCAGACTTTCTGAACTGTGCTAATATCAGATACGTAATGTGGGTTCCAGACTGATGAGCTGTTTTCGAGTATCTTGCCTATCTTTCCCTCATCTTTGCTCTTTAGGCCACCTGCAAGACTGCTGGTCTTGCCGCCCTGTGCTCTGCTGGCCCTGATTTTTGTCAGAGCTTTAAAAAATCTGTTTTGGAAGTTGGTATCCTTGTCCAAACTGCATGCGGCCCTTGTCTAATTTGAAAAGATTGCAAGAAGGTCACAGGTTTAAGAAGGCCTAGTGCAACAGCAGCTGCCTTGCAAAGGGCCAAGCTGGGTGTGCCTCAAACAGCAGTAGCAGAAGGAAGAAGATGCAAATGTCAGCCGGGGGTGGCAGGGCTCATATAGCCTTGTAACATTCAGGCCTGCTGAATGTTAGTTTCCTCTTACCTGTTATTTACAAAGAGAAACTTGATCCAACCAGGTGTCCATTGTTAGTAAGTTAGAAGGTAGTTTCTAGCAAGACTCTGACAGCCAGTTTTGTATGCTTTCTGAAAGAATATTCTATTTAAAAGCTATTGAAACTATTGCTAAGGGATGTTTTTGAAAGCTACATGCACACATTATTTGCAGAATAGCATACTGTATACAAGATCTTTGCAAAATTCCATTAAAGCAGTTCTGGACCCCAGGATTTTAAAGATTGAATAACTATATCTTTTTTTGAGAGACTCAAAAAAGTTAGCTCTCTTAGAAAAACTATTTTGGTATATTTTTCTTATAGAAAGTAGACCTATTCCTTTTCCCTCTAAAGTTACTTTTAAAAAAAGGATGCTTATGCTTTCAATATTTTATTGTTTTTCAGGAACTTTATGAACATATGAATAGCTCACTGGGAGGGGGCTCACTGGAATGGTCACAAGTTTATCTCGGTAAGGTAACATAACGCTTCCAATTTTTATAAGTATTTTATAACATATAAAGCTTAATGCCAATCCTGTAAGTCTGAAAATAATTACCAGTTATTTTGATTTTCTTTCCTATTTGTCAAGCACCTGTGTATCATGATTTGTGTGTCATGTATCATAAAAATATTAGGTGTTATGTTCAACTTCTTTTTTTGCATTTCAATTTATTTCTGAGGAATTTCTTACAAAATAGTTTTTAGAAACCACAACCACAATATTAAACATGTGTTATTGAAACAGATCATTCAAACTTCCTTCCTTTTTTCTCTTGGAGGATTTGATATGAGGATTTAAAATCCATAAAAGTTAAAAAAAAAAAAGTCCAAGAACTAGACTTTTTTTCAATATAACTTTATCCTATTCTTCCTGCTTTAATTCATACTGTCAGCAAACTTCTCTAATGTACAGTATCCAAATAAATATACAGCATATGACAAAAGTCATTGCACCAGGTTTACACAAATGAAAATATAAATGACCAACACAGTCACATCTTGTCTAAAATATTCATTATATTAAGTAAATAATATAATGCTCAGTGATGAGAAATAGTATTGTCAGTTGATGTTTCCCTCAAAAACTTGCCCGATGTTTTAAGACAAAGAAGACATACAATGCAATAAAAATACTTTTTTTCTTATTGGTGGTAGAAATTCAGGATGCTTCTCATTGTAAAATGAATAATGAGGCAGATCTGCACTCTAGCTGCTTATAAAGACTTTACATTCACCTATCTGACTGCAGAGTTAGAAATTTTAGGCTGTGAAAATTTGATGTTTTATATGAAGAGATATTATCTAAATAACAGTTCACAATATTGCATTTCTACCACCCCAAAAAATGAATTCATATATTTAGTAAATGGAAACAGGTAAGACTCTTAGAAGATTTCAAAGTGTTAGTTGCTTTTATTGAAATGTACCATTTTCCTCTCCATTGTTTTTAGGCCTGTCCCCACGAGATCTTGTTCTTCAATTTAGACACAAGGTATGTTATAAAATTGAAATGTGCATAACTATTTCCACTTTTTTTGAAACTTAAAAAAACAATATGTAGTTACAGATATAAGTAAATAAAAGAAGAATTTTCTGGATCTATATTGTACATTGACATGACATTTGAATACTTTAAGCGTAGGGTCATTTATAAATACATTGCTGGACTACTAAAGTTTTAAGATATCTCTTTCTTTATGTTTTAAAGGTTTTAATTCTTTTTAAGTTGATTCTTCTAGAAAAGAAGGTAAGATTATTCTTATATTTCCTAAAAGGCAAAATATATGACTTCATTAACATTATTCCATTAATACTTATGGAGATGCATTATTCCTTTATGCAGTTAACCAGGATGGAGAAGTGCTTATTTTCCCACGAGCTGCAAAGAGCATCCAGTAGTGGGAGGTGCTTCAGTCTCTGCTTATCTAGGCTGGGCTTAATTTGCGGAACGCTCCTCCTTCTCCACGGGACTCCTCCCCAGCGTTACCCAGTTTTGGCTCAGCCTTGTGAGAGATAGGCAGTGCTTCTTGTTAATCCTTGGCCGAAACAGAATTCTCTTTAAGGTTTGCAGATAGTCAATTGTTCTTTCCTTACCGACGCTGCCCTTGCCATCTGGCCGTTGGGGATCGCATTACCAGGAAGCGCTCCTAAGCGCAGGGAGGCTTCGATTTCATTTCGCTCCCACCAACCACTAGCCCTACTCTTGCCATTACGATCGCGGAGCTGCTTTATCATTTAAACAGCGAGGCTTTTTTTCTCACGCTCTCTCCTGAGTTGTATCACAGTTTTTCCTTTTCTCCAAGAACGCCGTTTAGGGTGGAGGTGTAATCGCCTTGTTATTTCACCCCTCCCCGCCGGTTTAGCCCTAAGGGAAGGCTGTTGGAGCTTATCTGTTTTTCTTGGTGGGAGATTGCTGCTGGCATGCACGCCACAAATAACGTCCAGTCGCCAATTTTTTTTTCTGTCAAGGTTCTAATTCAATAAATTACCTGTGTGAGGTAATCCTTATTACGGATTGAAGGGTTTTTTCACACAAAATACCCCGAGGAATCATTACAACCTCATTTTCAACATATTCGAGGCTTTTGTTAATTCGTGTTGTTGGCTCAACCCTCACAGTTCTCCCTATCCAGCGGCACAACAGCAAGCAATTAGGCTAGCTTCTGCCTGTGCAGGGAAGCTGTTGAAAGCCTGAGAGTGATTATTTGGCCTGCTAGGCGTTCTCAATTTGGCTGATTGGGACATCCAAATTTGATATATATTTGCACCCATACGCTCTGATAATATTAATCACACCAATATAATAATACTGGCAATTTCATAACAATAATAAATTAATTGTTGAGATACGACTCAATTTTGAAGCAGATATCCATATTTTAAAAAAAACTTTAAAAAAAATGGGGGATTTGATTTCAGGGCACCCTATCTATTCTTGGCCAGGTTCCTGGGTGCGCCAACCACCTACACAATATAGCATTAAATAATGAGCGTACTGGTCCTTTTATAATCACAGTGGCAGGGGTAGTGGTTCACCCTCCTCAACTTCAAGGGACAAGTCCATATCTCAACACAATCCTAAGCAAAAAAAAAAAAAAAAGGACTTCTAAGGCATCAGAAAAGGATGCCAACAGGCGCCACAAGGCTCTGGAAAAACAAATAGATGTGCACACGGGAGGCACACAGGACCTCTCAAGTCTTCTCACCCCACAGTCCAGAGCTGTCCTCCTCTTTCCTCCCTCCTACCCCCCTAGATCTCTCCCTCCCATCCAGGCGCAGCGTGGCTCCCCTGAGTCAACAGGCCCAATCAGCTTAATCACCAACCATGTGAAGAATACCTGAAGCGATGTTCACACCAATGGCTGCCAGTCTTCAACAGGAACAATCTCTTCCAGAGGATGTGCCAGAGTGAATGAAGACCTGGATGGAGATGGCTGTCTGTCAGGGAATCGCAGCAGGCCTGCAACATGCGGTTCTGACCAGGGATCATCCCGCACCCGCTGAGTATGATTCGCAATCAGTTCGATCATTGGCCAAGTCGGAGCTACACTATACCCAGGTACAGTGTCAAAGGGGTATGCTCCTACAGGAGCTACAGGAGGAGGAGCAGGAGGAGGAGGCGGAAGAGGTGGAACACATTGAACACATGGACCAGAGTGAATCAGAATCAATGCATGATACTGACCTGGCCATGTCGGAAACAGACCCCTTAGAAAAGGGGATGTCTGAGGATGAGGGCCTCGTTCCCAACCAACTGGTATTTACAGGCTTGTTCCAGCCACAACTTTTCAAATCTCTATTATTCACGGCCAAAAATACTGTGCGACTGGACAAGCCGGCCCCTTCTAACACTCCAACTCCATCAGACGAGAGACCAGAGAATCTCATTTTCATCCAGCCTGTAGTTGAGGCAGACGTGATTCCAGTCCTTCACATGTCTACAGACCTGGTACAGAAACAGTGGGCTTCTGCAACAGTGTTCCCGGCCCCCACTGGTTACGACAGGAAATTCTTTAATTTGGCCCCAGATTTCTTAAAATTGTTGAATACTCCTGAGGTAGATGTACCCATTGTGGGATTAGCGTCCTTGTCCTCCATTCCCAGTGAGGCGCTGGAGGCATTAAAGCCGGAGGACAAACGGGTCAAGCTAGCCCTATGCAGGGCCCATCAGTCTGATGCGTGGGCATCAGAGCGGCCACGGCCGCTTCCTTCTTTACCCGTTCTTCCCTCAGATGGCTCCGGCTATTACGGGAGCATGTCCCCAATTCCAACACTAGAGCACACCAAGACATTGCAAAGCTTATAGCAGCCGCCGAATTCTCAGCTGACGCAACTTTTCATGCAGTTAAGTTTTTAGCCAGAGCCATCACTTCACATGTCACAGCGCGACGCTATGGTTAAAGAACTGGCAAGCGGATATTAAACATAAATGCAAGCTCGCTTCATCTCCTCTAGTGGGAGACAGACTGTTTGGCCCTTCCCTCGATCCGCTACTCATCAAGACTTGAAATAAAAAGAAAATTTTACCCTTCCTTTTTCAGAGGTCAGACCCTAGAGACCCTAAGTCCTTTTGGAGGGGATCCTTTCGGCCCTTTTATCAGGGACCGTTCTCAACCAGATACCAGAGATCCCCACCTTTCCAACCAGGGCAACAGCCAGAAAGGTCAGACTTTGGGGATAGGAACAGAAGGGGTGGCCAACCCAAGAAATCCTTCCGAGGAGCGGGCCTCCTTAAATTATTCACAGACCAATGGGACTCCTCAGTGTCTGATTCCTGGGTCAGAGACATGATCAGATTCAGCCTCGCGCTGGAGTTTCAATCCACTCCCCCAGACTTCTTTATGTCGTGCCCTCTTTCCAGAGATCTGGCTAAACGAGATCTTATGGAAACAGCTATTCAGCACCAACTGGACATACGAGCCATCCAACCAGTAGCTACCGACCAACGAGGGTGAGGTTTTCTATTCACATCTTTTCATTGTTCCCAAAAGTTCAGGGGGGTGGAGAGCAATCTTGGATTTGAAATGCCTTAATCAATTTTTAGTATATCGCAAATTTAAAATGCACACCCTACAATCTATCTTACTTGGTATCAGAAAAGGTGACGTCCTTACATCTATAGATCTGACGGAGGCATATCTACATATTCCAATTCGGCCTTACCACTATAAATTTTTAAGATTCTGTTATAATAATCTCCATTTTGAATATGTGGCTCTTCCCTTCAGACTAGTCTCTGCCCCCAGGACCTTCACAAAGGTTCTTGCAGTCCTCGCTGCTCATCTCCAGGGGTGTCCCCATACGACTGCAGTGTTACCTCGATATCTTAATTCTGTCATCTTCTGTTCATCAGTCAGTCAGAGATACTCAGACATTACACTCCCTATAACTACATGGGTTCTCAATCAATTGGGAAAAGAGTCATTTATACCTTCAACTCGATTAATCCATCTGGGGGCAGTCATAGATACAGTGGAAGGCAAAGTTTTCCTGTCACCAGATAGACAAAACAGCATTCATCAATTAGTTAAGGAGATCAGGGTTCATAGGAGGGTGTCCCTAGCTGATTCATCAAAATTTTTAGGCAAGACGATCTCATGTATATCTATTATTCCTTGGACCCGGCTCCACACTAGATCCCTCCAGTGGTTCCTGCTTCTGTACCAGCGATCCGGCCAAAGCAACTCCAAATACAAGGTCAGAGTTCCATCACAGGTCCTCATATCTCTCCTCTGGTGGACCAGACCAGCCATAAACAAAGGTTGCCTATTCAAAGAGCCCCACAGTCTTACCATCACCACCGATGCCAGCCTGATTGGAAGGGGAGCTCACTTTCAATCGCTCACAGCCCAAGGCTGCTGGTCCTCCATAGAACGATCGCGCAGCATAAACTGGCTGGAGCTTTGAGCAGTACACCTGGCTCTCCGCAGCTTCCTTCCACAGGTACGCAACCAACACATATTAATATTGACTGACAACGTAACCACGAAAGCTCACATAAACAAAGGGGGGAACTCAGTCGAAACACCTCATGCGAGAAGCGGAGTGTTTGTGTCGTTGGGCAGAGAGCAACCTGATTTCCATCAGAGCAGAACACATTTCAGGACTGTTGAATACACAGGCAGATTGGCTAAGTAGGGCCACGATAGATCCATTGGAGTGGTGCCTCCATCCGACCCTCTTTCAAGAGGCGGTCAGGACATTTGGGCAGCCAGTAGTAGACCTGTTCGCTTCTCCCCTCAATGCTCAGCTCCCGAGATTTCTTTCCAAATACCCCTCACAAGGAGCAGAGAATTTCAATGCGCTCCATTGCCGTTGGCCCCTGAGGCTTCTGTATGCATTCCCGCCACTTCCACTGATCCCCAAGGTCATCCAGAAGCTACTTGATGAGAGGGCGGAGCTGCTTCTGGTAGCTCCCTATTCACCCAGACGGTTGTGGTTTGCAGACCTCCGCAATCTATCTGTATCATCACCATGGAGAATTCCGCCAGACAGGGTCTTGTTAACCCAAGGACCCCTTCAACATCTGGACCTTCAATGGTTGCACCTGACCGTCTGGAGGTTGAGCGGAGTCGTCTGAAGAGCAAAAAGTTTTCCAACAGAGTTATTGCCACCATCCAAGCTGCCAGATGCTCCTCAACAATTCTCACCTACATTGCCACGTGGTCCAGTTTCTACAAATGGTGTACCAAGTCTCAAATTGATCCCATTTCTCCATCTGTGGCACAGATCCTAGAGTTCTTACAAGAGGGGCTTGACAAGGGATTATCACCTAATATGTTGAAAAGACAAGTGGCAGCCTTGGCGCCAGTCATCACTTATGAAGCTCTCCTATCCCTTTCCCATCATCCATGCATAGAGTGTTTCCTTCGAGGAGCCACAAACTTACGCCTGCCAACAGTTCACCGTTATTCCACTTGGGACCTTAACAAGGTCCTTCTTGCACTCACTAAGTGCCCTTTCGAGCCTTGGCAATCATCAAGTCTCCAATTTCTGATGTATAAAGTAGTTTTTCTTGTAGCGATCACTTCCACTTGTCGTATTTCAGAACTGGCAGCCTTGTCGATCAGACAAGATCTTTGCGTCTTCCATTCTGACAGGGTCGTCCTTCGTCCCGATCCTACATTCATACCCAAAGTTAATTCAGCCTTTCACAGGGCACAAGAACTGATACTTCCTAATTTTTGTCCCAGGCCATCCCAAGGACTGGAACGACAATGGCATTGGCTGGACGTGAGGCGATCGTTACGAATATATATTCACCGCACAGCCTCTTTTAGAAAAACGGAGGCTTTATTTGTGTCTTTTCAGCCCAACAATCAGGGATGCAAGGTCTCATCCTCCACAATAGGCCGTTGGCTATGGGCCGCAATAGTGAAAACATATCAGACTCAAGCACTTCAGGTGCCCAGGGGCATAACAGCTCATTCAACAAGGAGCGCCGCAACATCGGCAGCATGGGCCACGTAGGCACCAATCACTGACATCTGTCGTGCCGCAACCTGGGCCTCTCCATCGCCTTTCATTAGGCATTATAAAATGTGTTTGCATCAGCCGAGGCCTCCTTTGGCAGAAGGGTTCTGCAATGGGTCCACAGGGACCAGGAGGGGATCCCAAGACAGATGGAGTCCCTCCTGTAGGACAGCCCAAGCTTTGGTATGTCCCACTACTGGATGCTCTGGCAGCTCGTGGGAGAAGGGGTGTTGGTGCTTTCCTGACATGCCCATTCTCCTTGAGCTGCGAAGAGCATCCAGCCCCATCCTCTTCCGTCTGTTTCAGCCAACAAATTTTTATAGTATTAAGGGCGAGGGTGTTTGTTTCTCTCATCTTCACCAAAACTGGGGAACGCTGCGGAGGAGTCCCGTGGAGGAGGAGGAGCATTCCGCAAATTAAGCCCAGCCTAGATAAGCAGAGATTGAAGCACCTCCCACTACTGGATGCTCTTTGCAGCTCAAGGAGAACGGGCGTGTCAGGTAAGCACCAATGCCCTTTCTGTTTGTTTTCTGTAGATTTATTCATGGTTCCATCAATGTTATTTGCTATGTTACGATAAGTTACAGTTCGCTAGTGAAATTAAGTCACTTGCTTCCTCTCTTTAAACAGACACATAAACCTGATTTATGTTATTTATCTATTAAACTGATTTTTAAACTATCTAACTCTTTGGATTCTGAGCATAGCACATACAAAACAATGAAATGGAAAAACTTCATAGAGTCCCCTGGACAGAACAGCAACCAAATTTCTTCCCCACTTGCAGAAGAAAAACAGTCAAAAAGACACCAGCCCAAAACACAGAGAAGGAGCCGTGGTTATAGTGGTATTTTAATGTTGGTATGGCAAAAGGTTTTTCAAATGTTTAGCCTACAACATGTATCCTCTGTTGGCCCTGATTATTAATCAAGAGAATATAATACATAATACGCCTTATCTTACATCTTACATACAAACCTACAGAAGCCTTTGATTAGAAAATATATTCATTATAGAGAATAAAAGAAATAAAACTCTATAGTTGAATCTAGAAAAGAAAATTATATCCAAAATAAAAAAGTTTTAATAATCAAAGTAACAGCTTATCTTCCAGAACGTATACAGGTGAAACTTGACAAATTAGAATATCATGCAAAAGTTCATTTATTTCAGGAATGCAACATAAAAGGTGAAACTAATATATGAGATAGACTCGTTACATGCAAAGCAAGATAGGTCAAGCCGTGATTTGTCATAATTGTGATGATTATGGCTTACAGCTCATGAAAACCCCAAATCCACAATCTCAGAAAATTAGAATATTGTGAAAAGGTTCAATATTCTAGGCTCAAAGTGTCCCACTCTAATCAGCTAATTAAGCCATAACACCTGCAAAGGGTTCCTGAGCCTTTAAATGGTCTCAGTCTGGTTCACTAGGAATTGCAATCATGGGAAAGACTGTTGACCTGACAGTTGTGCAGAAAACCATCATTGACACCCTCCATAAGGAGGGAAAGCCTCAAAAGGTAACTGCAAAAGAAGTTGGATGTTCCCAAAGTGCTGTATCAAAGCATATTAATAGAAAGTTACTGTATTTCCCCATGTATAAGCCACCCCTTTTTTCCAAAATTTTCAAGCCCAAAAAGTAGGGGGGTGGCATATACAAAGCAGGTACACTTTTTATACGTGAAAAATGCATAAAATAATAAAGTAGGAATAAACTGGTTTTCCAGCAGTATGCTATACTTTTTTGTAAAAATTGTACGTGATGATACGATTACGAGTGCGAGTACGCGATAGAAATGCATATGCTAGGCATCGGCCTGAATGCTTCGTTCCTACTCTCGTTCCGATGCGTAGATTGCTAGCGTCGCCCGCACCGCTTTCGGCGTCATGACCGAAGTTGTAGATCTAGACGTCGAATTTTGTTTCTTTGTAAATTTTCTTTCTTCATAACTTGTTTCTCTAATAAAATATTTTTTTCAAAACTTCACAGTCCAAAAATTGGGGGGGTGGCTTATACAAAGGGGGTGCTTATACATGGGGAAATACGGTATGTGGAAGGGAAAAGTGTGGAAGAAAAAGGTACACAAGCAGCAGGGATGACCGCAGCCTGGGGAGGATTGTCAGGAAAAGGCCATTCAAATGTGTTGGGGACTTTCACAAGGAGTGGAGTGAGGCTGGAGTCAGTACATCAAGAGCCACCACACACAGACGGATCCTGGACATGGGCTTCAAATGTTGTATTCCTCTTGTCAAGCCGCTCCTGAACAACAAACAACGTCAGAAGCGTCTTATCTGGGCTAAAGAAAAACAGAACTGGTCTGTTGCTCAGTGGTCCAAAGTCCTCTTTTCTGATGAGAGCAACTTTTGCATCTCATTTGGAAACCAAGGATCCAGAGTCTGGAGGAAGAACGGAGAGGCACACACTGCAAGATGCTTGAAGTCCAGTATGAAGTTTGTGTTGATTTGGGGAGCCATGTCATCTGCTGGTGTTGGGCCACTGTGCTTCATTAAGTCCAGGGTCAATGCAGCCCTCTATGAGGAGATTTTGGAGCACTTCATGCTTTCTTCCACAGACGAGCTTTATGCTGACTTCATTTTCCAGCAGGACTTGGCACCTGCCCACACTGCCAAAAGCACCAGAACCTGGTTCAATGACCATGGGATTACTGTGCTTGATTGGCCAGCAAACTCGCCTGACCTGAACTCCATAGAGATTCTATGGGGCATTGCCAAGAGAAAGATGAGAGACATGAGACCTAACAATGCAGAAGAGCTGAAGGCCACTATTGAGGCATCCTGGTCTTTCATAACATCTCAGCAGTGCCACAGGCTGATAGCTTCCATGCAACGTCGCATTGAGGCAGTAATTGCTGCAAAAGGGCCCAAACCAAGTACTGAGTACACATGCATGCTTATACCTTTCAGAGGTCCAATATTGTTCTATGTACAATCCTTGTTTTATTGATTGCATGTCATCTAATTTTCTGAGATTGTAGATTTGGGGTTTTCATGAGCTGTAAGCCATAATCATCTCAATTATGACAAATCACGGCTTGAACTATCTTGCTTTGCATGTAATGAGTCTATCTCATATTAGTTTCACCTTTTACATTGCATTCCTGAAATAAATGAACTTTTGCACGATATTCTAATTTTTTGAGTTTCACCTGTACTCCAACAAGTGATTATCTAAAACTCTCTACTAGATTTCAATGTAAATTGCTGCATAATGGCCCATAATACTACATCATAGTACAGCTAAGGGGAGACAATGCATTGAATAGTTGGAACAGATCTCCCCATTATTGGGCCGTACATTGAATAGTTGGAACAGAGAATGCATTAAAAAGTTGCAACAGAGAACCCCATTATTGGGCCGTGGCTATTTCATACTGGGTTGTGCAAGCAATGAGCAAGCACACGTGTGAACTGCACAAATCTCCACTCATAAGAGTAGTGTGCCCTTGCACTCATTCATGAAGCTCCTCTCACATGAGTGGAGGGCACACTCCGCAAGCACAAGTGGAGCTTTGCACATGAACACAAGTGCCCTCTGCTCAAACGCCCTCTGCTTAAACGCCCTCTGCTTGTGCAAGTGGACCTTTACATATGAGTGCAAGCACCCTCCTTTCACACGTGAAGCTCTATTCACGTTAGTGGAGAGTGTGTGTGCCTGCCACTCGCACCAAGGGAGCTGGACATGCATGCATGCATCTGCCACTCACACATCCTGCGCTGTGCTAGGCTGCTGAAGTGGAAAGATTGGGAACTGCTGAGTTACAACATTTGTGCAAATAAGGAAGGAAAGTAAGAGACATTATTTATAAAATCATCAGAGAGGAACCATTGTTATATAAGGGAAAAGAGATACTCATATTGAAGCAAATCCCCAGGAGAGTACGCGAACAACAGGATTACCGATTTTTGGCAAGTCATCTAAACAAAAAGAGCATCCTGTTTCGATGAATCACACCAGAGGGAATGCTGATCACATGGTATGAAAATAAAATAAAAATTGATAATCTGGAAAAAGCCCAAGACTTCTACGAACAGCTGGTGGGATCAGAAGAGGAAAGTGATAGCAGAGGGGAATTTGATCCACCGAGTCAAGATGAACAACAGCAAGAAAATAGGAGGAGCAAGAAAAGGGAAATTGCGAGGAGAAAGTCAACCAAGAAGAGGAGGGAGTACAAACTAGAAACCAAAGAGAAACTAGAGCAAACAGAAGGCAGATATTGGAACAGAAATAACAAGGATTAAAGTTAGTATCGATCAGTGTAAATGACTTAAATATACCAACAAAAAGAAGAATACTATCTAAAATAGAGAAATAAAAGATGGACGTTGTGCGTCTTCAAGAAGTGCACAATAAAAAATGAGAGACATCTACAGTACAAAAAATTAGGAAAACTATATACATTAGCAGAAGAAAAAAGAGAAAGGCAGCAATATACATTAAAGAAGAAATAATATCAAAATTAGTATATACAGACAGAAAAGGAAGAATTTTAATAGTGGAATTATTTGTGGGAAGAAAAGATATACTATTGGTAGGATATATCCACCTAACAAAAATCAAAGCGAGTTTTACAAAAATAAACAAAATAAAATTATTGAATTAGGAAACCAAAATGTGTGTGTAATTGGTGACTATAACACAATTTTAGACACCTGAAAAGACTACTGAGCAAAAATGTAAATACAAAAGAAACATGCTATCAAAAACCTTTTTTGAACTAAATTTAATGATCTACGGAGGACCTTGAACCCAGGAGAAACCCAATTCACCTTCTACTCCAACCCACATAAATCCTGATCAAGAATAGACATGGCCTGGGTAAATGGGGACTTAATCAAAGATATTGAAAGAATAGAAACAATGCCAAATATCTGGGCTGACCATAATCCTCTCAAAATAATATGGAAAGGACAGAAGAGGAAAAGAGGCAGATGGACCCTAAATGCACAAATTCTAAAAGAAAAAGAATAAATCCAAAAATATTCAGAAGAATTCAAATTATTAAAGATAATAAAAACTAGAATACCTCATTACAAAATTTATGGGATACAATGAAGGCATATTTGAGAGGAATAACAATAGCTTATATGGGAAAGAGGAATAAAGAAAAATGGCAAAATTACAATATATTAGTGGGGGGAGATAAACAAAGTAGAAGATAAATTACAAAAAGAACCAGGGAAAGAGCAAATTAGAAACAAATTGGCCCTAACAAAACACAAATTGAACATTTTAGACCAAGAAATTTAAAATATACAAAACAAAATAATTTTGAACATGCAAATAAACCTGGCAGATTGGTTGGCCTATAAATTAAGAAAAGGAAAATAAGAGAACTATATACCAATTACTAGATAAGAATAGCACTGAGGAAATTACCATGGATACGAAAAAAGAAATTGTAAGAGAATTCTTTGAAAATTTATACACTCAGGGAAAGATAGAAATGGAAAAAAATAGTTGAATATCTGAAAGGAGAAATGCCACCCCCATTATTACAAGAAAAAGGGGAATTATTAAATAAGGAAATAACACTAATTGAATTAAAGGAAGCAATTAGAAGACAAAAAAACAATAAAACCACAGGTCCGGATGGTCTACCAGGAGAACTTTACAAAAATATATGAGAATCTGTAGAAACATTGTTACTAGAAGTTTGTAATGAGGTATTGATAAAAGCAGATTCGTGGAAGGAAGCCTATATCACATTGATTCCAAAAGAGGGGTCAGACACTAAGTAAATTAAAAACTATAGACCGATATCCCTTCTAAATGCTGACTATAAAGTGCTTATGAGTGTTATGGCAAATAGGTTAAAGAAAATATTAAATGATAGAATATACCCTGACCAAAATGGATTTCTCCCAACATGACAAATTAGGAATAACACAAGAACAATAATTAATATATTAGAATATTATGAAACACACCCAGGAAGTCAAGTTGTGCTTGTCTTCCTGGATGCGCAAAAAGCATTTGACAATGTACACTGGGAGTGTATGACCCAACAGATCAAATTAATGGATTTTGGAGAAAGATTTGAGAATGTGATAGAAACGATCTACTCTATTCAAAAGGCAAGTGTTTTAATAAATGGGGAAATGACAGATTCATTTGAAATAACAAAAGGAGTTAGACAGGGATGTCCATTGTCACCTGCTTTTCAACCTGACTTTATTAAGAAGAATCAGATTAAATAAGGAAATAAAAGGAACCCAACTTATAAAAGAGGAATATAAGTTGCAGGCCTTTGCTGATATGGCATTCATTATTGAAGATCCATTGGAATCTGGACCGATACTGTTGCAGGCCTTAAAATGTATATGGACAGGGAAAAAAGCAAGAATAAAATCAATCTACTTAGAGGATAGCAAAAGCAGATATGGCTTTGGACTCCCAATATGGGAGACTTACTACAAAGCAGCAGCGTTAATATGGATTAGGATTGGATCAAATTAGAGAATAGGAGCATCTTGATATTAGAAGGATATGATATAGAAATAGGATGGCATGCCTTCATATGGAACCCCAGGAACAAAAACCACTCCTACTTTTACAGGCACGTTTTACAAGATTCGTTGATAAATATCTGGGAAGAAATTAGGAAGAAACACTATACCAAAATTCCAGGTTGGTTGTCACCATGGAGGCAATGATCCACCCAAATACTTTGGATATCAGTAAAAAAAGTCAAATATTACCAAATTTGGGATAATCAAGAAAGACTTAAAACAAGTCAAGAATTAGAAACACGGGGAATACATATAGATTGGTGGCCATACCTTCAAGTACAGACGAGGTATAAAAAAGATCTAGAAGAATTCGGATTTGAAATGAAAGAAACCCAGCTAGAAAAATTATTACTAGGATCAGAAGAAAAAACAATATCCAAAATATACAATTATCTATTAAATTTTGACTTAGAAGAGGAAATTGTTAAAGAAACCATGTTAGCCTGGGCTTGGGAAAAAAATCTGGCATAAATTTTTTTCCTTGACGAAGTCAGTTGCATATAAAGAGAATGTATATAAAATGCTTTATCATTGGCATTTGGCGTCATCCAGATTAGCAAAAATTTATCCTAAGCTGAACCCAAACTTTTGGAAGTGTAAGAGAACACAAGGCACCTTCTTCCACGTCTGATGGCCGTGCCCAGAAATTAAAAAATATTGGACCAAGATACAAACATAGAGGAAATTATCCATTGCAGGTTGGAGTGGAAGCCGGAATTATTTCTCCTGGGAATCATTAAAGAGAAATATCCCCAAAAGATCCAATATCTGATTATACACATAATAACGACGGCAAGAATTGCCCTAATGCAGGCTTGAAAGATGTCTACCATTCCGTCTGATGGAAGTTATAATTCGTAAAATCCTGGAATGTGCAGAAATGGATAGTCTCACAATGAAATTAAATGATAAAGAAGACTCAGAATATTACTCAATTTGGAACATTTGGTATCAATGGGTAGACAGTAAAACATGAAATATATAGATTAAAAGAGGAAATAAAATTGGCATATAGGTAGCACCAACAAGAAACTGTTGAAATCAAGAAACTGCCAGAAAACTGAGATCTATGTAAATATTTATATTTAATTTATAATAAGTATGTAGTTATATTTATATTGTATACTGAAAATATATAACGTATCTACTCTTATGGCTTGGAATAGAGAGGACAGTACATAGACTATAATTATGTAGATTAATCTCTGATTTTTCTCTTTTTAGATAAATATATATTGCTTAATTAGTCAAAGAAATTGAATAAACATTATCATGTCACAAACAAGGACCCAAAATCTTACTCAGTCTTTTATCAACCATCACATTACTTTAAGCCATAGAATGCAAGGTCTAGTAGTTTCATAATTTTTCAAGAAGTAATAATACAGATTGCAACATATTTTTGTGGTTATTATACAGGTGGTATATTATAACATCTATATTAAAAATGGCAGAAATATAGGTAAATAGATACTACTGATCATCATCAATCATCATCAACCAATCAATCTTTATTATGGTCACAGACCAGCAAATAAAAGGATTAAAATGATAATGGTAAAAAATAAATATAAAAGTCAGAGTAATATATTGTGATTGGTAGACAGAGGGACCTTGGAATCCTAGTGGATGATCCAATAGTACGCAGCAGCAGCCAAAAAAGCTAATACAATCCTGGGCTGTATAAACAGAGGCATAGAATCAAGAACGGAGTGCCATTTTTCAGAAATGGTATAGGGTCTCCTGCTTGGGCGAGGGTTGGACTAGATGACCTACAAGATCCCTTCCAACTCTGTTAATCTGTAATCTGTAAAGATCATGTGAAGTACTAGTACCACTTTATAAAACTATAGTAAGACCACACCTAGAAAACTGCAACCAACTGTCACCATACTAGAGGTGAGACTTTGGAAAAAGTTAAAAGAGCAACTAAGATGATAAAGGGCCTGGAGATTAAAGAATATGAAGAATGGCTGCAGGATTTGAGTTTGGCTAATCTTAAAAAAAGAAGAATTAGGGGTTACATGATAGCAGTATTCCAGTATTTGAGAGGCTGCCACAAAGAAGAATGGGTCAAATTATTCTCCAAAGCACTGGAGGGCAGGACAAGAAACAATGGTTGGAAACTAACCAGAAAGAAGCAACCTAGATCTAATTAAGGAGAAACTTCCTAACAGTGGGGACAATTAATCAGTGGAACAACTTGCCTCCAGAAATCTTGGGTGTTCCATTACTGGATATTTTTAAGAAGAGTCCAGATAGTAACTTAACTGAAATGTTATAGGTTCTCCTGCTTGAGCAGGGGGTTGGACTAGCAGACCATCAAGGTCCCTTCCAGCTCATTCATTCTATTCTATATAAATATTTTGCTGCTTTAAAGGGGGCAGTTTGACTGCCTCGGTTATACTCCGGTTTCTTTTGAAATGGTATACTATTGATATATTTTTCCCTGCTTCTTTTCAGGTTCTGTTTTATATCTCTCCAGTTAATCGGCTGGTGGGAGCATTAATGAGTGTCTTATCACTATTTCCTGGTTAGTACATATGTGTATGTGTGTGTTCTTATCAAAATGCTACTTGAATCCATAGCCATTTTTAATTTAAGTATTTAATTTATTTACTTGAGAAATATTCTGAATTTTAAATGGCTTACCCCTCCCCCAAAAAGAATAGGCAGGAAAGGTAAATGTACACAAAAAGAATGTGTAATGTCCAGCTGCCCCACATTGTCAATTTTAATTACATAGAAATCAGTCCTAAATATGATACATCTTTATGAATTTATATGTGCATAAGCTTCTAAGAAGATATAGTCCCCAAAGACTTAACAGTAGTTCAAAAAACATTAATATTAATTCAGCTAATAACTATTGATAAAAATTATTGGCTGTAAAACAAGGTATCCTATTGTATTTAATTGATCTACAATAATTATACAACCAGCTATTCTCACACGAGTCATTGTCACACACAAAATATACAAGTACATTCACCAATATTCCCTTTCTTTCTTCTGATAGAATCAGCCAAAAGAGGTACAGAAAATATGCAAGTTGCATGAGGAAGAGAAGAAAGGGGCAGTTAAGCTAGTTGGAAATAATGCAAGGAGGAAAAAAAATTGGGGTGGGGGGGGGGGGGGGGGTGAAAAAATGTGTTTCAGTATTACAGAAAGGGCTAAAGGTTCAAGAAACTAATAGCCTTCCCAACTCATGACTAATTTTCAGGTTAGTTTTCAAAAGCATTTTTGTAGTAATATGCAGCCATTTGTATTTTCTCCCATTTATTTAAGTATTTTATTGAGTATAATAGAACATTCCCTCCCAGAGGATGGGGCTGACCTGACGATGATACGACATATCCCATGGGGCTCCATGGGATCGTGTCGAAATTCAAAGTGCAAGGAAGTTCTGATGGACCTAAATCACCTCAGAAGGATGATGAAGTAAGACAGCATACTCCACTGATCTCAGGAAGCCTGCAAACTTCCTGATCGATCCAGAAAAGGCTCTCAATCCAACAGGAAAAAAAACCCATTGCATGCCCGATCAAAGGCAGCAAAGCTGACCAATGAAGAAAGCGCGAAATATTGAGGAACAGTGTGAATGATCTGGGTGACAGATTTCTAACTTGTAACTGCGATTGAGGAACAAGCCCCCTGGAAACTAATCTGGGAGAGAGTAGGACCCCTAAAAGAGGAAGTTGTGTTCTTCCACCTCCCAAGAAAAGCAAATGAGCAAGCTGGAGAGCCATTTTTAAAACCGGAAAGAAAAGAGAATTTTTTAATGAAGTGGAAGAACCTTAAAATTAGGAAGCTGGACTGAGGACTCAAATATAATATTGATCAATTTGGAAAGCTTTTGGAGATTATAAAATTTGGACTTAAAGAACTTTCTGGACTGGATAATACAATATAAAATAAAAGGGAGAGAAGCAGAGCAACAGTGACACCTGCTGGCAGAAGTCAAAGGGTGCAAAGGAAAAAATAAATAAAAGCAAATATAACCTTGAGAGACTGAAGAAGAAGTAGTTACGGGTTGGTTGCTAAAATAAAAAACATTTATACCAGTAAGCTGTTTATGCTACATAGTTGAGACAGAGAGTGAAATATTGAGACTTTAAAAACAGTCTAGCTCTTGAAACTCAAGCAGAAGCTAAACAGACAAAGTGAACAATAAAATATCACCCTTCTTTTTTGTTCATTGCTCTGTGGACTCTCCCTTTAAAGATACAAGATAGTTGGCTGGTTGAACTCTGGGATTTGGTGGGCCTATATGAATTATAAATTTAACAAGAGAAACAGATACTTTTTGAACAATGAAGGGCTAATAGCCTAAAAACTCTTGGATTACAATTTATACTTTCACTTTCCCTTTGGATTATAAATATCAGTTTCATTTCTCTGCCTTTGTGGTTTATAATTACGTGTCTCTGGGATTACAATTAAATTACAGTTATAATTAAAGCATCACAAAATGAAGAAAACTACATCTGTGGCATCTGCAGCAGCAGCAGCAGCAGCATCCAGCCTAGCAGGTCAAAGGTCATTGGATGTGATGTTGCAGCAAGAAAAAATGAATACGACGCAGGCAGAGATGAAAGCTTTGCTCCAAGTCATGCATGAAGCCCTCAAGGAAAGAATAGGAAAAGTAGAAGATAAAATAGAACATTTTCAACAAATAATGGCTAAAAATGAACAACGCATCCAGAGAAAGCTGAACAAACAGAAAAGAGTGGAAGAGGTTGTTCACAGACTTACATTGGCAGATAAAAATCAGGAGAGAATAATATTATTGGAAATGGATAGGGCCGACCATTACTTGCGTTTCCAGAACGTTGAAGAAGAAAAGGGAGAAAACTTTGTGAGAAATAATGGCAGAGCTGCTGGCAAATGTCTTAGAGATATCCAAAGAAAAGGTGTTCGCTGAGATGGACAAAATATTTAGAAATAGACTTTCCAATGAGGTACATGTGAAATTCACTAAAAAAGCACTAAAAATAGAGGTACTACAAAGGGCAAGGGATGAACCCATAAAATACAAAGAGAAAGAAATAGTAGTTCTAAAACATTCCCAGAAGAGTAAGACAGATAAGAAAGGAATATCAGTTTTTGATAAAACAGCTTATTAAGAATGGAGTAAATTTTAGATGGCTGATACCAGAAATTTAGATGGCTGATACCAGAGGGTATTGGTGACTTGGATGGAACAAACACATAGATTAGATTCCATAGAAAAAGCAGAACAATTTTATGATAATTATTTTGGACCACAAGAGGGAGTGATAGTAAGAGAGATAGTAAGAGATGATCCAACCGATAATCAGCTGCTTGTGCTAATCAGGCTGTGCTGAAGCAGACCAGGCTGTTTGCTGTTTGTTGCAAGGAGGCAAATTGCTGGGAGGCAGAGGCAGATTTTTTTCTTGTTTTCTTCCCCAAAAGCTAGGTGTGTCTTACACTTCAGAGTGTCTTATACTCCGAAAAATATGGTACCTCTCTATCACAACATAAGAAGAGAAGAGTAGCGCTTTGTATAAAAGAAACAATAAATGCTAAGCAAATATTTAGGACAAAGAAGGGAGGATTTTGATGGTGGAAATAGCAATAAACAGATATACCTGGTAGCAATTTATGCACCAAATAGTAAACAAGAGAATTTTTATAGTAAACTTCATAAGAAAATAATAGAATTGGAGTATGAAAATATTTGTATTGTGGGAAATTCCAATGCAATTATAAATGCGGAACTAGACTATAAAACCAGGAAAGTGAACAAAAAAGCGAGGAAAATGCTTCTAAAGGCTTTCTTAAAATGGTGGAAGAACTAGGCATCCAAGATGTATGACAAGAGATACATCCTAAGGAAAATCAATATTCATTCTATTCAAATAGACACGTTTTGGTCAAGAGTAGATATGATATGGATGTCAGCTGAACTGAAAACTAATGTACAAGAACTGAATATAGAAATAAATAATTGGGTAGACCATAATCCAATAAAAGTCACATGGAAAAAAACAAAAAAAAATTAAGATGAATATTGAATCAATCAATATTAAGACAAGGAATTTATTCAATTCATGGGAAAAGAATTAGATTTTTTTCTTTAAAGAGAATTTTTTTGAAAATGTAAATAAACCAGGAAGATGGCTGGCATATATATTGAAAAAGGAGAAAGAAAAAAAATTGATACATCAATTAATGGATGAGGAAGGAAACCTTTACCATCAAAATGATAAAAAGTAAGTGATTCAAAATTATTATGGAAAACTATATGACTAAGAAACAGTTTCAGAAGATAAAATAAAACAATACTTTAAAACGGATGTCAGGGCTCTGGCAGTTACCCCCATTTAAATCATGAGTCTCAAGCCAAACTTCCAAAACTTAAAAGAGGACTTATTAGGAGTAAACAAGTTGGTACTGCCTGGGTGTAACCGGCTCTGAGACACATCATTTATTGTCACCCCTGATCCTGGTTTTCCCCCACCCCCTGGTTGTATCATAATTCATATTCTCCAATGGGACACATCCATAGCCAAAAGTCATCAATCATAGTTAGAATTTTGCACGGCAGAAACTTCGGTCACCTAGAAACTATCTTTGAAAACATTTATGGAATGCAAGCTGGCCACTGCTCCCCCCTCCCTTTCTGTTGGCAACTCTAAAAAGACCATAGAAATATTTTATGAGTTGACGGCGGAATTACCTAAAATACCTGAAACAGAAAAGGCCATGTTAGATGAGCATATAACAATGATGGAACTAACAGAAGCAATTAAGAGACCAAAAAATAGTAAAAAATAGGGCCCAGATGGTCTACCAGAAGAACTTTATAAAGGTCTGCAAAATATCCTAAGTATACCAATGCTGGAAGTGTTCAATGAAGTACTGTTAGAATAGAAGGTATCATGGACGGAAGCATACATCACACTCATACCAAAAGAAGACTCAGACTTATAACAGATAAAAAAATTACAGGCCGATATCGTTACTGAATGCGGATTATAAAATATACACCTCAATAATTGCAGAAAGACTTAAAAGATTTTTAAATCAATTTGTACATCCAGATCAAAATGGATTCTTACCTAAGAGACAAATTAAAGACTATAGGAGAATAATTTTAAACACGTTGGAGTACTAGGAAGCACATCCAGGGAAGCAAATGGCATTGATCTTCCTAGACACACAGAAAGCATTTGATAATTTGAACTGGCAATTTATGTTAGCACAGTTGAAAGATATGGATTTGGGGGAGAGATTTATTAATATGATTAAGGCAATATATTACAAGCAAACAGCAAAGGTGATGGTAAATGGAGATATGACAGAGCAGGTTGATATTAAAAAAGGCATGTCCCTTCTTTCCCCTACTATTCATAATGCCACTGGAAGTATTAAATAGAAATATCAGACAAGATATAGAAATAAAAAGGTATGGAAATAAAAAAAGAAAAATATAAATTACAGGCATTTGCAGATGATTTAGTTTTCATTTTGGAACATCCACAAAAAGAGGGCCTAAATTAATTAAAAAATAGAGGAATATGGTTAAATGGCAGAATTGAAAATAAAAACTAAGATATTAGTTAAAAATCTCACAAATATGCAGAAAAAAGAGTTAATGAAGACAATAGGTATTCAGCTTACTAAGAAAGTAAAAGAGGGATTAATTTGACCGCAAGATTTGTAATTCATAAGAAAGATAATTATTATAAACTGATGCAACAAATTAAAACAGATCTGGAGAAATGGATAAACCTGCAACTATCATTGATAGGAAGAATAGCTACAATAAAAATGAATATATTGCCAAGATTATTATATCTATTTCAAACAATTCCGATAAAACTGGGAAAAAATATTTTGAGGAACTCAATAAAGTAAGATATATTTGGCAAGGGGAAAAAGCAAGAATAAGTCTAAAAATGTTGCAAGATTCGAGAAATAGAGGAGGCTTTGGGTTACCGAATTGGGATTTATATTATCAGGCTGCAGTACTCACTCTGAAAGAATAGATTGTATTGAGGGGAAAAAAAGACTTTGGAGGGACATGATTTGCAATTGGGCTGGCTTGCCTTCTTGTGGTATGGGAAAAATAAAATACATGGTTACTTTCAAAGGCATTACATTAGGAATGTGTTATTGTTAGTATGGGAGAAAATCAGAGAACAACATTATTTGAGAATACCAGTTTGGCTTTTGACAATGGAACCACTGGTTCACCCAAATGTCATTAACATAGAAAATATTGTTAGATATGAAGGTATTTTGAATGAGAAGGGGGAACTTAAACATAAACAAGAATTAAGCGATCAAGAGATTGATAGACATGGTATTCACAAGTACAGATATGTGAAAAAGATGCAAAACTATATGATTATTATAAAGAACTAACAAAACTAGACAAGATATTAATGGGCAGAAGAAAAATTGATAAAAAAACATACAGCTACCTATTATAGATTAAATTGGAAGATGAACAAGTAAAGGAAACAATGATAGTATGGGCAAAAAACTTTGGTTATACAATTGAATTAGATAAATGGAAAAATTGTAGGAAAGGAACTATAAATTATCAATGTCAACTGCATACAAAGAAAACTTGTATAAGATGTTTTATAGATGGCATTTTGCGCCAGCACGGCTGGCAAAGTTCTTTAAAGATAAGTCGGCTAAATTTAGAAGTGCCACCAGATATCTGGGTCATATTATCATATGTGGTGGATTTGCCCAAAAGCAAAAAAATACCAGGTAAAAATATATATGTGGTTGGAAAAAATAATAAAACAGCATACTGATTTGAAGCCAGAAATATTTCTATTGGGGATCCTACCTGAAAAATATAGTAAGGAAAATGCATATTTAGTTATTCATATATTAATTGCTGCTAGAATTGTATTTGCACAAAGCTGGAAGAGTGAAGAGATACCTACAGATGAGAATGGGAACAGGAAAATATTAGAATGTGCAGAAATGAACAGATTAACACATGTAATTAAGGAGAAAAAGCAAACTGAATTATTATATGACATGGGATTTATTTTATCAATGGTTAAACAACAAAAATGGAAGTTAGAAATAGGGAAATGGAAACAAAATAAAGAAGATGTGTTTAAAAAGATACGCTAATATAATTAGTTTGTTGAATATTACTATTTTAATATTGTAGAATTAATGTGTGAAATATTACTATTTTAATTAATGATGTTGCAAATTTTGATTACTGTTCAACAAAGATATTTGTACCCAGAGAACACACTGTTCAACTAAAGATGGATTATTATATTAAAAATAAAAATAATAATAAATAAATAAAAGAACATTCCCTCCCAAGGAAAAAAACATTTGTCTTTCTTTTGAGTAGGGTTGGTACTGTGAAACATTTTTGACTAGCAGAAGGCTTGTAATAGAATCATTTTTTACTAACCTTGTAACAATAGGAACTTCAGCCATGAGATTTAGTGCTAGAATCATTATTAGGAGCCAAAGAAAATACTTGTTGAGAATTCTTTTATACATACATGCATACATACATACATAGTTTTTATTTTTAACAATTATACAGTGTGTCAATTGCTACATAATTCTTGTGCACAATATGTATAGTCTTTTCCTCTTAAATTTAAATTTACATTCATATTATATTAATCAACTTTCCATATCATATTATATTATTATTACACCATCATTAGACTTTAGTTTCAAATCCACATTATCCTTTAGAGCAAATCTCAGTTCTTACTAATTTTTATTCATATTAAAAGTTGTTCTATAATAATCAATTATAGCATATCATTACTGTTGAATTATACTTCAATTTTCCATTTTTCTATCTAACCATTGATAAAATAAATCCCATATCTTAAAATATTCTTTTTCTTCTTGCTCTCTAATTGCTAATGTTAATCTACTCATTTCTGCACATTCCATTATTTTCTTAATCACCACCTCCTCTGTTGGAATTTTCTCATTTTTCCAATTTTGAGCAAATACAATTCTAGCTGCAGTTAAAACATTAATAATCAAGTATATCAATTCTCTATTATAACCTTCAGGTAAAATTCCCCCACAAAATATCTCTGGTTTCAAATCTATATGCTGTTTTGTCATTTTTTCCAGCCATCTGTGTATTTTACTCCAGTATCTTTTAGCTTCTGCACACATCCACCACATATGGTAATATGATCCAGGTGTCTGATGATATTTCCAACACTTCACCAATTTATCCTTGAACATCCTTGCTATTCTTGCTGGGGTAGATGCCACCTGTAAAACATCTTATACAAATTATCTTTATATGCTGTTGACATTGTTAGTTTATAGTTTCTAGTCCATAGTTTCTGCCATTTGTCTAGATCTATCCCATATGCAAAAAATTTCCCCCATGCAATCATTGCTTCTTTAATTTGTTCTTCTTCTAGTTTCACTTCTAGTAAATAACCATATAATTTTTAATCACCCTCTCAACAGTACCCGTTAAGATTTTATCTAGTTCTGTAAATTCTTTATAAAGCCCTTCTGTCTTACTGTCTTTATCATATCTAGAATGTACTTGCACACATATGAATACCAATTCATCTTTAACTCTTGTTCATGTAATTCTTGCTTTGTTTTGAGTTCACCCTTTTCATTTAAAATTTCACTATATCTAACTATGTGTTCCATTTTAAAAAGAATTGGATATGCGAATGCCTCTATAGCTGATAACCAGAATGGTATTTTCATATAATGTTGTTTCCTTATTTTCTCCCATGTTAACAATAAAGCATTTCAAATATAGTGTCTCCTAAAATACCCATGTGTTTTCCTTTCCTTATACCATAAAAATACATGCCCCCACAATTGCAAATCATGGCCTTCCAGTATTAACAATATAGTATTTCTCAGCGCAATCCATTCTTTCACCCACACCAGTATTATTGCCTGGTAGTATAATTCCCAATTGGGTAGTCCAAAACCTCTTCTCAGTCTAGTATCCTGTAGCAATTTTAATTTAATTCTTGCATTCTTTCCCTGCCATATATATTTCAACATTATTTTGTTTAAGTCCACAAAATATTCTTTCCCTAATTTAATTGGAATTATCTGAAACAAATATAATATCCTTGGTAGTATGTTCATTTTGATTGTAGATATTCTTTTTATCAGAGATAATTGTAAATTTTCCCATTTTTTCAAATCTGTTGCAATCTGTTGTTTTAAGTTCTAATAATTATTTTCCTTTAATGTTCCACCGCTTGCTGTTAATTGTATTCCCAAATATTTTACTTTGTTGTGATCTGGATGTTCAGTCTGTCTGTTAATTCTTTCCTTTGTTTTTCCATCATATTCTTAACTACAATCTTAGTTTTATCTTTATTTTTAGTCCTGCCACCTGCCCATATTCTTCGATCTTTTCTATCAATTTAGGTGCTGTTTCCAATGGTTCCTCCAATATGAAGACTAGATCATCTACAAATGCTTGTAATTTAAATTCCTCTTTTTTATTTTCATTCCCTTTATTTCTCTATTATCCCTAATATTTCTATTTAATACCTCCAAGTCAATACAAACAGCAGTGGCAACAGAGGACATCCTTGTCTAGTTCCTTTTTTAATTTGATATTATCTGTCAAATCTCCATTTATCATTACTTTTGCAGATTGTTTATAACACAGTATATTGTCTCAATTGCCTTAATGAAGCTTTCTCTAAAGCCTGTCACTTCCATTTGCAATAACATCCATTTGCCAATTTACATTGTCAAAGGCTTTTTGTGCATCTAAAAATACCAAGGCCATTTGCTTTTTTGGGTGTGTTTCATAATATTCCAATGTATTCAAGATTATTCTCGTGTTGCCTTTTAGTTTGCCTCTTAGGCAGAAATCCATTTTGATCAGAGTGTATAAAGTGGTTCAAATATCTTTTAAGTCTTTCTGCCATTACTGAGGCAAATTTTTTATAGTCTGCACTCAGCAGGGATATAGATCTATAGTTTTTTATTTGTTGTAAGTCAGTATCCTCTTTTGGTTTAAGAATAATATAAGCCTCTGTCTATGTATTAGGTGTTTTGGTTTTTGACAAAACCTCATTCATTACTTCAAGCATTGTAATGCTTAAGGCAGTTTAAGGCTTAAGGCTAACCAATTCTAGGATATTTCAGTACTTGGACATGTTGTTTTTTAATATGAACTACTTGCAAGCAGACTATATCTAGTTTCAATTTTTCTAATTTAAGGAACGTTTTTTCCTTTTGATGTCCCAATTCAGTCCATTTATATTTATTGTAATCAATTTCTTCCATTGTTTATACTCTATATGTAGGGTTTACTGCTCTCGTTGTTCTTTGCTCTCTTCTTTTAATTCCACCCTTCCACCTACTGCTCCCTCTTCTCGTGTCTTTTCATCTCTTTTTTCTTTATCTCTTACTTGAACCATTTCCTTTTGAAGTTTAACTATTTCCTCGTCTCGTATTCTCTCCTCTTCTTTTCCTCTATATTCTCCATAAAATAATTCTGCTTTCTCTATTGAGTCCAATCTGTGTCTTTGCTCTTGCCAAGTAAATATTAAGCCTTCTGGAATCAACCATCTATAATTCACTCCCTTCTTAATTAAAATTTTCATCAAGAATTAATATTCTCTTCTCAAATCTCTCACTTTTCTCGGTACTTGTTTTAGGACCGTAATCTCTTTTCCTTTATATTTCAATGGGTCATCCCTTGCACTCTGTAATATTCGTGTTTTTATTGCTTTCTTAGTGAATCTTAAATGGACTTCTCAAGGCAATTTGTTTTTCATAGCATATCTTGTGTACACTCGGAACACTATCTGTTCCATCCATCTTTTTTTTTAGATATCTTCAAGGCTCCTGCTGTAACATAGTGCGAAGTGACCACTGAGAATTTGGGCTGAGAGAGGAGGTTGTCTTCTTCATCTTTGAATAATTGTAATCCCAGTCAAAAATTTCAGTGTACAACACCAAAAACAATTTTCTTCGGGTTCTTCTTTACCCTTAATCTAATTATCGGGGGCGGGGAGGGGGGAGAAAAAGTTGCAGAGAAGAAAAATAAAATAAAATTTTAAAAAAGGGGAACAATAAAAAACCCAGGAGAACAACAGAGAGCCAATAAAAAAAGGAAAAGATGCTGGGATGTAAAAATGTGAAGATAAAGAAAAAAAGAAGAAAATATAAAAACACCATGTTTAAAAATAGTATATATAAAAAGGAAAGAAAAATAGTAAGATAAATCCACCAGTAGTTTAAAAGAGAAAAAGAAAAAAAAATTAAACAGGGGAGGGTTATATTCTAACAGTGAGACTATAAACAGGCTAATAACTTGAATAAGCCTAAAAAGGAACAAAGTAGGCCAAGATTGGCCACCCACCAACAAAAAAAAAGAAGAAAAAGATTCAGTTGTAATTTAAGGATGAGTCACAAAGTAAATTACTGCCACCATATACTGTCCAAGGCACAATATCAAAGTTTTAACAAGTTTCAACAAAATATAATCCAAGGTCACACCAATCTTGTCTCTTTCAACTTCAGTCTCCAGCTGTTAGATTGTTTTACAAGAGAAGCACCTGCATAAACATTTATTCAGTGCTGTACTCTCTATCTTAATATAAACAGCCTGAGAATTCTATATAAGTGGAAAATTTGAGGAATTTGTAACAGGTGCTGTCAGTTCTTCAAGGCAAGCCAGGTTATGGTATAAATAACGCAAGGATTTCTGGAACTCTACCATACTTGAAAGGCATCTAGCTTGAAAGTTATCGTATGCCTTCTACACCAATCAGAATAAAGGATTGTTCTTACAACAATTCTGATGTTCCTTCATTAAAATTATCTCCAAACTCTGCTATACCGACTCAGTTACACCAAAGATTATTTTCTTCATTGAAAAATAACTTTCTGAAAGACTAGAAAGAATCATGGGTGTGTTGTATTTTTGCAATTAACTGTAGTTTTCATCTTAGCATAATTTCCAATATAAATTGGTGATTGCTCCTATATAGAATATATTAATCTCATTTTTTAAATAAATTCCAGGTATGATAGAACATGGTCTTACTGATTGCTCACAGTACCGACCAAGAAAAAGCACATCAGAGGAAGTTGGACAAGAAGTTTCTCCTCCTTCCAGTTACTTTGTTTCTTTGTCTGCTCTGGCAGTTTCAAATGCCAATTTTGACACAGTTGGGGAAGGCAACCAAGAAAGAGATACCCAGAGAGCAGATGTACCTTTATTTCAAGTTGAGCATCAATCTAGTGAATTACATGTCTGCCAGGATCATGGACAATATTGGAAACCTTCTTTACCCACTTCTCCAGAATCTTCTGAAAGTGACTGGGAAACCTTAGATCCTAATCTCCTAGAGGATCCTAACTTGAAAGGAGGAGAATGTGAAATTACTTCAGTAGCAGGACAGACTGAATTTCTTCTGAAGGAGTCAGTGATTTCCAAAAGTGTTCCAATTATTGTTCAGCCTCAGCCTAATACAGGACATACAGTCCTTGTACCTGGACTTATTTCTGGTTTGGAAGAAGATCAGTATGGTATGCCATTAGCTGTCTTCACTAAGGTAATTCCTGTAGTATAAAGTGGGACAAACTTTAGTTACCAAGTGCTGTTTTAAATATTTTTCAGGAATAAAGGGAGCATAGAGGGTAGAAATATTTTTCACTTCAGAAAAACAGGAAATAATGTTAATAATTTTGAGTAATTATAGACAAACAATCACTGGAAGCAAACTTGGAGATTAAAAGCTGCTGAGGTTGCCTTCATCTGCTCTAGTAATTAATGAGCAATTCTCTGTAATTTTAGGAGCTCTTTCAAAAAATGTCGTGTCACTACAATAGATTTATTTTTGAAGAATGTCAGGGACCTTGATCATAAAATGCTTTGAATAACAATTGCAGAAAAGTGAAGATATCAAATCAAAGCTGCATGTTTTTGTAGTAATGGATTGATGGAGTGGATAAATATATTAAAAAGGAAATGAACTTAAGTACAATATAGACTTTCAATTATAACTCTCCTGGTAATATATGATATCCTAACAAAGCCAGTAGTGTCCAGCTTCTGGAAATCCTTTAGATAAATTGATCTTAGAGCAGGGGTTCCTAAAATGTTTGCCATCATACCTCTCTTATTGTAATCTTAATGTAAACACCTCCTCTAAAAATCCAAACACCAAATGAATACAAATAAACAATGAAAACAATATTATGCTAGTATGTGACCATAATAAAGATTTGGTTGATAAAAACCAAACAAATACATTTTGGCAAATATGGATTTTGTCAGGGTTTCAATCAATGCTCTTAACAAAATCAGGAGCCCCAAGCCATTGTGCAAGAAAAAAATCCAGATGTTTATTAGGTGTGCCATGTCGGTACAACCTAGGTGAATCCAGCTCTGACTTCACCCAGTTTGCACCTTGCTTCTTATTGCCCCCTCCCCACAAGGTGTGTCACCAGTCACATTCCCCAATGAAGCAATTTTGGGGGTCGTAGGTCACTCCCTCCAGCCATTGTAGGTCTCCATGGAGATGGCCTTGACTTCAGATGGCTAGGATACTTTTGTTTTGACTGAGGTGTGAATTTCTTGATACAGCTGCGAGGCACGATTTCCCACCCCCCTGCCTATGGCAACTCGGGAGCAGGCCAGGAAAGCTTCACAAGTTGACATTTGGCCTTGCTCACTTACTGAAGGCAACCTATGCTGAGCAAAAATAATTTGAGTACAGATATATCTTTTAAGGGTATGATTCCCCCCCAGCCCAAGTTTGGTTGGGTTCTCTTCATGGAATCTGGCTATGAGGCGATAAGCTTGGATTTTTCTGCTCTGTGCCCAGGATACCTCCGATAGAGGATAACCCTTCACTTGCACCTCATAATGAGTTGGCCCCCTATGATCATTGGATCCAGGGGCTCATAGGATGGTCTCAGGATCGACCTGACCACTGGTTTCAAGAGGCTGCTGTGGAATACCAGATGTATTTTTCCCAGCAGCCAGGGCAGTTTCAATTATACCATGACTGAGTTGATAATCTTTACTAAGGGGAATGGCCATTAATTTTGGTCCCAGCTTCTTGCTGGGGCATTTTAACCTTAAGTATTTTGTGAAGTGGTACACCCCAACTGAAACGGCTGTTGTGGGGTTTGATGTTTGTCTGCCTGTTGCTTATAGGTCTGTGCCACTTTAGCTAGTGCTTTCTTGATGTTTTCCCATGCCGCTTTTAGCGTTGACAGCCAGTCAGTCAAACTGACAGAGGAGGGAGCTTCCCTTGAGTATTCCGGCATTGGGACAAAGTCCATACCACTTACTATCTTGAAAGGGGTTAATCCCGTGCTGCTGTGTACAGCATTAGTATAAACAACCTCTGTGAATGGCAGAGTCTACCCAATTGGACTGTTGGAAGTTCACGTAGTACCTGAGGTACTGTTCTACAATGGTGTTAAGTCTCTCTACCCCCCATTGGTGCTTGGATGCTCTGCCACTGACCACGTCTCTTTTTCATAGAGGCACAGATGGTGCAGCTTTTTTACATAACTGTCCATGTCTTTTTTCATGCCAGGCCACAAGAATTGTCTCCTCACTAAGTGTATAAAGTTTTTAAGAATCAAAATTGGCCCACTGATTTGACATTATGGCTTCTCCGGAGGATTGAGGTCTACAGGGACTCGGGGACATAAAGTTTTGCCCCCTTCCATACTAGGTCCTCCCTTTTTGTCAAGATGTGTTGGTTGACACGGAACCAGGGGTCTGCTTCCAGTTTGGTTTTGAGATTCATGGTTCGAAGGCTTGCGAGTTGGTCTTGCTGGCTGTGGTGTTGTTGGTGGGTGGTCACTTGGGCCATGGCTTAGGGAAGGGGACTGATGGCATCTACTACCTCCTCCCGCCCGCATTTGTATTGGGGCATGCAAGAGAGTGTGTCAGCTGGGAAATTCCTCCCCCCACCCCCGGGATGTGTTTAGCATGAAGTTGAATCAGTTGAAGTATTGAGCTCAGCAGATTTGTTTGAGTGATAGTTTCTGCAGTGTTCTAAGGGCCTCCAGATTCTTATGGTCAGTCCAGACTTCAAACGGTTTCTCTCTCCCCCCCTTCCAAAAGGTGGCCCAGGTTAGTAATGCCCATCTTACTGCAAAAGCCTCCTTTTCCCACACTGCCCATCGTCTTTCCATGTTAGTGAGTTTACAGGAGGTAGAGGCACAAGGTTGTAGTTTTCTCTGACAATTTCTTTATGGTAAAATGGTTTCCACCACCATGTCACTGACATCTGCTTGGATGACGAAGGGTTGTTCAGGGTTAGGATGTTCCAATAAAGATTCTTTTGTGTTCTAAATCCCTCTTGGAAAGTTAGGTCCCACTGTAGGGGTTGCCGCAGACTGGGCTTCATCCCTGGGTTCCCTGTTTTTAGGAGGTCTGTCAAGGGTTTGGCAATTTTTGCAAGGGGGGGGATGAATTGCCTGTAAAAGTTTGCAAATCCCAGGAAACTTTGTAACTGTCTACGTGTGTGAGGGGGCTGCCACTCTAGGAAGGCTTGTATTTTATTGGGGTCCATCTCTATCCCCTCATTTGACGCTCAGTAGCCCAGGTAGTCTAGCCACAAGCAATGAAATTCGCATTTTGACAGCTTGACATATAAGTTTGCTGCAAAAGGTTTTCAAGCTAGGGGTACGTGGTCGTCTATGGTCTCAGTAAAGATGAAGATGTCTCCAGGTAGATGAGGACCTTCTTATAGAGATGCTCATATAGCAGTTTGTTTATTAGCTGCATAAATACCACTGGGGACCCCTGCAGCCCAAAAAGCATTACTTTGAATTAAAAGCTTCCTAGGGGGCAGTTGAAAGCTGTTTTCCATTTGTCTCCCTCCCTGATTTGGACTTGGTAATATGCTTCTCTGCGATCTAGTTTAGTAAAGACCTTCCCTTTGGCCAAAATGGGACAGCATGTCCTTCATGAGAGGGTATAGTTTGTGCATGCAGATGCCGTTAATCCCCCTGAAATCCACCCATAATCTCATAGTTCCATTGTTTTTCTCTTTAAATAGGACTGGAGCTGCGACTCATGGCTTGGCCAGTTCAATGAACCCTCTTGCTAGGTTTTTGTCTATGTATTTGCACATTTCTTTCATTTCCCAGGGCGTGCAGTTTGGGGAGCTTGGCACCGGGGATGATGGCACAGTCTGTTGTGTGGTGGGAGGGTATGACATTGCACTCAGTTTCACTAAACACTTCAGCAAGATTCTGGTATTCTACAGGGATCCATTCAGTCTCTGGGGTTTGTTCAGAGGTGACCACCAGTTGTTTTGACCACCAGCTGTGGGCAATAACTTTATTTGCTGGTACGGAGGGGTTTGGGGGCCTCTAGCTATCCTCAGCCTCTGTTTCCCCTTTGCCACCAAATGGTCGGGCCCCATTTGTCTACCCATGAGAGCTCCAGTGTCATCACCTCTGTCATTTTGGGAACTATTATGAATCAAATTGATTCCCAGGGGTCCGCTAGCTCTAGCCTCACTGGTTTGGTGAGATGGAGGCATGCCCCCCCCAATAGGGACCCATCAACCTGCTCAAACTTAATTGGGTGGGCCAATTTCTTTGCTCTCATCCCCAGTTTCAGGACTGTGGGTAAGTTAATCAAACATCTAATGCAGCCTGAGTCTATTAGGGCTTCAAACATGGCGAGAGTCCTTGTTTTGGGGATTGTGAGATGTATCAGGAAGACGAAAGGGTAAATAAATTCACCCACCATCAGGTCGTTTTCTCCCTCGTCCTAACTGTCATAGGGTCCTGGTGATTGGTCATCAGCTGGAATCCCCCCCCCTTTGACTGGGTGGGGAAGGGCCTCTACAACCTGGAGGACTTTTCGGGACTTATCGTCAGCACACCTGGGCCTCGTTCCGGTCACGCCCTGGATGGTAGCTCTGACTTGGGTTTCGGAGCTGGAGTTGCACAAACTGATGGAAAGTGACCTATCCCTCCGCATCTGTAGCATTTCAACTGGTCTCAGGGGAGGGTTGGTCTTGGGGCCAGTTGAGTTACCACCATATACTATCAGCCAGGTGGTCTTCACTCAGGCTGTCCTCTCTCTCTGGGATTCGGTTGCCTCCACATATCATTGGTGCACAAACCACAGTCAATCTTTATGACCACTTGAAATCAGTCAGAGTCAGTTTGGAATGTCCTGATAGATGGTGGCTTTGCTAATTTGCTTATCTGGGCTTTTTCTGAAGAAATGGACTAGTAACTCCTCCAGCCAGGGTGGTAGCTTTCCCATGATCCTTCTGAACTCACGGATGTGTTCTTTAATGGGTTGCCCTTTCTGCTTTAAATTCTGAAACTCAGCCTCTGTATATAGTCTCCTCCACCTCCTCAAATCTGGCTTCTAGCTCTTGCAGGAATTTGTTGATGTCCTGCAGCTGGGAGGCTCTCCTCCTATGGAAGGCTGCTAGCCATTCATTTGCTTTTCCCTCTAATCCCATGGCAATGGCATTCACCATGGCTCTATGCGATGGGCAGACATGTCCATAATGATCTAGATGGACTCCAGCAAAGTCAAGGAATAGAGCCAGTTGATCTGGGTCCCTATTGAACCTCCCCCTGAGTCAAGGTGGCTCATTCAACACTGCCACACCATCTCATTGGGTTTCATCTAGCTGCGCCTGGTGTGCTTGGCGGTCTCCATCAACTCTAGCTCATGGAGGGGGGGTTCTCTCTGCCTGTATTTGTTTTGGGGAGTTTCCTTGGGGTTTTGAGGGCTTCTAGAGTTTTGTGATCAGTCCAGACTTTGAAAGGGATTTTACTGCCTTCTAGGAAATACCTCCAGGTTAAACACGCCCACTGAACTGCATAAGCCTCTTTCTCCTAAATGGCCCACCTTTACTCAGTCTCATTCAACTTTTTGGATGTGTTAAGCACATGGTTGTAGTTGGTTTGCTCATTTTTCTGAAGCAGGACCGCCCCTACTGCCACATTGCTGGCATATGCTTGTATGATGAATGGTTTCTTTGTGTCCAGGTGCTGAATTGGCTCTCCGTTTTAAGTTTCTCAAATGCAGCTTGACATTCCATTGTCCAGTTCAAAGGCCGTTTCGGTTTTGGGTTGCTCTCCCACTTTATTTTTAAGAGGTTGGTAATGGGGAGGGCAATCTGAGTGAAAGTGGGGATAAATTGTCGGTAAAAATTGGCAAATCCCAGGAAGCTTTGTAACTGCTTATGCATGCAGGGTGGTTCCCAATCAAGTTCAGCCTGCACTTTTTGAGGGTCCATTTCTACACCCTGATGTGAAATGTGGTACCCCAAATAATCAATTTTTCTTGGTGGAATTCACTTTTAGAGAGTTTAGCATAAAGTTTGACGGAGCGGACTTTGTTTAAAACAGCTCAGACTAGTTTTACATGTTCTGCTTTGGTCTCAGTATATATTAAAATGTTGCCCAGGTAAATCAGGACTCCCTTATACAAATGCTCATGTAGCACTTCATTTATTAATAACATAAACACCGCAGGGGGCCCTTGTAACCCAAGTGGAAGCACTTTGAATTGTTAGCACCCAGGGGGGTGTTAAACACCACTTTCCACTCATCCCCCTCCCTAATTCTGATTTGGTAGTAAGCTTCCCTAAGTCCAGCTTTGATTTAAAAAAAAATTCCCTTTAGTGAGGTGTGCTAGCATATCTTTCATCAGGGGGAGAGGGTACATGTTCTGCTCACTCATTGTATTTAAATTTCTAATATCCATGCAGAGATGTTTTGAGCCATCTTTTTTTTTCTCTAAATAACAGTGGGGCTGCGATTTTCGATCAGGCTGGCTCGATGAAACCCCTTGCTAGGTTTCTCTCAATGAATGCCCTCAGTTCTTCCAGATCCCTCGGGGACATGCTATACCTCTTGGGTTTAGGGAGTTTGGCACAGATATAAAATTCTGGGTAATATATTCATTTTGATTGTTGATATTCTCCCTATTAATGACAGTTGTAAATTTTCCCATTTCGCCAAATCTAGTGCTATCTGCTGCTTAAGTTTGATATAATCATTCTCTTTTAGTGTACTACATCTTGCTGTCAAATATATCCCCAAGTACTTGATCTTATTCATGATCTGAATTTTCAATAGGTCTGCCAGTTCTTCCTTTTGTCTTAATAGCGTATTCTTTGTCAAGATCTTTGTCTTATCTTTATTTATTTTCAAATCAGCCACCTTTCCATATGTCTCTATCTTTTCTATCAATTTTGGTGCTGTTTCTAGAGGGTCTTCTAAGATGAAAACCAAATCATCTGCAAATGCTTGCAGCTTAAATTCTTCCTTTTTGATTTTCATTCCTTTTATATTCCTTTCATCTCTAATATTTCTGTTTAGCACTTCCAAAGTTAAAACAAATAACAAAGGTGATAGTGGGCACCTTGTCTTGTTCCTTTTCTTATATTGATAGAGTCTGTCAGTTCTCCCTCTATCAGGAGGGCAGAGCTGGCGTCGCGACGATATGTCATGCGATCTTGGAGGTCTGAGATTGCTGCCGATATCTTTGCTCCTGGACGGTCCTATCGGATCTAAACCATCCTAAAGAGACAGTGAAAGTGAAGAGCGCATCCTATCGATCCCAGGGATACCGCAAAGTCCCTGGTAGATCCAGGAGAAGCTCTTCTTGCCAGTGGCAAAGAGGTAGCCATTAAAGCTGCTGAAGTTGGGACAGCTTCAAAACGAAAGAGAACAGAAAGAGAGCGTGTGCCGGTTTGGTGAGAACTTTTTCTTTATTCTAAGATCTGAAAGGACACCCTAAGGAAAAGAAAGAATCTGTAAAAGTTTTGACAGAAGTAATTAAGTGGCGATTTTAAACAGGAATGTCAAAAGTAATGTTTTTTTCTCATTGCTGGATTTTCTATACATGATCTTATATTTTTAAACTGGACTGGTTTTTTCTTTTGCATCTATTTTTTTTTCTTTTTGATTTTGTAACATTTTAGGCTAGAGACTCCCTTTTAGTTATTTCTTTTTAAAAATATATCTTTTTCTTTTCTTTTTTTATTAATTCTTATTATATTTTGCTTGGAAAAGGAGGGGGAAAGTGAAAGCAAAGAAACTTTGTAACACTGCCAACTAGAGACTTGGAAATATTCTATTTCTCCTGTGACCAGACAAAGCTGAGAAAGAAAGAACTGAGACTTTTTTTCAAGGATATTGCTATTTGATAAGATAGAGGGAAGAGCATGGGAGAGTATTATTGCAGGTGCTCTTCTGGGTTTCTATCAACAGCTGGAGACTGGTGTTGAAACCTAGGGGAAAAAAGGTGATAAGTTTTTGGAGAAGAAGTTATAATAAGAGCCTTGGATAATTAAACAAAGTGCAGTGTGCTCTTTCTACTTTTTGTAAGTTGTGCTATCCCTCCTCACCAGCTTTATTTTATTTCATTTTATCTTTTTTTTTTTTTTTGCAATAGCTATTTGGATTTTTGCTTTGTTGAAGCTTGTCTTTGTTTTTCTTTTTTGTTTGGAAGTCCAATTTCTACGCTTGCTTTTTATTTTAAAGGGAAAGCTTTAGTATTAATGTTTCCTTTTTTTTAAGGGAATAGCCTTTTTTTCTCCTTTCCTGGTATTTTTGTTTTTTCATCTACCTTTCTGGTTTATTTTTATGCACTCTTTTTGATTTGAGACCTCTCAATTGGATTAAGGTATTGAGGAACCTGAAGAATTTTTCCTTTTCTTTTTTTCCAAGCCTTTTTCTTCATCTAACTACTGATTGGATTAAGGTATACAAGAACCTGAAGAAATTCTGTCCTCCCTTTTTTTTTCTTCTTCTTTTTTTAATCATTACTATTTGGCTTCTTTTTTGTACTATTTTTATTTCGAATTACAATTGGTTATTTCACTATGGGATTAAGGTTTAGAAGAACCTGAAGATTTTGAATTGCTTAAAATGAGTAGGAAACTTACAGTTCCCGGTTCTTTAACTTCTACTTCTTCCTCTCCACCATCTGGAGGACAACGTTCAATACAGACAATGTTAAAGCAAGAAAAAGTGACTCTGCAGATGATTATGCAAGGAATTCAAAATATTCAAGCAAGATCAGAGAATATTGAAAAGAGAATAGAGAACATTAAACAAAGAACAGAGAATATTGAACAGATAACAGGAAAGACTGATGAAAAAGTGGAGAACATCCAACAAATGATGTTGAAGTATGATGAGAGATTCCAAAAAATTGAACAAGAAGATAAAAAAGAGACAAGAAGATTGGAGATATTGATAATAGATTAACAGTGGTTGAACAAGATAAAAGTGGTATGTTCAGATGGGAGATGGATAGATCAGAATTCTATCTTAGATTCCAAAACGTAGAGGAAGAAAAAGGACAAAACTTAGCTGATATAATGATAGAAATACTGGCTGAAGCTTTGGAAATAACTCAAGAGAAGATGATGGATGGAATAGATGAGGTTTATGGAGTTTTCACAAGATATGTGATGAGAAATAGCTTACCAAGAGAAGTTCATATTAGATTTACAAAGAAAGCCATTAAAACACAAATATTGCAAGTGGCAAAAGAGAAAACATTGAAATATAAGACAAGGAGATTGTGGTCTTGAAACAAATACCCAGAAGAGAGAGAGATGAAAAGAGAATACCGATTCCTGACTAAAATGCTACTTAAAAAAGAGGTGAATTATAGATGGCTGATTCCAGAAGGTTTAATATTCACATGGCAAGAACAGAGACATAGAATTGACTCGAGAAAGCGGAATTATTTTATACAGAATTTTTGGGAGGGAAAGAGGAAGAGGCAGAAAAAGAAATCTCACTAATTGAATTCCAAGAGGACTGCCAAATGGCGATTGAAAAAGAAGAAGGTGCAGTAGGTGGAAAGGTGGAAGCCAAAGAACAACGTGAACTAAGATCTACAAGAGTTGCTAAACCTAACTACAAAATATAACCAAAATATAACAATTAATATAAATGGACTTAACTCAGCCATTAAAAGAAGGACAATCTTTCATAAATTAGAGAAATTAAAATTTGATATAATTTGTCTACAAGAAGTACATATTAAAAAACAATATGAACAATTATTGATACAGCCCAAACTAGGAAAAATATTTACTTCCTTGACACAATGTAAGAAAAGAGGAGTTGTTTTATATATTAACGAGACCATCCCAGAAAAATTGATTTATACCGATGATGACAGAAGAATATTAATGGTGGAAATAATGGACAATAATACGAAAACACTCCTGATTGCAATCTATGCCCCGAATGACAAACAAGAAGAATTCTACAAAAAAATTACATATGAAAATAATTGAGCTGGACTATGCTAATATAGTTATGATGGGAGATTTTAATGGAATTGTAGACAATAAATTGGACTATACAGCACAGAAAGCAATAAAGCAAAACAGAAAGACTCTCCCTAAATCTTTTTTTTTAATGGTAGATGAAATAAACTTAAAAGATACATGGAGAGAAAGAAATGCTAAAACTAAACAATACACCTTCTATTCAAATAGACACTTACCATGGTCCAGAATAGATGTGATATGGATGTCAACAGAATTAATAACTAATATTCAAGAAATAAATATTGAAACAAGTACTTGGGCAGATCACAATCTAATGACAATTAAATGGAAAGGACAAAAATGAAGATCTAGATGGATGTTAAATAATACTATTTTAAAGGAAAAAGACTTCACACAGTGGATGGAGAAAGAATTGCCTTTTTTCTTTAGAGAAAACAAAAAAGAAGATACATCAATTCAGAATGTATGGGATACAATGAAGGCATATGTAAGAGGCTTGATAATAGACTATACAAGGAAAAGAAGTACTATGAAAAGATTAGCCTCTAAGGCCTTAGAGGATGAGTATAAAAGACTTGAAAAAGAGCTACAGAAAATGCCACAGAAAAAGGACATCAAGCTAAAAATGGATATAGTTAAACATAAAATGGATCAAATAGAAAAAGAAGAATTAGCACAGAAAATTAGAGGTGCTAAACAGAACTACTTTGAAGACGCAAACAAACCAGGTAGATTGTTAGCATACAAATGGAGAAAAGAGAAAGAATCAAGGAAAATATTGCAATTAACAGATGACCAAGGCCAAGTTTGTATGGTAGTAAAGAGAAGACGGAAAACATTCGAGACTTCTATGGGAAACTATATATGCAAGAGAATATTGATGAGGAAAGAGTTAAACAGTACTTACAGAATGCTAATTTACCTCAGATATCTAAAGAGACTGAAAAAATGTTAGAAAGCAATATAACAATGATGGAGTTAACTGAAGCACTCAAGAAGCAAAATAATGGAAAGGCACCAGGCCCGGATGGGCTTCTGGCAGAATTTTACAAATCATTACAAGAATCGTTTAATCTTCCATTGTTAGAAGTTACGAATGAAGTTATGTTAAAGAAGAAGATACCTAAATCATGGTCAGAAGCCTATATTACACTTATTCCAAAAGAGGAGGCCGATCCATTACAAATTAAGAACTATAGACCTATTTCATTACTAAATGCAGATTATAAAATCTTTGCTTCAATATTGGCAGAAAGACTTACAAAATATCTAAATAATTTTATTCATCCTGATCAAAATGGATTTCTGCCAAAGAGACAAATTAAAGATAATATGAGAGTAATCTTGGACACCTTGGAATACTACAAGGCACATCCTGAAAAACAGATGGCTCTGATATTTCTAGATGCACAGAAGGCATTTGATAATGTGAATTGGCGATTCATGTTATTACTGTTGGAACAGATGGGCTTTGCTAGAAAATTTATTCAAGCAATAGAAGCTATATACTATAAGCAAACGGCAAATGATAGAGTGTTGTCATATATTTTTATTTAATTTTATATGTCATCCCTTCTACAATATATTAAATCTATATAAACAATTAAATTAAATGGTTTTCAAAATGGCTGCATACATGGATGCTGCAGTTAACCGTTCCTTCTTTCAATGTATGGTGTGTATGATTCTCTGTGTGTTTTGGATCCTTTCCTTGAGTGAATTCTGTGGGGCAAGGAGCATCTATAGTCGGCAAGCTTTGTTACAAATTGGACTGAAATGTGAAAAGGCTATTACAAATGATTTTATACATTCTCATAACATACCAAAGGAGGCAGTTAGGCCCTGGGGGAGCCATGGATCACTATTCCTGTAGGAAGGAGGAAGAGGTGGAGAAAGAAGAACAGGAAGAGGAAGAGAGGATGCCATGCTGGGGTTTTCTTTAAGCTGAGTAAGTTTCCACACAAGCCTTCAATTCCAAGTATATTTCTTACCAATGCAAGATCTCTGACTAACAAAATGAATGAATTAAGGTTACAGATTGCAAAGACTAAATTCATCAAGAACAGCTGTGTTTTGCTATTCACAGAAACTTGGCTTTGTTCACTCATTCCAGATGCAGCTGTTGAGCTGGAAGGCTACATAGCACACCAGCAGGACAGGAGTAGAGATTCTGACAAGATCAACGGGGGAGGTTTAAGCCTTTATGTGAACAAAAGCTGGTCTATCAACACAAAGACTGTAGACAGCCACTGCTCTATGGATCTGGAGTATATGACTCTTAAATATAGACCCATATATCTTCTGCAGGAATTCAGTGTGGTTTTGATTACTGCAGTCTATTTCCCACCTGATGCCAATACTACCATAGCTTTGGGATTCTTGTATAACATTGTTAGTAATCAGCAGAATAAGTATCCTGATGCTGTGCATATCATAGCGGGGGACTTTAATCAAGCTGATCTAAAAGAAGTTCTCCCTAAATTCTATCAGCATGTTAAGTGTGCTACTAGAGAACCAAACATATTGGACACAGTATATACCAACATCAAACATGGCTATAAGGTTATACAACTACCACATTTGGGACAATCAGATCATATGTAACTGCTTTTAGTACCAGCGTACATCCCTCTTGGGAGACTGGCTCTGCCTATAATAAAGTCAGTGAAATCTTGGCCAGAAGATGCTTCTCAACAACTTCAGGATTGTTTTGAGAAAACCAAGTGGGACATCTTTTACCACCCTGACCAAGAAGGGCACACTGCAACTGTTCTGTGCTATATCATACACTGCATAGATACTTTCACTGTGGATAAACGTATTAGGATCTATCCCAATCAGAAGCTAATCTGAAGAAAGGTATTTGGAAGGCCAAGATTGATTGTAAGAGGAAGATTGAGGATAATTTTTATAGCAATAACATGAGGCAGGTGTGGCGGGGGATTCAGCAAATTACAAACCATCAACTGACCAATGTCATCCCTGCTGAGGGGGATGCTTCATTGGCTGAGGAACTGAATCATTTCTTTGCTTGCTTTGAAATGGAGACATCAGAGACAGATAAAATACAACCACTAGCCAATTGTAGCCCCCACCTCATTGTGGAGGAACAGGAGGTGAGCAGCATTCTGAGGACTGTGGACCCTAGAAAGTCTGCCGGTCCTGATGGTATATCTGGCCGAGTGCTTAAAGACTGTGTTGATCAGTTGGCTAGAGTCTTTACCAGGATCTTCAACCAGTCTTTATCCCAGTCCACTATTCCATCTTGTTTGAAGTCTTCCACCATTGTTCCACTGCCAAAGAAGTTCCCTATCAATAACCTCAACGGTTACAGACCAGTGGCACTCATTCCTATCATCATGAAGTGCTGTGAGAAATTGCTCTGCCGGCACATCATTTTTGGTCTTCCGCATACATTTGATAAACACCAGTTTACATACAGAAAAAATAGATCTACAGAGGACGCTATAGCCATCAGTCTTCACACTGCTCTGACTCATCTAGAACAGCAGGGGAGGGCTATATGAGGATGCTTTTTGCGGATTTTAGTTCTGCATTTAACACAATTCTTCCATATAGACTAATGTCTAAACTTCTGGACTTCGGGCTTTCTAATTCAATCTGCCTTTGGATTATGGATTTCCTGTCTGGCTGCTCACAGAGGGTCAGATTAGACAATCATACCTCTTCAGCCCTTATTCTAAACACTGGTGCACCACAGGGTTGCGTGTTGAGTCCCTTACTCTATACTCTTTATGTGCATGACTGCATTCCCACTCGTGCTAGTAATATTATTGCTAAATTTGCAGATGATACAACCTGCATCTCTGTATGGTTTGCCAATTGCACAGTGGCAGATAAGAAAGCACTCCAGAGGGTTAATGTCATTGCCCAGAAGATCACTGGTTGCCCTCTCCCCTCTTTGGAAGAGCTTTATAACTCCCACTGCCTTAAAAAAGTTCAAAACATTCTCAAAGATCCATCTCATCCTGGGAACTCTTTTTTTAAACTATTACCATCTGGCAGACAGTACAGAATAATAAAAACAAGGACGAATTGTCTGAAAAACAGCTTCTATCCCAGGGCAGTAGCTCTTTTGAATTCTGCTGTATAGTGCAGTGTTGGTGTGGTGTCGGGGGTTTCCGGTTCAATGTGTGAAGGTTGAAGGATGTGTGTTTGTGTTTATTTTCATGGTCATGGTCATGATGTGCACTGAAGATGGTGTTTCTTTTTGTTGTGTGAGGTGCAATGACAATAAAGTAAACTAAACAATTGAAAACTGATGTTAAAACCTCTGTCTTGGTTGCTGCTTTAAATTTAGAGAAAATAGGGACCAAACATAGCTCCTGAAGAAGCATTTTTCATAGTCATGTAGCAAAACAGAAGAAACTCCTTTTTGTACAAATAACTAAACGTAATCAGAAGGCATGGTGGCATAGAAGAGTCTACAGTGTGTGTGTGTGTGTGTGTGTGTGTGTGTGTGTGTGTGTGTAGATAGACAGACAGACAGAATGGAGCCTCTGAGTATGGAGCAAAGATGGGATTCAAAAAAATTTACTACGGGTTCCGTGGGCATGGCTTGTTTGCTGGGCATGACTAGGTGGGCATGGCCAACTTGGCAAGGTGGTGCGGTGTTGAGTTGGCCATGCCAACATGACCAATGCTGCAGAAACAGGGTGATTTCCTACATACCTTCCCCCCCCCCCCCCCGCCCTTGGGCTGACAAAAAAAAAGCCCAACTAAAAATCACGACTGCCTGCCAAGTTTGCCTGCCAAATGGGTTTTGTTTTGGGGTGGTTTTTGTTTTGTTTTTTGCCAGAAGCCCCTCGGAGATAAATTTGCACCACTAAAATATACTGTACCTTGTTGCAGCACTGCCTGTTGCTGCTGCGGGTGCTGCTGCAGCGGTCTGGCTGCCCAAGTTAAGAACCGCACCGGCTCAGGGCAACTATGAGGAGCAAGAGGGGAAGCCAAGACATTCTCCTAATAGCAGTCAACTTTGTTCTCTCTCACTCTGGTTAGGCGCTCCCGGTGTGCACAAGGAGCGTGAAGAGAGGCAGACTCCACGCAGATGCGTTTTAAAAGTCAAGAGAAGTTTGCCCAAGACTTGTCGTGAATTCAGGAGCTATACTGCTCCCAATGATGAGTTAGCGGCAATCTAATGAAAAGTCTTCCAGCTCTTAAAAGATTGACTTTAAGAGCACCCCCATGGAAGAAGCCGAGAATGAGAGCAAATGTAGTGGTGGCGGGGGTGACAGGGGCATGTGATGGATCCCTCCACGGTCCCCTCCTGGGTGACAGTCAGGGCTTTGGCACCTCCTCTTTTCTTCAGAGGTGTGGTGTCTGCCTCCCTTCACACTCCTTGTGAAAGGACACACAGCCCATCACCCCTGCCACTACTACATTTGCTCTCAGTTCTTGGCTTCTTCCATGGGGGCACTATTAAAGTCGACCTTTAAGTAGTCCCAGAACATCTGCTCGCTTGCACGGCACCCGCCCCCCTGGGGCACGCTTTCTTCTCCTGGTGGATGCACCCCTCCAGCCCGGCCCGCCAGCAGGTGACCACATGCCCCGGGGCTTCTTGCCCCCTCCTTGTCACGAGATGCCTGCAGCTGCTGCATGCTTTTTTCAGTGCGGCTGCAGTCCAGCAGCCACACCGAAAAAGCATGCCTTGTTCTATGTGCCGGGCCCGGCAAGTCCAAGCAACCGGCACATAGAACAGGGTAGTGCCAGACCCTTGGAGAAGCAAAGCAGAGCCAGACAACAGTAGCTGCCTCTTTCACAGCACAGAAATCCTCCCCAAATCGGCCGGCTGGTCTTCACTTTTTCCACCTGTTTGTTTTGTATGGCCGAGGAGGTGGCCAAAGGGGCGGCTGCTGGAGGCAACTCTTTTTCGGTCTCCAGCCCCCTTTTCAGCACAGAAATCCTCCCCGAATCAGCCTGTTGGTCTCCTCCTCCTTGGCCATACAGAACAAATAGGCAGAGAAGGAGACGACCATCCGACCAATTCGGGGAGACTTCTTGCACTGCAAAAGAGGTGGCTACTGATCTCCGGCTTTGCTCTGCTTCTCCAATGGTCCAGCACCGCCCTGTTCTATGCACCAACTTGATGGGCCTGGCACATAGAACAGGGCATGCTTTTTTCGGTGCAGCTGTGGGACATCCACCCAAGCTGCGCCATAGCTGCCACATAGCTGCCACAAGCTAGGGGCAGGGAGCGATTGGGCGATCACGTTGGGGGCGTAGCCACCGGTTCAGCAACCCACACCAAATCACCGCTACCAGTTCATGTGAACCGGTATGGACCAGTTGAATACCACCTCTAATATGGAGGCATCTGAAGAACAATCTGGCTGTAAACTATTTAGGATTATCACCAACAGTTGAAATTGTGCTCATAAAGGAATTGACAGTGATTTGGAAACGATATGGCACATTTCACACTAAGTACAATTTCCAGATTAATTTTGAGGACAGTCTCATAGAAAGATGTTGTGCTAATAAATATGAGGTTTGATTTATTTTATTGGATAATTTGTTGTTTTTTAACTTTGGCAAATTTAAGATGTATGGACTTCAGTTCCCAAAATGAATTAATTTATAAGTAGTTTTTGTCCAGATACTCAAGGTAGCTGTCATGGAAATCACTCTTCATTTTATCTCCACAATAAATCTTTGAGTAGATTGGGATGACAGAGAGTAAATGAACCAGTGGATTTATATATTTGAAAATGGAATTGAACTTGGGCCCAACAGTCTTAGATGAACGTTTTAACTGTTATAACGCATCAATTGGCATTGATAGCTATTGACAAATCCAGTCTGGCTTAGAGCTGTAAAGCAGGGTCTCCAACTGCGCTCTGTTTGGAACTGAGCCATGCAGGTGCTGGAGCGAGCGCATGTATGGGCATGAACTTCCCCTCTTGCAAGTGGTGACCGCTTGGCATTGTACAAACAGCAGCTGCTTGCCCTCACAGCCTCCTGCAGCCCTCTGCCAGTGAAAATGGAGCTCCATTTTTGTTGACAAAGGGCAACAAAAACAAACTAAAAACAAAACAAAGGAGAAATGTTTCCCCTTTTGCATCTGAGCATGCAATAAGGGTCAGGAAAGGAGAAAAGGAAAGAGGAAAGACAAAGAAAAAGAAGAGAAGATGGGAAGAGAGCAAGGAAGGAAAAATAAGGGAAGAGGTGAAGGAAGAAAGGAGAATTAAGAAGGAGGGAAGGGAGGGAGGGAGGGAGGAAGGAAGGAAGGAAGGAAGGAAGGAAGGAAGGAAGGAAGGAAGGAAGGAAGGAAGATTATAATGAGGGTGGGGGATGGTCTGAGGAAAGTCCTGCCTTAGCACTTGGCCACACAGGCACCCCCAACACAAGTGACGTTGAACTAGCCATGCCCACTCCAGCCCCCTGAGGTCAAACGCAACCTGATGCAGCCCTCAATGAAATCGAGTTTCACACCCCTGATCTAAATGTTCAGCAACATTGGAAAAGGCAAGTTTTTTCCATTCCCCTTCCTTCACCAGCCTTTTTATACTGCTTGGATTTCTTAGTGAAGGCAATAGGTTAATTCAATGAAACAATCATCTATTGTTTCTTTAAAACAAAAATCCCAGAGTGGTAAATAAGCAATAGCTAATGCAGTAAATTATAACCATTGCTTTTATATTGTACATTAAAATTGTTCCTCCAATCCTTCTGTCTTTCTAAATTATAATTTCATCCATGATTAATATTTTTCTTTATTTTAGGGATACCTTTGCTTGCCATACATGGCACTGCAACAGCACCACCTTCTATCTGATGTAACAATCCGCGGTTTTGTTGCAGGAGCCACCAATATCCTCTTCCGTCAGCAGAAACATCTAAGTGATGCTATTGTAGAGGTGTATATTCTTTCCGTTATAATTTCTTATAGTAATTACTTCATGGAGCAAAAGACAACTTATGTATTACAAGGTTCTAATTAAAAAGTTTCTTAGATTTTTATAAAAAAATATTTGAGATTTTGGAAAGCAGTCATTTTATAATCACATGGCATACAAGTGATATATTTCCTTATGTGTTTAAAAGTGTGTATGTTATGTGCGTATATGTGCATGCATGCATGCATACAAGTGTAGATAAGATTCTCTTTGTGGATAAATTTATCAATAATAGATGGTAAACATGTTTAAAAAATATTTTCAAGACTGCATTTAGTCACTGTTGAAATGCCAAAATTAAACTAATGGACCTTTCTAATCAAAGATCTAAAAAAAAAGATTGTATTAGGAGCTAGTTAACACATTACAAATCTATGTATTGTTTCTTAAAGTAAGCTTTCATAACTCCTTGTAAATCATTAATACTTAAGTCTCTTGATAGTTACTATTTCTTGGAGTGCTTTTAGTTACACCAGATTTCTACTTCTTGGTTTGATAGAATTAGATGTGAGCACAGGAGAATCAGGTTGCCTGGACTACAATGAATTTGTGATGCATTCTGAAATCTTTCCATACAAGATGAAAAAGGTGTCTTGCTTACTTTTAGAAATTGGAATAAATAAGTACAAATGATTGCATATGCTATTAAACTCAGAAGCCAACATAATCATTTACATTACATTATGTATGTATTTGTGCCCAATAATATATCACTAGATATTAATTACAGTATAGCTTTTGGTAAGATGGAAATAATATACCTATGTTTATGATTACAGTTTGTGTTGTTTCAATCACCATCTCTACCCCAAAGTTTTTTCACTTTGAATTGTTCTCAATCAGATTGAGGAAGCTCTTGTCCAAGTCCATGATCCAGACCTTAGAAAAGTCTTAAATCCTACAACAGCTGACCTGAGATTTGCAGATTTCTTAGTGAAGCATGTAACTGAAAACAGGGATGATGTCTTCCTGGATGGCACTGGCTGGGAAGGAGGGGATGAATGGATTCGAGCCCAATTTGGGTTATATCTCCATGCCCTACTTGCTGCTACAGTACAGCCAGGTAAGTTCTGGAATATTTTGATCTGTAAATTTAAACAATCTTACAAAATACTTTGTAATTGTCCAGGAGAATCTAGAAAAGGAAAGTCAAAAAAATCCAGAGAGTAGGATATGGCCAGCTTAATTATTGATTGAAAGACATTTCCCTGTTAAAAAATATCGATCATTTATATATTCTCATGACTAATTAGTCTATGAGTTATTGTGAAAATGGCTTTTGAGAAACTAAATTGATTGAGCACAAACTATGGGTGGCATTGAGACATAATACTTCAATGTTCTGCACAAGTTCATCTCAACTGCCCTTGCAATCTAGTCTTGAAATTTTTGTCTTCACTGGATTAATCGAGATTTAGTCATGGTTAAAACCTCTGGAGTAGACTAGCTGAAATTGATTAACTGTGTTATGACTAACTTTTCCACTGATTTCAATGCATATGATCTAAATGTTAAATCTGTATCTAACCATTTCATTTGTAATCCTTACCAACAAGGGTCTGAAGCTTAAAGAAAAGGCTAGTTTTTCTCTGAGAGCAACACAAAATTCACACTAGTAAAAATTAAAATATTGTTAAAACTCTTTCTAAATAGTCCTATGCTGAGAGAGATAATGCTCAGGATACATGAAAAGAAACTATATTTAGTTCTTCAAAACCAATTGAATAATTGCAAAACTCCTTTTCCTGGATATTTATATTCTTCTGGATGGAATAATGGGTGATTTGAATTTTGTAAAGTAAAATTGATGTGTTTACTTTTTTGAGTGAAGATACATTTATACTTTCGCTGATTACATTTGAAAAATCACTCTAATCCCATTTCTGTTTGGGTAGGGAGCCATTAACAGTAGCCCTTTCAAAGAAGAAACTACTTTTAGTAGCACTTGTCATCTGTATAATTTAGAATTAAATCATGCATGTTTTGGAATATGCAGGAAAAATTTGGCATAAAAAGAAACTATCAACTTTTTAACCATTTTGTTCCTTGACTAGATATTTCTGTATCCATCAGTCTTATGATAGTTTTATGCTATTGAGGAAAGGAAAAAAGAAGTCTTGCCCTTTAAATAATAGGCAAAGTTCTTTCCTTTTTTGGATTCAAATTTCCAGGCTGGGAGAAATGCAAAATGATTTGGTCAGCTGCTTGGAAGTCAGAATCAGTTTATTTATAGGAAGGCAGGTAAGAAATCTGACAGTGTTCCTAGGATTAATCTAATAAGTGAGTAGAAAAACCTCTCTTTTATACACTTCAGGTTCTTTGATTTGTAGGCGTGAATCTTTGAAGACTTTGATTTGTGTGTGTTGAATTTCTGTCTCTTTGGGATCTTGGTTTTATGGTCCTGGTCCTTTGTAGTTGCTTGTTTGCTATCATGTTTCCTTCCTGCCATGCTTTTTGGTTTGCTTTTCACAAGTTTTTATAACTTGCCATCTATTATATTTCTATGGGAAAAGATCTTAGCTAGTTTGTAGGGTTTTTTTCTCTGTATCTCATGCCTGTAATTTTCTCCTTCCTTTGTTGTGAAAAGTAAGCTGACTCCAGCTGTTTGAATAGCCCTATTTGACAAAGGGTGGGGGCTGTTTCCTTAGAAGAGGGGGGAATCATAACTTCCAACACTATCACGGTGAAATAAATTTCTTAATATATTAAATTCTAAATTCAAGTTAGCTTTGCCTCCTCCCTATTAAAGGAAGATTACATAGAAAAAAAATAATCTGTCTTCAGCAAATCTGAGATTGCTCTTCTATTTCAAAATTAGCCCTTTAGAAATAAACTAGTATTTCACTGAGGAGAAGGTATATATTCTTTTATTGCTTAAGAACAGACCACAATCAGTAGGTATACCTAAAGGATAGAAAGTATTACAACCCAGTCACTTTGCTCATTTTATTTAGCAGATAGTGAGAAAATATTGTCTGACTTTGGAACAGCCTTCGTAGCAGCTTGGAAGAATACTCATAATTATAGAGTGTGGAACAGTAATAAACACCCAGCCCTTGCAGAAATAAATCCTAGGTAAGATTATATCAATTTATATGGAAATGAAAAAGTTATGGTGATAGTGATAAACTTCTCATAATTTGGGAGTGTATTTGCTTAAAATCATTGGTGGTAAAATCTTCTGTTTCTTCCGCTGAGAAAGATTCTGCAAAGTTATTCCTGATTTGTTGAGCTCAAGTAATAAGCCAGAAAGTGTTCAACTTCCTTTGTCCTTAATAGTACCTAGCTAATTACTGAAGCAGCAGGATTGCCGGGCATCAGCTGTTTAACACACAGGGAGAGAGTGCAGGATTGCAGGAGAAGGTCAGTAGCAAACCCTCTGTGTGCAGGCAAAGCGTGCACTCACCAAACCAGTTGTTACACCGGTTGAATCACATCCCTGGTTCCCAAAGACAGGAAATACCTAGATTATTGATTCCTAAGAAGAGGGGAGGCAAAATGTTTTAATGTATCCCATTTCACACAAAAGTAATGGTTCATAGTTATAACTGAGAAAGTATATGAAATGGTTTGTCAGCTTACCTTTTCTCTCTCTCTCCTGCCCTACCTCACTTTTCAGTCATCCATTCCAAGGACAATATTCTGTTTCTGATGTAAAATTAAGATTATCACAGTAAGTATTGCTTATGTTTTTAGTCTATTATTCAGTTATGGCAGTGTTGGCTTAAAAAGTGAAATGGATTGATCAATGCTCAATATTTTATGAAAAATTAAGAATTTTTTGAAAGATTATTCAGATACTTCTAAATAGGCATATAGACCAAGTTTTAAAACTATTTAGAAATAAAAATAATGTTCAAATTCCTGGAAGCATTCTGAGATTGAAAAAGCAATAGATTGAGTTTCAAGCAGTTCCAAAATGGAACAAACAATTTTAAATTCAAAATATTTCAAATTCAAAATATCTTACCATTCTAGTGCTAATTATCTGCATCATAAATTAATACTTCAGTTTACTTATGCTTAATTGATACTCTTAAACATTCATATCATCATCATCATTTTAGCCATTGTCCACTGCATAATGAAGGCCTCTTCTGCATGTTTCCATCTAATACAGTCCTGACCTTTCTTTTGCCAGTTGGGCCTATAATTAATACTATTAAACATTACATACATGAAATTAGCAGAAACCAGTAAGACATGCTATTTTATTTCTTAATTTAGTTCTGTTCAGAACAGTGAACGTAGTAAGAAGATTGGAAATGCCATGGTTACCACTAGTCGAAATGTTGTGCAGACAGGAAGAGCTGTTGGTAAGTGATCCTCTTAACTAGAATCAAAGTGCTACAAATTCAGTGGCTGGACTATGCATCCTATTAGGCAGTGATGAAATTTATATGGCTAATGGCTTAGTGTTATATATAAACCCAGACAATTGACTTTTATTCCGGCTTGCAAACAAGAGACTGGGGAGAAATCTTCATTCCGCAAAATATCCTTCCTTTGGCCAGCTTTAAAATATTGGTTTTTTGCTGAACCATAAATTCAAATTTTACCAAAAATATTTTTTAACACAGGAAATTCATGAACCATTTAGGTCCCACATAATACCAAAAACCAAACAAACATTCCGTAGCAAATTAAAATATAAGGATAAAAGAATATATATGTAAAAGAAGAAGCAGGCATCCTGCGATCTCCAAAACTAAAAACTATATTTGTTGTACTTACTAAGCTTTTGTCAGCCTCTGTTGACATCGTCAGAGTATTAAGCTACCATTATAGAGACTCTGTCTTTACATATCATTAATCAATTTAGCCCTTGCACACATAATAGGCTCTTCCAACAGCCTCCTATCTGTAATTAACTTTTTTGTTTGGTCATGTTAGTCAAAGGAGGCTTATCTCTTGTTGTTGGTTCCTACCTTGTCAGATCCAGCCTGGAATGCTTATCTCTATGAGGGATGTTAACCTGCCAGTTATTGCAATTTGTTGCTTTGCTCGTGACCTTGTGGTCGGCCTGGCTCGTTCTTCATTATTTCTGTCTGTTATAACTTGAGGCAGCTCTGCCAGACTCCTCTCTATTTGGACAGGCCTTTGTACAAAATCCTTGCTTGAGATTGTGGTTTGGAGTCAATGAAATCATGCAAGCAATATCAATATTTACAAAGAATAAGGAAGAGATGCATACATGCACCAGTGCCATATAATTTATAATTAATGATTTAACAATACTGATGAAGAATCATGAAGCACACATGCCTAAGTATTGCAACACTTTGCTGTAAGCTGACAATGACATTATCATATTCAATTCTACAGGTAGTCCTCAATTTACTACCACAATTTTTTAAATATATTTTTATTGTTTACAACTATAAATATCAAACACAGTACAACCATTTTGGCATTATTCTGCCATACATACAAAAATATTATTAAACTATTAGCATTCATATTATTGATACAGTATTTTCATTCTAGATCTATTCATTCTAACTATTTTTGTTCCGACCTTCCCCTCTTTTTTGCAACCATTGATAAAACTTACTCCAAATATCATAATATTCTGATTCCCCCTTATTTTTCAATGCTAAAGTTAATTATCAGATTCTGCATAGGCACTTATTTTCCTTATTATTTCTCTTTCTGGTGATATATTTTTGTTTTTCCAGTATTGTGCATAGACCATTCTCACCGCTGTATATTATACCTTTGCTGTAGCTTTCTGTCATTATTCCTAAGAGAAATAGTTCTGGCTTAAATTGAATATGTTCTCCCACCATTTGCTCTACCCATGTCTGTATCAGTCATCAATATTTTCTTGCGTGGTTACATGTCCACCACGTATGCTAGAATGTACCTGGCAAATCCTTAGTTTTTGAATATTTTGGCAAGCCTTGCTGGGGGAAGATGCCACCTGTAAAACATTTGTATAGATTTTCCTTGTACGCTGTGGCCATTGTTAATTTTCTATTATTCTCCCAAAGATTCTGCCATTTAGCCAATTCAATATTATATCCAAAATTTTTGGCCCATGCCACCATTGTCTCTTTGACATGCTCTTCCTCCAATTTATATTCTAATAGATATCCATATAGCACCTTAATTTACTACCACAATCGAGCCCAAAATTTATGTTGCTAAGTGAAATATTTGTTAAGTGAGTTTTGCCTCATTTTATGACTTTTCCTGCCACATTGGTTAAGTGAATCACCGCAGTTGTTAAATTAATAGCATGGTTATTAAGTGAATCCAACTTCCCTATTGACTTTGCTTGTCAGAAGGTTGCAAAAGGGACTCTGCCACCATCATAAATGTGAGTTTGTTGTCAAGTATCAAATATAAATCATATGACCATGGGGATGCTGTGGTCATAAGTGTGAAAAATGGTCATAAGTCACTTTTTTCAGTGCCGTTATAACTTTGAAAGTTCATTAAGCAAAATGTTTTAAGTTAAGGATTACCTTTATTCCTAAATTGGATTATGTAGATAAGAAGACTTGACTCCCTATTATCATAATTCTCTGGTTATTAATAAATCAAAGACTATGGGTTTTTTTAGAAAATGACATTGCAGTCATAAGTGGCTTTAAGGAACAGTCTTCTCTAGACTGGATCTTGGCTCCCTCATCATCAAAGGAGCTCACATAAAGTGAGAACACATGTAATTTTTTTTGTTAAAATTAGTAAATCACTGTTATTCATATTTTTAGCCATAATTATTAACGTATACCAAGACAAAGGTACTCCTATACTCCCTATATAGAATTCAAATAAAATGTACAAATTATGGAGCACATACAATACATGAGAAGTATTTTGTATGTGGCTAAAAGGACCTCAGTTGTTGCAGTCAGAGCCACATTGGGAATGTGTTTTCTAAAATCAACGCACACAATTATTGCACCAAAATCAATGCTAGCAGTTATAGTGGCCCAGTGGTTAGAATGCTCTATTGCAGGCTAATTCTGCCACAGCCTGGAATTCGATCCTGACCAGCTGGAGGTTGATTCAGCCTTCCATCCTTCCTAGGTTAGTAAAATGAGGGCCCAAATTGTGGGGGCTATATGCTGACATTTGTAAATTGCTTAGACAGTGTTGTATAGCACTATCGAATGATATATAAATTTAAGTGCTAGTGCTATGGAAACTGACAGACTTCCAAAATTATGCTTTGATAGTACAGACTGAATTTCAGCTAGAGAACTCTTTGAATTGTTTCCTATTTTGGATAATGAAACATCTGCAAGAAAACAACCAAGCTCAGAGAGTATCAAGGACCTCTCAACTGTTGAACTACATAAGTCACAAACTGTATCAGAAGTTGTGGTCTTCCTGTTTCTTATCCACCTGTCTCTGGGAAACAAGAAGACTGCTGCCCAAGAATCTTGAATATATTGTAAAAGCTCAGAGAGATATAATTACCTTCAGTTCATTGAAGACCCTCAGCTTTTATAAAGTCATCTTCCAACCTGCAAAATATTTAAATATAGAAATGCCCAAGCATCGTAGTGGTCTATTTCTCCAGCAAAATTTCAGCCGTTGTACACAATGATTAAATATTAAAAGATTTTTTACCAAGTACCATATGACAAGGGTATTATGAAATAAAAGAGACTTCTGGTCATAACTCATATATTATTTGAATGCCAATTGTATAATAGAAAGAGAGATCAATATCCCTGTCTTTATTATCTAATAAAATAATTATCCAGATCAATATCTTAGATATATTTTTTAAATGGCTTATTGGGATCCATATATTAAAACAATATATTTCATGTGTGGTAGGAACCCAAATACTATGTATAATATGGTCCTTTATTCAACCACAACAGTACAATTGAGAACTGTGAGGATGTGATTATGGTAAATTATAAAGGTGATGCAGAAATATGATTTATATATCCTTTTAATTCTTTTATTTATTCATTCATTCATTGCCTAAATTTATATAGCCACTCAAATATGTAATGCTGAACAGCATACACAGCACATATAAAAATAATAAAACAAAATAAACACACAACAATTTAAAAGTATTGAAACAATAATTATTATTTTTAATCCGTAACCTGTGTGGAAGCGTGCACTTATTTTTCTAACAATACTGCTACCTGGCAAGCTCCATAAACATATCACTGGCTACCCAGATCAAATGGCAGCCATGTTTTCAACCCTTTTGAAGGTGATCAAAATTAGGGCCAGTATGAACTCTGGGGAATTAATGTTATAGAGCAGGTGTCCCCAATCCCCTATCATGCCTTGAGCCATTTGGAACTGGGCTGCGGATGTGAAAGTACTGAAAACTCTGTTACAGGTATTTCTGGCTCTCCATCAGATAATGTTCCTTTATGGACTGGACCTGTGACATATCTTTCCCACCAGAGTTGATGGGATTGATGAGATTGGGGAGAAGCAGTCCCTCAAATAACTCAGCTCCATGCCATGCTTACTTTTATTTGGTTACCTGTGGTCTTATTGTTTTATATTTTATATTCTGATATGGCCTAATGGTTACTGTGATGAATAAAATATTATTATTCAGCCAGAAGACATATATTCTTAATCTATTTTTTTTTCTCCCATTCCCCCTCTTATTTTGTTTTAATACAGGTCAGTCAGTTGGAGGAGCACTCACCAGTGCAAAATCAGTAATGTCTTCATGGTTTTCTACTTTCACCCAATCCTCTCAAAGCCCTGGGGAATAATTCTTCTGGGCCAAGATCTTACATTTCTTTTAAAAAATCAAAAACCTTTGCTATAAAAGCATAGGCGCTTGAATTCAAGCTGCATGAAGATGAGCTGCACCACATATAATTTGGCAAATGTTTTTATACTCCTTTGCTTTCTTTTTGAACCTTGTTACACCTTTATTTTTTATTTTGGAGGATGGTGATCTATGTCAATTTAGCTTTTTCAAATTAAATTGTTCAGCATTGTTTTTAAGAGTTGAATTATATTTCAGTATGGAACATGATAGTGCATATGGAAATAATATTTCAACATTTAATACATAAAAATATATTCAATTTGTATTTGTAATATCTTTTCCATTCTGCAAGTCCAATGTGCAGAATTTTTTCCATATATATGGAATATATTTCCATAAATGTGTTACAAATGGAAGTAATTGTCAGTGGGGTAATGTGAAATTAATGAGATTTAAATTAGTTAACTTTTCACACTGAATAGTTCTAACTACTGTTTTTGTTAATGGGAATGTAATGCAATTTCATGTTATATTTAAGTATCTCAATCTAAATACTTCTAACAAATTATCTACCTCTCCTCAATTAAGCTCTTTTTTTCCATAGCTTCTATAATATTTTATAGTCAGCATGTGTTAACTAGGAATTTTTGCTTCATCTATATACACGTACATTATGTTTAACCTTATTCAATCATTTTGGGGGAAAAAAGTAGTCTCACTGATGCCTATGAAAACATAATATGACCCAGTTTAAAACAACAACTTAACAAAATATTTACTTTGGGACCATTTTCATTTTGAAATAATCCCATTGTCACAATTGGTCATTCTCCTTTTCAGAGTTGATGTAATGGTAATGCATAGATTGTTAACAAAAATTATGACAGCTGTAAGTAGATTATTTATTAGGTTTCTAGACATCTGAAGATTAAAATTACTAGTACATTATTTCTTTCTTGGCTGCATTTGATCTTGTTTACCATAATCAGATTTTTGTATTCTGAATTTAAGAGAAACATATGATTGTATTTTTCTAAATAAATTTATTTCAAATATATTCCTAGTTACAATTAATGTCCACGATTTCCTTATAAAGTAGGAATGAGAATGCCTGTTATCAAATTTGTACTAGCAACATTCTTGTCTATTTACTGTGCTGTGTCAGTTCTGAAATTAGATATTTAATTTCTGCAATTGCTTTAATGATTGGCTATATTATCTGGAGTGAATGGAAATTCTAATTAAAGCTCCATCATGAAAACTTGTTCTATAATATTGTTCTTATAATATAGATTAGTTTATTGTACAATAAATATCTAATCTATTCCAATTTTATGAAAACTAGTAACCAGTTTTGGCACCCCAAGCATCCATGTACTGTCTTTATAAAGATTAAATAGAATATTTTATAGATATATTGCTGCATAATGTAATATATGTTTAGAAAGGGCAGCTAGTTCCATTGGAAAGAAGCTAATTGCTGTTTCCAAACATTTTGATAACTGAAATGCAATGAATATCGTGATTTGTCAAACAACTGTTCTTTTAATAGTGCATTACTAGAGTAAGTTCTTAAAGTACAATTCTGTTCTGCACGTATAACTGTTAACAGGGTTGTCAAAGAAATATTTTATCACAAGAACTTGCTGTAATCCTATCAATAAAATTGAATTTACAGATAGCTGGACAGACTATCCAGCTATTGACTAGAGTTTAAGCACAATGAAAGTACCATATTTTTCAGATTATAAGACACACTTTCCTCCCCAAAAAAGTGGGTGGAAATGTCTGTGTGTCTTATACAGCAAATAGGGGCCCATTTTTGGCCTCCCAAAGCCTCCGTGTTCTGTTTTTGCCCTCCCCAGCGTCAGACTCTGCAGGCCAAAAACGGGTGCGTTTTTGGCCTCCAGAGGCCTTTGCTCCCCGGCATCAGGGAGGTCAAAAACAGGACCCACAGAGGCCTCCAGAGGCCAAAAACAGGCACATTTTTGGCTTGCAGAGTGCTTCTGGACATCGGGGAGGGCAAAAATGGGATTCACGCAGACAAAAAAATTATTTTCTTGTTTTCCTCCTCTAAACCAAGGTGTGTCTTATAGTCTGAAAAATACAGTACTTGTAGTAATGAATAATTAATTTTGAACAAAAAAGTGGAATAGAAATCAAATACACTGTAAAGTAGTTGCTTTTGAATTTTAAATGCTATCATCACATAACTTTGGTTTGATTTTTGTTCTGGTTTGGTTTATTTTGATTGTTGGGAGTTTGTTGATTATATACACTTTTTACATAGAAAAATTACAGCTTTTTGAAACAAAGGTGACAATCCCATGCAAGTATTTATAATATATGCATTCTAAAAGTTAGTTCACATACTGAGAATTTAAGAAGAAATATTTAACCATATCGGTAAAGCTAAAAAGTCATCATGTATCAATTTCTGATCCTTTATGCATAAATCACTGATTATGATATGACTCCAACATATCTTTTTAATGATGGGACTGATATTTCAAATTATGTTGCTTCAGTGATACATAAAAATGCAATTAATATGAACAGTGTATCTTTGTATTCCAGCCAATAATGACTTCTGTTCTGGAATTTGAGCCTTGGGTACAATTCTTTAAACTCCATCAGTAGGAAGTGAAAATTAAAAACTAGGTTTTACTTAAAAAAACACTAGGATTTTATTTTAGCGTGTCAGTTTATCTACCTAGTGTATTCCTGTGGCATTGTCATTCATTGATAAGTACTACACAAATGAAGTTTATTCTTCCAATTCCATTTTTAATTCCTTATTTTGATGTTTTTACTATTGTGCAGATAGATCTTATAACTAAAGTCTAATTTAGCTTTCATTGTGTCTTATGAAATGGTTTATATCATCAAATGGATCTTATTTTATTGTGACACGGAATGTGTTTGTGACTCAAATATATGATAAAATGAGTAAAATGAGACACTCACGCTTTTTTCTACAGATAGGAAAAAATGTGAAAATAAAAGTTGCATGTAAAAGGAATAACTGTGTGCAATCAATATGCCATGAAATCTCCAGTTTCTGAATATATTATATGTACCCAATCTTACTGTGCGAACAAATGATCAAGAACAGATAATGCGAGTATTTAATAGATATTTTGAACATCATGTTGATGCTACATATGCATGAACAGGTTAGGATCAGACTTACGGTCTCTTGCTATTTTGAAGTATTTTTGTTTTAGCACTGGGATTTTCTACTGTGAAAATATATATTTGCATCATACACAACAGATAACTAATATTAGTTTTTAAAACTTTTTTCAAGCATTTAGAAATGTGTATCATATTACAAAATGAAATAAATACTTAAACCTCTTATCTAATTTATAAGTCATTAGAATCACAAAATTAACTTCTGGACATACAAACATAGTTGTCCAATCATGAGTTAACTGAAGTGAAACATAATAGTAAAAATTAATTGAAAGCAACCCATTATCAGTTCTAAAAAAATAAGTATATATTGGATGAACAAAATAATTTATTTTTAAGGTATCTGAAGACATGTTATTTGGATAATATACTGTAACAAAATATGGCACATAGATTTCAGTACAAGTCATTATTTTTGCTATGTAGAAACATTAGGAGCAGATTTCACATGAGAAATTAACAGCGCTAAAAGCTTCTGAACTGATGAAATTTGTGTTATAAAGATAACAAAAATTAAAAAAAAGTGAAACGCTAAAAGTGCTTTACACTTTACCATCTCTAATGTTCTTCGGTGGATACAAATTTTAATATCCCCAAAATCTTTTTCTATTGAACATGTATGATGATATAGCTAATGGAAAATGCTTATTTTGTCTATGAAATGACAATAAAAAATATAAAGTCCACAAAACATTTTAAGTCTTATCCTCAAGGACAGGAGTGTCAAACTCAAGGTCTGCAGATCTGGCCCACCAGGTGCTTAGATCTGGCCCACGGGGCTACCCTGGAAACTGGGAAGGACCAGCCCATGGTGCCTCTGCCAATGAAAATAGAGCTTGGGAGTGCTTCACACCACTCTTATGGGCTCTGTTTTTGTCAGCAAAGGGCTGTAAGAGGCCATCGCAGCTGAAAAGAGCCCAGGAGGACTGTGTGCAGCCCTCATGAGCTCAGTTTTCGCTGGCAGCGCTAGCAAAACAAACTGCTAACAAAACAAACTACTAGCAAAAGTAGCATATGATCACAGGAGTGACATTGAGCTAGCCATGCCCACCCTGGCGCCCCAAGATCAAACACAAACCTGATGCATGAAATAGAGTTTGACACCCCTGCTCTAGGCAATTTAGAAAATAACTGTTTTATCTCTTATTTTGCTTTTGCCTTGGTATCCCATTCTACTATAGCCTGAATTACCATTTAAGTCAGGGGTGTCAAGCTCAAGGCCCATGGCTCAATGGGCTGGATCCAGCCCACAGGGTGCTTAGATCTGGCCTGTGGGACCACCCTGCAAACAGCAAGGGACCCACCCACAGTGCCTTTGCCAGCCAAAACAGTTCGGGAGGGCTGTTTGTGGCCCTCAGAGGCTTCATTTTCAGCCACGACAGTCTCCAGCTCTCTGCCAGTGAAAAGCTCGGAGGGACAACATGCAGCCTGGGCAGGCCAAGTGATGTTGAGCTGGCCATGCCCATACTGGCCACACCACCCTGGCTCCCCAAGATCAGACACAACCCTGATGCAGCCCTTAATGAAATCGAGTTTGACACCTCTGATTTAAGTGTTAATCATGGTTTCAAACTTTTCTTATACATACTTGCTATAAAGCAGTTTCAGGTGCATATTTTTTAAAAAAACCTTATGCTGTTTTGCTGTACAGACGCACCAGAATCTTAGATAATTTCCATAAAAATAAAGATCCTAATTGTATATACACCCTTTACAAGTTTATGACACCAAATATTAGCTCCAAACGTCCAGGTAAGCCACCAAAGACTAAGGACTGTAAAGTAGGTGGGCCTAATCACATATAGGCAGAACTCTTTGGAGAGTATTTTTTAAAATAGATGTTCCTGGTTTTGAATTTACATACTATACCATATCATTTGTTCAAAATGGTGTGACAGTTGAGTTTAGTTACCATGATCAGATGCTCTCAGGTTGACAAAAGGATAACATACCTGTATACAACTAGATCCTTGTCTAAGAATTTTTCAAATGTTTTTGAGCTGAGGAATCTGATGGTTTTAAAAAAAAAGCTATAATCCCTGATCAAGAGTATTACTCAATATTAGATGTTACATGTCTTCTTTTAAATTTAAGATTGCAATTTATATCTATCTAATATATATATATATATATACACACACATACACACCCTCACACAAATTTATGAGTACAGATTAGCATAATCTCAATGCCTCCCTTCCACAGACAATTTTATATTTACATTTTTACAGGGACAAAACCAAAATCAAAAGGAGCCCAAATTAAAGAACAAAAGGATCAGCCATATTTACTACTTTAAATCAAATGCTTCTTAAAGGGAACTATTATAATCCAACACCAGCATGCTCAAGTATAAGATACCTACCTTATACAAGTTTCTGTGACCATATATTGTAACTTCTGCCATTCCTCCTTTTAATGTAAATCTCTTTAGCTGGGTTTGTTTTGTTTTTATTTTCCAAGCAGCAAGAATTGGCTTATTCAGTGATCATGAAAAAGTATTCTAATTAGTGCTATCACAACTCTGAAAGTTTTGCTACCGCATTCCATCCTAACCAAAATAGATAATTTCAAAAATAGAAAGTTTTTAATAAGCTCTTGAAGAATGAGTAATTGACTCAAAAAGGGACGATAGGTTCTAAATGCTTCTGATTCCATTCTCAAAATTGGCTGATACAATCATATAATTTCTATGATTTGGGCCGAATATCAGTTTTCTAGTTTTTGTGATGTCTCCTATGAATGATGGCTTATCCACGTCTTCTCGAGGCCTCAAGGGAAAATGAAAGCATTCCTGGCACGTCTGGTATTGTGGACCCTAAACTGCTGGCAGAACATGTCTTGGCTGGGCAGAGCTCGCAGACCAATGAGGAAGAGAGGGAGGAGCTGCCAGTCTTAGTGAATGCTAGAGTGCACAGGGCAGAGATCTGCCAGACTGATGGGGAAAGGCTCCGCCCCTCTTAATGGGCTATATTGGTAGAGGTTATTTAGCACAGTTGGCAGAGGGAGGCATTGCTAGAAACAATGTGTGGGTCATGGCCAGATAGTTGTTTGTGTTTCCAGGATTCTGCAGCTTGTGGATGTAATTTAGTTGCAGTGTTTATTTTTGGAACCTACCCAGGCAAAAGCTTTATTTCTAAGACTGTTTGTGGTTTGGCTGTAAGTTTGTTTTCCTTTTGGTTATCTAACTGGTTGCGAGCCAATTACGAGCTTGTAGCTGGGGATTAACTGAAAACCTGAAATAGAACCGGGGGATCAGACTGAATAAACCTCTCTACACCAACCCTGATGTTTGGGTGAGTGGGAGCAGCATATGTTTACAGAGACTATTTGCAAAGCAATATAAGATCTATTCTAAAGATTAAAGAAAATATAGTTACTGATTTGGAAGGAAGGAAGCAAAAAGCAGGTGTAAGAAATCCCAGGGACAAAAATAAATGGCTGAAGGCGAACAGGAAGATTCAGTATACTGTTTGACTGTATTTACATTAGTATGATTTTGTGTAATAAGACTATGAATACTGTCTATGAAGAAGGCCTATGTGTAAAAGCCTGCATGGTCTTTAACAAATACAGTTTTTACCACGTTATTCTTCTGTCTTCAAACATTTGTTTACTTCCAAAGAGAAAGAAATAATAGAAGTCACTTGCTCATCTTTTTCAGATTTTTCTGAACAGTTATACTGTAAGTATTAATATTGTAAACAGCAATTTAAAAAACTGTTCTTCAGTCATACTTCAGTAACTCGAGATAAATACACAAACGTGTGAGGGGGGAAAGAACAAACTGATTCTTTTTAATAAATTAATATCATTCAAAATACAGTGCCAGAACATAATTCAGTTGAACATGCTAGTATGATCCATCATGAAGTATCTGGTCTCATGTGAGATTGGTGGTGCCTTACTTCTGATAGGGGTGCCTGGGATTAATTCCAGAGAAGCATCAGACAACCACTCCTCTGCACAAAGTATTCCTGAACAAAAGTTCTCTCCCCCAACCCCACAGAAAAAAAATAAGAGACAAACAATGTAAGGATATTTTTACAAAGACATAACTACAGTAATGTTAAATTAACAAAAATAAAGACACTATACTTTTGTTTATACTGGGGTAGGGGAAAATAAGCAGCAAGAACTAATATTCATGAGCCAATGTTTCTGAAATACAGAACATGGAGCTATTTACTGATCAAAAGCTCCACAGAGACCCGCACTTGGAAGGGCTAGCAATTCTTACTGCAAACCCAGCAATATCACTTCACACCTGGTAAACTACCAGCTGCTCGGAAGACCTGTATTCTAAATAAACAGGTATAAGTTAGTGAAAATACATGCACCTAGTCATCTTCATCATCAAATAGCTCGACTGAACCTGCAGTCATTTTGCCCTGCATATCACCATAAAATGGAAGATCTACCCTTCCTATCATAGGTAGATCCATGGGATTTTATTCTTTTACATGGTATTATTACACCAATACAACTGTGTGTATTGAATGCAGCACATTTCATTCAGCTATACAATCTATATAACAAGCACATACAGATATTTCCAGAACTCATTTAAATATAACTGGAAGGTATTTTGAGCAATTAATATAACATTCTAGAAATAGAAGCTGCTTTGTGAAAAGTTCCAGAACTCACTGTTTTCGCAGGAGTAAAAATTTAGACAATAAGCAGAGACTTTAAGCTTGAAATATAGATACATATAGATAATACATATAATCATGATACATATATGATCATACACATACAAACATATCACACACCTAAACATCTGTGTGTGTGTTGTGTGTGTGAGAGAGATTCCATCAACTATCAGAGGGACTGAGATTATGGAAGCATATCTAGTAAGATTTTTTACTAATTTAAACTCAATGGCCACAAAAAAAATTAGGGCATACATACAAGACAAGTTAACATTTCATTTTGCAGCTCTAGTCTCTCAAATACAATGTTCATTAGTTACAGGCATGCAGTCTTTGAATAAGGGAGCTATACAGGTGGCAGTGGAACATCTTCCTCAATTTCAAACTCATCATCTGTGTAAGGAAAGACTAGGTATGATGGAGGTTTCCATGTGGACTCTTCAAGACAAGATGGATATAGTTTTCCCACAGTGCATCGGAAGTCTTTTCCCAAATCCCAGAGTACCCGCTCAGATATATCCTGTCGCAAAAACCAACGATCAAGTTCCATGTCATATTGGTATGTAGCATACTTGGCTCTTTCATGCATATGAGTTTCTCGTATGAAGATACACAATGAGTTAGAAATCACAACAGCTCTGACACAGGGATCAGAATAACGCTTGGCAGGAATTTTGGCGGTCATTTGCCATTCATTTTTATTCACGTCATAAACTTCCACTGCTAAGGAAGGTCCAGTTACAGCCCGAGGACGTAATCCTATACCAAGATTGCCGCCAACATGCAAGCCTCCAATATAAAATATTTTATCCCGAAAAGCAGCAGCTGAAGCAAAGCATCTATTAGTTTGTCTTGTAGCCATTTCAACCCAAGCATCTGATCTGGGGAAGTAACAGTACATCAAATTGTGTGCCATTACATAAATGCAATTATGAAGAGCAACGGCTGTACTCCACTGCCAAGCACAGGGCAGAGGGCTTACCATAGTCCATTCATCTTTCTCAGTATCATATCTTTCTACAGTTCTTCTGTCAAGTTCTCCACCAACACTGTCTCCACCAATTGCATAGATAAGACCTTCACAGAAAACAAGAGACGGCTTTATACGAACAAATAGCATTGGACTCTTTGGAAACCATGTATTTTGTTGGGCATCAAACCAGTAAAAACAATTCACAGTACGGAAGGCAAATTGAAATTTGCTAGTTTTGCCATAGTTGATTTTTGTACTTTTCAGTGGGATTTGCCCACCCGCTATATAAATATCATTATCAGGAGTTACAAGTGTCCCAACTTTATGGAGATCAGCAGGAGGACTGCAGAGTTTGTAAACTTTTTCAGCCTGTGGGCTGTAACATACTGAAGAGTAAAGGTTACCAGGACTTTCAGCAGCAGCTTCAATGAAGATCATCATTTCCTCTTTAGTCATTCCAAGTCTTGGTTTAAAAAACTTCGGCATAGATTTATACAACCCTTGAACCACTACTGATTTATCATTTGGCGGTAAGCCTTGAAACCAAGCTCGTTGTGTAACTTCAGAAAGTGCATCAATTCTTATTTGGCTAAGAACTGATGACAAATACTGTGATCGGGATTCGGTATTATACTCCAGCCACAACATAGCAGCTTCACGAACTGTTTCTTCTTTTTCCACATTTAAATTGTCACTGCTCAAAATATCTATCAACAGATCATGTGAGAGCTGCATGAAAGCCTCTTGGTGATATACAAGTGTAAACTTGTGTTCTACCATTCTTTTAGCACTCTGTTTTAACTCCTCACAACTAAAAAGATCAGCAAAACTCAAAAGCCGCACACAGTTTTCAGCATTAATTTTTTTAATTAAATATTCCTTACACTGATGTAACACATCATCGACCTGCAATTAAAAAGATGTATAAATGAGAAGTGATCAAAACATTTTCATCATCTTCATACTTGTGGTTAATGATGAAAAAATGGATTGTAAAAATCTTAATTTCTATTTTCTGTCATATATTAAAATATTGGGTATCACATTAATCTAGGACTGTTTACTGTTAGCAGATTGTGGAAAGAATAGAAACTATCAAAATTTCTTTCTGAGACCAAATTGATCAATAGGAAGTAATAATACTGTGCAAAGTATCTAAAAGGAACTTCACAAAGTATATTGTGAAATACAAGCAAAGCACCCTTTCTTGAACTGTGCTAATGATTTACTTCCAGTACCACTGAACAACCAGAGAAAACTTTCAAAGAAGCTATATTGAGACTGCTGAAGAGCATAGTTGCTTTTACATTTTGAGGTGTGCTTCAATATATCCCAGTTATGCTTTCTAAAGTCTGACTTCACTTCAATGAATGCCTTCCACTGATCTAGTGAATAGGACTATGCAGATGATGCTCCTGATTTAGATACAAGTACAAGCATGTTCACTTTGCTTTGATGGGAAAACAATGAAGCTTGGAAAACCACACAGCTGCTTTAAAACAAAAGAATCTCATACACATTTCTGCACATTCTAAAAATCTCTTTCCAAGAGGTGAACCTTAAGAGTTCTAATTTTTCCCCAAACCACTGAAATTAATGCAAGAATGTCTACTCTTATGAAATTTTAGCTAGTCAGAATGAATTTCTGTACCAAGAAAGGTATTTTCCACTATGCATTTTTATTACTGAGGAGACTATTAACATCTCAGTAAGCAATAATTTTTTTCTATTATTTCTATATTAACAGAAGAGATGTCATGACATTTTAGTGTGAGTCATAGGTATCTAAATCTGCACAATAATTATTTGTTTAAACAGAAGGGTATAGTTGGAATTTCAAGAGTTGTTTTCATTTTTTCTTACCAATCTTGCACGTTACTTTATTGTTAAGTACAGTATTCAATTTTATTAAAGATATAACTTAGGAAAACATGTCTTAGAAAAGTTAGTATAAAATAATCTTACCTGTAGGAAACAAGCTGTTTCATAAAGCTGTTCAACTGTTGTGTCATTTATTGCCAAATTACCCGTATAAGCATAAGTTATTACGATCTGAAAAGTAGTTGCATCAACATTCCTCAGATGAATATGTGTTTGCTTGCTTTCACTCAGACCGCTCATGAACATTGCCCTGGATGAAAAAATAATATTGTAATCATCTTTAGTTCCTATGTAGTTGTTCCAGTATTCCAAAAATGGTTTGTGAATAGCATTCAATATGATTATCTTGTAAACTATTGATTCAAAATATATAGTTGTACGGTCTTATAAAAATTAATCATATTTTAGAAAGTCATAATACCCATATACCACCCATTGTCACTTTTAGAAATGTTAGCATTCAACACTACACACTATTTTCATTGCTAAAATAGAAAAATGCTTTTACTGTTTTCCCTGAACTATCAAAAATTAATTACAGATAGTCCTCGACTTACAATAGTTCATTTATGACTGTTCAACGTTACAACAGCACTGAAAAAATTAACTCATAACCATTTTTCATACTTACGATCATTGTAGCATCCCCAGGGTTATGTGATCAAAATGCAGACTCTAGAAAACTGACTCATATTTATGATGGTTGCAGAGTTTCAGAATTACTTTTGGACCTTCTGACAAGCAAAGTCAATGAGGAAGCCAGATTCACTTAATAACCATGCAACTTACCTAACAAATGTAGTGATTCACTTAACAATTTTGTCAAGAAAGGTTGTAAAATTAGGCAAAATTCTTTTACTAAATTGTCTTACTGAGTAACAGAAATGTTGGGTTCCTTTGCAAGTTTAAGGCTACCTATATTAAGAGCTGTTCAATTTTGTTCATATTAGTTCATGTTATAATTTCTGATGTTTAGAAAGCTAGAATCTGTTGACTCCTCTCCACAATGGCTGAAGAGTAACAACTTGCTTTCTCTTACTCATGATCATGACTCATGTTTGCTGCCAGAGCTGATTCTTTGGCAGTCTTGCCCCCTGCATTGGAACAGGGTCACTTAGGAATGATTGAAGATGACTTTTGAATGGATGTGGACCTACCCAGAAGGGAGAATCTTGAAGATTGCAACTCCTTGAGGGAGCAGCTGGAAAATCAGTGGTCTTTTTTACATCTCTTCCTACCAGCAGAATGTTTTCTTAAGCAGAATGTTTTCTTAATGTTTTCTTCTGGGACTTTTAACTTCACATTTGTGAAAATTTTTGTTCTTATTTTTAAAGGTTAATTGGTTGGCTGAATGTTGATTTATTTCAATCCCCCGCTGGATTCCGTCTGGTATTTTTTTTAGATTTTCTTTTTCTTTTTTTATTTGACTGCTCTTATCAATTTTTGCTTTTCCATATGGAAACATGGCATATGTCTCTGGATTTGTATTTTATTAACCTGAAAAAAGTTTTGGGACCAAAATAGTCAGAAAATATCTTTGTAGTTTAGTTGTTCCCTGCTTTATTTATCCACTCCACTGAGCAACAATTACAGAGAGAAGGAAGAGGCTGTCTTAGGGGAGGGGAGGGGAGACAGAGACTGCAGCACATGCAATCTTTAGCTGATTTTTTTCCCCAAATGTTTTGATGAACTAATAAAGATCATGGAAAACATTCTGAAGAAACTGACCTTAAATACTTTAAATCCAGAAAAAAAACTTGTTTTAAAAATAGCAGCTTCAAAGCAAGAAATAATAGACTCAGAAGCAACACAGACTGTGGAAAACCTTCTGAACGAATGTAATTTCCCAGTAGTAAACCGGTCGTGAAGAAATATAGACTTAGAAATAACAGTGTCAACTTCATACACCTTCCTGAAGCTCAATACTGTGCTTTTATATAATAGCAGAGAACTCTCTGGTAGCAAGAGAATGGTAAAAGGGCTTTTTAAAGGGGTCTGAAGGAGAATGGGAAATTGACCTATTATATTTAATTGAGGAACAATCTTATCTGGTTATTTTTTAGAAGATACATTAGCTTTGGAGATTGGACTTATTGTATTCAATCAATCAGAAATTGATAAAAGAAGATATAAAGAAACAAACATATTTGATCCAGGACCGGTTAGGGTTATTATTTGAGATGATTTGGGATTAAAGCCATGGTAAATTTTCTATGAGTTGATTTAAGTTTTTTAACACAGGGTTTTGGAATTTCAACCTTGTTTTTCTGTTATTAATTTTTATTAGATTTATAATTTCATATATTACCATTTTTCCTGTTAACAATTTTGTTATTAATCTAGTATACAGATGACTGGCTACCAATCTTTAGATTTAGTAGTTTAATAGTTTAAAATTCTTCTTGCCTATTTTGCAAGGGGTGGAAAACTAACACTGATGTATTTATATTAATCAGCATTCAATGAGGGCAAATATTATGTGTTAATCTTTTCTTGTTTTTTAACATACCTTTGCTTTTCAATGTACTCTTTATTGTGGGTTTTATTCTTTTAAATATTTCAGCAGTTTATATTTTAACTTTCTTTGAATAATCTAAAAAATTGTCTGAAAAAAAAGCTGGAATCTGTTTTACCAGAGATACTTGCCTAGTTTCCTCTACAAGGAAGCAAGCCATAGAAGAAAAACATTCTATCCCAATATCTTGCAAATCAATGCAGAATATATGGACCAAGCCTTAGGCTTAACTAACACTGCAACCATTTCATAACAAATCTTATCAAGTAACTTTACAGTTATCTAGTGGTTTCCTATAACTGGAAGGAGGGCCTATGTTGATGCAAAATATTATATAAATTAGGCATGCAGGTGGATAAGCTTTAAGCACCATCTCCTATTATGCGAAACACCCCTCTAAATAGTGGTGAGATATGCAAAACACCCCTCTAAATAGTGGTGGGATTAGAATGCAATATTGCAGACAAACCCTGCCCATAGCCTGGAGTTTGATCATGGTGAGTCTCAAGGCTGACTCAACCTTCCATCTTTCTGAGATCGGTAAAATCAGGATCCAGATTGTTGGGGTAAAATGCAAATAATGTTCACATTGTAAACTGTTCAGAGAAAGCTATAAAGCAGTATAGAGCAGTATGCAAGACTAAATGATATTGCTAATATACTTTGGAGAATACTAATTGTCAAATTCATGGATATAAATGTTTTACATTGTATTAATGGTATCCCATTCCAGTTCAAATAAGGGAACCTGTAGTCAAGTCTGTTTGCTTTCAACCTTATAATTGGCCTAGTCTTCATGTTGCCTAATACTGATCAACTTTCCTTCAAAATCATTTTATATCCCTAGTCAAGATAAGCTTTCCATTTCAATTTGTCTTTAAGATTTACCTTTTTGAGATTTCTTTTAGTTAAACACTACTGTCTTCTTCATTTATAACAGAAACAATGCCCTATAAGCTGTATGTGATCTCAAGAGATTCCAGAGATCTCCAAAACCTGTTATTAAATTGTAATTTTAAATGACAGAGGGAAAACATTATTAAATATGTTACTAGGGAATAGCCATAGCACTTAAGACTTATATATCACAGAGCTTTACAGCCCTCTCTAAGTGGTTTACAGTTAGAATATTAGGTCATGGGTCCTCATTTTACTGACCTCGGAAGGCTGAGTCAAGCTTGAACCAGTGAGGATCGAACCTCTGCCAGTCAGCAGAATTAGTATGCAATACTGCATTCTAACTACTGCACCACCACAGCTCATTAACTCATTAACTATATTTTAATTCAAACCAAAATAAATTTTAAAATAAACTGCCCACCAAATTAATGAGTTGTTTTTGAGATGTCAGATAAGTCAATAATTAAATATATCACATAAAAGTGGCGGATTGCAGCAAAATGCTTCATTTATACATATTTCATTTGTCCAATAAAAAAGTTAAAGTTGAGCTAGATAGACAACATAATGGATGGACAAATTTGAAGAATTTTTGGTTGCAATGTTGCCAGTTTTCCTCTGAGAGGGTGTATAAGATGTTTTGAAATTCCAAAGATACATAGGGATTTCAAAAATTTGCCTATTCCTCCCTCATCACATGACTATGTTTAAATAAACCTCATATATTTGATGTCCATTTTTATCTTCCATATTGTGAATAACCCTGAAACACTTAATATGCATTATGTTCAATTTTTTCATATTTGTTAACCTGAGTTTAAACTGCATAATAACTTAGTTCTTCATTTATTTCAAGTTAGTGGTAGAATGCACAATACATTATTCAGACATATTTTGGATACTTGGGAAAAATAGCGTTACTATAAACACATACCTGAAGTAAGAGCTGCACGTAGCAAGAACCATCTTATGACATGGGAATTCAGTGCCCTCAACAATTAAAACAATGTCAGTTAGCAATTGCTGTTCGTAGAATGATTTTAACTGTTCTAACAAAGCAACAGCATAGTCTGTGTTGATCTGTATTCCTTCATGAGTAGACATGACTGCATTCCATTTAATATCTCCAAGACAAGATTAGAGAAAGCCAGTTGATTTCAGAAGAGATCAAGCTACCTTTCCTGAATAATTAAGAACTATAGAGAGTACTATATGAAGTGTTTTTAAGCTTTCTTAACATACTTATGGATAATAGATTGGCCTGCTGAATTGAGAATGCTTCATATTTTGACCCATTCCTAGAGTCTAATACATTGACCTGATGTCCGTATATTCTCCTGAGACTTTCAAAAATAACTGACAAGTTCCTGTTGAGATCTCCAGTGATGCAGCACATGGGCAAACAAACGGAATTTGTGAGGTAGATTTTCTTGAACCATCTCTTAACAATGACTTGCAACTAGAAGGGGGAAAAAAATCATGTCAGATATTTTTTCCTAAGCCAAGCAACTATGATTTTGCCTGAAATAGTGCCTGGTATACCACTTTCTACAATTATCTGCTTGTTTTATGAAGGACAGGAGCAGAGGTTGTTCAATACTTTCTCAAGATCAATTTATTAGGAACATGGACAACTACAATTGAGATACTAAATAAACAGTACATAGTATATAAAAACAATCAGAATTTCCTTTAATTTCACTGAGAAAATATACTAAAGCACTGATTTAAGATTCCATAAAAATGTAAACTGACCACAAACTTCAACAGAGAGATCATTTGATTTAGAATCAAATATTAATCTAAAGTCATAAAATGGAAAGCTAACTATCTAATTTCACATGTTTAACATTCAAAAATTTTAACTGAGGAAGGACTACATTTCAGTTATTCATTATCACATTAAAATATGATAAAACATCAATATTCTTTGTAAAATATAATCTATTTATTGTAAAAAAAACCTGTGTGATCATGCCTGCCTTCTCCAAAACCTGCTAGGACATATCTGTGATTTATAACATATAGGTATATTAAATACCAAATAAATTTTAGCCTGAATCACTGTTTTTTATTCCCAGTAAATAAAAGTAGATATTGACAAGCATGTATAACAAGTAGGGGTACTTTTGACATCCCTTAAGTGTTACATTGCAAAGCAGAAGTTTTCCAACAGTTTGGAGTAGTTTTAACATGATAACCCCATCTTTCTCTCTTCACCACAAAGAAAAATTATTATAAATTTTAGTATCAAAATCAATTGAGAGATTCATTAAAATTGACAGCTACTCACAAGAACAGCCAAGCCAATTCAATTCATAAACAAAATTTGAAGTTAGATTGAAACAGATCTCACTAGTGCATTTGTGTAAGTGTAGATACCGGTAATTCATTTGCATTTCCTCATTCATTTTCCCCAATAATACAATATCTAAGATTATATAATTAGCTAAATACACAGATATTTAAAAGATTTTGAGATTATGAATATGCAATTATTCCCTTGAGGGGCTTTCTATCCAGGCATCCTTTATTTAAGTATTAAGTTTAAAAAAAACCAATCACAAGCTGTTGTAAACTTAGGCAATTATCTATGTAAAAGTTCTTTCCAAATCTTAAGAGATAAAATAAACCCATAGCATTTTTACTGTAGAAACTGAACCAGAAAACATTTCCAGCATAATTAGAATTGTAAATCAAAATGAATATAAATTATTTTATATTAGTTATAAAAATCTAATGAACTACTTGGAAGCAACTACCCTTTGGCCACCCTTACAGGTTACATGTTATGAGAAAAAAATGGAAGAGGAAGTGCTATGTGCAATACTTTCACCTGTATTTTAAAAATAAATAAATAATTGTACAGTGGACTTCACCAATTGATTTTAGCAGATCTCCAAAATGTTTAACTTTGATGGAAGCCAGTTTAAAGAGAGCTTTCAGATCACAGCAAATTGGGTAAAGCAACACTAAGAAGATATTGATAGAAGAAAAAAGAGCCAGAGAATCATGTACTGGCAACTCGTTTTATCCATCCACATTCTCTGATAGGCATCTGAACTTTCTCAACTTTCTCACAGATTCTTTAAATGGCCTTAAATATTTTTTTAATATTTCAGCTAATCCCAATTTATTTAAATCCTATTTAGGTTTGACAATCAAGCCAGTTCTTACAATCCTTTTAATCCTACTCATTCTGCTTGTATATTTCTTTCAATGTATAGATATTGGATTTAGTCACAGGCAAGCATGAACAATAATGTAATAAGAAGTCCTTGGTGGTCTCCAAGCTTGGTTGTTTTCTTGCAGACGTTTCATTACCCAAACTAGCACTGATGATGTTACCTAGTTTGAGTAATGAAACATCTGCAAGAAAATAACAAAGCTCAGAGACCACCAAAAACCCTCATGTCAACTCTCAGCTACAAATATTTTCCTTTGTTGATAAAATTGTAAATTTGCAACAGCCTATTTAATTGGGATTAATATTTATGACATTCTGGGAAGCTGAAGCATTATGAAAATAATCAGCCCTATTATGTGGAGTTGCTTTGAATAATAATTTACTCTTTGAAAAATTCTATTGCTGAAATTATCAGTCCTTATTTCTCCATTTAGAGCCAGAGGTTATTTTGGCTAAGACATGCATACATAAATGCATTTTTGCCATACATCCCCAAAATAGCCATCTTCAATCATACTTTTTGGCACAAAAAGGCAGGTTAACTCTTGTTTTGACACTGGGCTTTGGGTACCAGGACTATGCGTGCTTTACAAATGATTCAGAAAAATGATTCAGACTTTTTCTGAATCCTGAATAAAACAGCCCAACTTTGTTCAAGCATGAAAAAAAGTTACAGTTTTAAGGATTGATTTTATTAAATGTAGCACTTTTTTCAGGACCGATGAAAGACTGAAAAATGCTAAGCTGCTTTTATAAAAGACAAATAAGCAACAACAGGGCTATGAGATTCTGAAAGGAAAAATATCATTTGGAGCAGAAATCACCAACCAGTGGTCTACGGACTAGAAAATTTTGGTGGTCAGCAGCGCACCCAGATGGAGGAGCTGCTTTGGGATGACCAATGGGCCAGTCCTGTGATTAGAGTTATACTGGAATATGGGACTAGCCAGACAACTTGTGGTGGGGCTGGAAATTTCCGCTGTAGAAGGAGATATGTGCAACTTGCATCTTTGCAAGTAGTTAATGTGCAAGGAATAGTGCAGCCCTCACTGGCCGGAATGAGGTAATGGTGCTGTTGCAGCAAGTGGGGGGGTGGCGCAGGCAGGCCGAAGCAACGGGTGTCAGCACCCGCAGCTGTTTCATCTTTCTGCTATGACTCCGTCAGCTGAACCCATCACTGGCCTGGCCTGGCCCACCCCTCCCCCTCCCCCCGTCACTCCTCACCTGGCTTGAAAAGGTAAGGATGAAGAATGGAGATTCGCTCCATATTCCAGGGTGGGAGCGAAGCTTCATCTCTTGCTGGGTTTCATGGGCATTTCCTCCGGCCCTTATTGGTGCTGTGTGCACCTCGATCGCTCAGGGAGGCACATGACTTTCTCTCTGCCCCAAGATACTGGCCCAGCCCGGCCGTTTCTCTCTGCCACTGCTGTTGGCACCCTCATGGCCTGCCCACTGCTCTTGCAGCGTCTTGCACAGCACAGTTAAATTTAGTGTGCTTCACAATGGGGGAGCATTGGCCGCAGCTCTGTCAGGCAAGTGTCTTGGGATGGAGAGCAGGTCATGCATCTCCCTGAGCGACCAAACTGCATCCAGCACCACAAAGGCCAAAGTACCTGTGAGACCGCAGAAGAATCAGAATGAGAGATGAGAGAGAGAGAAAGAGAGAGAGAAAGAGAGAGAGAAAGAGAAACAAACAGATACAGATGAGAGAGGGAGATAGGAGAGATACAGAGAAAGATGAGAGAGGTGAGAGATGAGAAAAACGGAGGGAGAGATCCCAGTGTTTTATTTTCTGTGGGAAACTGGTCCAAATGGTTCTTTGAGTGTTTAAGGTTGCAGAAACAGGCGGCCAAGCTAAGTGCCTGAAGGACCCCATACCATCACTGGGAGTCCAAGCATTTCAGGGAGCGGTGCGCTGGATTCATATTACGGGATTTAAAATTATGAATTTAATGGCCCCTAAGGTCCACAAAGTTGGTGACTCCTGCTTTGGAGCACACTAAGAAAATTACAGAGCAACTCCTTAAACCAGCTAAATCTTTTCCTAAGATTCCTAAACTGCCCTCTGTGGTACAGAGTAATCATTTGGCTCAAGTAAGGCATTGCTAACGACTGCTCTTTAAACAGTTAAATCTGCACAGTCCTACTATCTTTTTTTTTAGCTGTGCCTCTCATTTTTCCTTACTGAGCAAAATTATCTAAATGGTTGAATTATTTTCTTTCAGACATTGCCACTAATTCAAAGAAATAAAACCACTAAAGATATTAAGGTAACAGTTTCCCAAACTGTGAAGTTGCCTTTTCCATTATTGCTACATTTTTGTTTCAAGTTAAAACTTTCCCTTCTATAGGACAACTGTTTTTGTAAATTAGCCCATACATCATTTAAAACTCAGTATGAATGTTGCAACAAAACCTGCATTTTTGCTAAATGATAATTTAATTAGAAATAGTTCACTAGTAAATGGGTCAAAAATAAAAATGACAAACTGCAGCCATGGGGTGTGGGTGGCTGCTTAGAAAGTAAGTAATCATTAAAAGTAAATAATCATCAAAATTCTTTAACTGTATTATTTAGAACTTAGTTATTTACTATTCCCAGTAGGACACTATATAATCTGTCCAATAGTCTCATATCTAATAGACTAGGGGTCACCAACCTTTTGGACTTCAGGGACCACCAAACTCATACTTTTAAATCCCGAGGACCACTAATATGATTTTTTTTTAAGTTAATATATTTAATATAAAAACTTATATTAAATATAAATTTATATTAAATATATATACACACACACTTAATTATAACAAAAATGTAAATGCTTAATGATAACAAAGTAAAATGTTCCGGGCTGGAAGTCTCCCCCCACCTGCACCTTCCAAAGAGACAGAAGAGCGGAGCTGAGGGGCCTCGGGGCAACTGCCACTGGGAGAAGCAGAGACAGAAAGGGGGCTTTGCTCTCCTTGGTGGGCAGCGCTCCTTGGCCACCACTCCAGGGGCTTCTCAGCAGGCATCTACCTACAGAAGGACTGCTGCCCTCGGCGATTAATTGGGGGAGGAGTGGGGGAGAAATTTGGAGCTCCTTTCAGATTCCAGGTGGACGATTGAGAGAGAGCTCAGATCTGCAGCTGAGGAAAAGCTGGGGAGGGCTCTTCCAGCCTCACCTGGAGACAGGCAAGGAAATGTGTCTCTGGGGACACTTCGCTCACTTTAGTGCTGCTGCCAAACCCAGCCACAGCCAATGATTATTTGGGGGCAGGGGAGGGGAGAGAGAGAGAGAGAGAGAGAGAGAGCTTCTCTCTCATTACCAGGGGAGGAAAGGAGGTGAAACAAAGCTCACTCTTTCACCAAGACCTACAGAACGCCAATCTACTGCATACTAGGAGTTCTTTGAAATCACTCGCAGTTCTCACTCTTCCCAGCTCTTCAAGGCTTCGATGTCCCAGCTCTTCAAGGGACATCAAAGCCTCAGAGATGCAGGCAAAGTTGCCACAGCAGTAGTGCCCAAGTTGCCTTAGCATACTCAGTTAGTTCAGAATCGCCCTACCCAGAGAAAGAGATACTGGAGGAGGAGGAAGTAGCGGAAAAGCAAACAACTCAGGGTGCTACCACTGCGGCGGCTTTGCCTGCATCTCCAAGGCTTCGATGTTGGGAGAGGCAGCGAGGGCTGGAGGAGCTGAGAACTGCACACGGCTCCGTCTCCCTTTCCTTGCCTGCCTACACATGGGTGCAGGGGGGGGAGGGGGAAAGAAAGAGAGAGAGGCAGGAGCAATTCAAAGCTAGAGAAGTAATGGGGAGAGCTAACAGTGGGCAATGGGGGAAGGGACTGTTGTTGCCATCACCCACCATGTGTGGGAGCTGGTTGGTTCGAGCATCTCGGGGACCTAACTCCAGGGTCCCTTGAAGAGCCGGAAGAGCTGCGCAGCCCAGATTAATTGCTTTCGGGAGCCATTTCTTCTGTGGCCCACCAAAAAGTTTCCACAGCCCACCTGTTGGTGACCACTGTAATAGACTAATACTGTACTGCAAATTAAGTTCTCACTATAGTTTGATTACTTTTGGCCCGAAATTTAAAAAGTTGCTATTCCTTATTAATTATACTTTTTTTAAATTAACAAACCTTTCCCCTCTCCTAGAGTGGGAAATACCTTTTTTAATCCTCTCTGGCATGCAAAATCATTGCATAACCACTGACAATTAAACCCACCCTACCTGCTTTTCTTTTAGGGGGGCTATGAATTATTCTAACTGCAGCTGGGCAAGGGTTTCAGGTGAGCACAGCCAACTTAGTATTTGCACAGCAGAATCAGGATACCACTTTCAAAGCAATAAGGTACCCTGACCCATACCCCATCAGAATGTCATCCTATGGCCAGGCAAACCAAGTTATTCAGCTTCTCTCTTTTCCCGTCCTATGCTACGTATCTCGAAAATCACCTCTGTCAGTCCCTCTGGAGCAAAGCACCTTGTGTCAGGGTTTAGCCGCAATATGACTTCAGAAGAAGCCAGGAAACAGCGGTGCTGTTGCCCATAGCAGGATCTCACCCAGGCTGTCGCTGTACCGCCGCATGATGATAAAAGAAACCGGAGGGCGGGATATATTGACCTGGTCCACTAAGCGCATAGACTATCACTTCCCTGCCCATTCAGCCGCTTCTGCTGCCCCGGCAACCGCCGGACTCCAAGGACACAGCAGAAAAGGCGATTCTCCCAACTTCCTTACCCCACTCAGCGAAAGCACCCATTTCCTCCTTCCTTCAGGCGGTTACTCGCAGGTCACAGCCCGCCTCCGAGAACCAAGTTTGGAAAGCAAAGAAAGAGAATGAACACGCCCCACACCGTCTTCTCCACAACTCTCGCCGAGCAAGGCCTGCAGAAGGGAAAGGTGAGATGATGGAGGAAGGGAAAAGGAGGGGACGGGAAGCGAGTTCCCCGCTCCTTCCTCCCAGCTTCCGGCCTGCTTTGTCGCTTGTTTAAACCCCATAGCTTCCTCCTGGCCATAGAGTAGGAGGTGGCGGGACTATTGGGGAAGGGACGCAAGGCGACTGCATGCAACCTCACCTAGTTCTTCCCCCGCCCTAACGTCCGCTGAATAATACCGAACGAGCAAGAAGCACCATTCAGAGCTCTTCGATCCCAGGGTAGTGCAGACTCCGAACAAGAGAATCGGACGTGGGTGGGAGATGAAGAAATCACCTTCTTGTTGAGGTATAGCTCCGCCTCCGCTTCCCCCCTGCGCTTGCGCATTCTGTCTTCCTTTTCCCCTACATTGGGAAAGCAACTCCTTCCAATAATGCGCATGTTCACTTGTACTTTTAGGCGCTCTCTCGAAAATAGACTTTAGTTAAAAATACTTGGGTTATTGCTTCTAGTTCGTCCCTTCCTAAAACGTTTACCTCAAACGCGAGACTTAATCGAAGTTCAGCGTTATACGCAACCTGTACTTTCAAATGATATTGGAAGCCTTTTTTTTTTAATGAGATGGCTCCCTACACCGGAAGCCCGAGTTTTGTCTTTTGCTCTAGCAGTTGGGGTGCTGTCAAACGGGTGGGCGGGGTCCTTTCCTGTACCAGAATTGAAACTTTATTTTATATCATTATGCGGTTTGGTTTGGGCTGATCGTATTTTGTATATTTTGCAAAACTATACCTGGAGTGACTTCAATGCAGCAAAACAAACTGGTTTGGTACAGTTTGTGATCTTAGCCATTATGTTAAAGAAAAACTGCATTTTAATTACTTAGAGATTTTTAGCGTGAACGTATTTAATAAGCTAAATGTAATAATACTGCCTGGAATTTTAGGCTTTGTTATTAGCATTTTAAAATGTGATATTAGCACTTTTAACATGGCAGTCTAGGTATCTAACTTCTAGATCCTGACTGAGATCCTTCCTTGAATCCACCATAAGATCTTTGTAGAGATCACTTCTGGGATTACCTCCATGCCGACATGTTCTCTTCCAGGATCATATTCAAGGATGAAATAAGACTCAGGCTGTCCCAGTCCAATCTGATGTGTATCAGCAAGTCACCCTCCCTGCTTGGAAATGGTGGTCGTTTCAGGATTGCACCATGCAGTCAGCAATGAAGTGGCTTGATTTGCTTCACTTAATGCAAGTTCAGCAACATTCTGAAGCAAAGCAAACTATTGCTGGCCTGCATGGCACAATCCCAGAAGTTTCTTCAGAAAATGGTGTCCGCTTCCAGAATTGTGCCACATGGCCCAGCGATGTAGTAGCCTGCCTTTCTTTACCTATCCTGATTTGTTGAGATCTCTAAAAGGTAAGTTAGGAAGAGAATATAGGTCCCAGTGGGAAGGAAAGCAGGCCCAAGGCCTGCATGGACCCAATTGGTGGATAAGAGTGGAAGGGCATTACAGAATCCTTGCGGTAGGACATAAGGGCAAACAATCCCAATGCAGATGTAACCAGGACTGGATCATAACTACTTTTTGGGGGGTGTACCTGTAACTTTGAACAGTTGCTAACTGAATGACTGACTGAACTGAGTGTCAGCTGTATCACTAGAGGCAAGCTACTCAACATTAAAACATCTACCATGAGCAGCTTGGGGGCACTGATCATTGTATGATTCACCGCATATAGATAGAAAGTGCTAGTATGAGAAGTTTTCTGTGAAACAGGCTTGAGCAATAAAGTAACTAGTTTATACATGTGAGTCTGGTTGTTCTCAGTTGACAGTAGTCCTTCACCTATGACTGTAAAAGCCTGGCCAGCTCAGTCATAAGACATGATGGCTGTTAAACCAGAGGGCCTCTCTTAATAACTTCCCCCATCCCTTCCTCTCCCTGATGCAGTTGTTAAACAAATATGTAGATCATTAAGCAGAGTACTGGGTACCTCAGGAGTGGGACAGATCTAGTGTAGGTATAGCCCCACCTGCCACAGGTCTCCCAAGACACTCCCCATCCTGAGACACTCTGTGCTCACATCCCACTCCTTAGAATCCCACAACCCTTAGGTCTGCTTCCCCACTCCAATGTCACCCTGCAGACCTTCCTCAAACAAACCAGATTCCTACAAGCTTTACCTCTCCCCCCACTGCCCCCAGCCCCTGCAGGCCTTTATCCAACCACTGGATCCTGCCCCCCTCCCACACCAGTCCCTGCAGGGCTTGGGCCTTTTCCTCACCCACCATCACTCACTGCACACTTACCTTTTAAAGATCTTTGGAGCTCTCAAGTTTTCTGCAGTACAATTCCCAGATTAGGTAATCAGAATAGACCCTGGGCGCAGTGATTAGCCACTCCATTCTGCTTTCCTAACAAAGTCTCCACAGGACTGTGGAAAGCTCTGGATGTTTCCTCAGTGTTGTACAGATTGCTTTGGGGAAACAGAATGCACAGTTCATCCTTGATCTGGACAGCAACTTTTCAGAAACAGTCGTCCTTTCAGCATAAACACAAAAAATTGTAAGCCTGCTGAAAATGGCAGCTTCTTCCAAGAGGCCACCACATGGCCCAGGGACAGGGGCCTTCCCTCCTTACCCAACATGGTGGGATTTTCAAAAAATAAAGCGTGTGATGGATGAGAGATAGGTGGATAGCAGTTTAAAGGTCTGTGGGACTTTTTACATGCATTAGTCATTCTGACATGTATGAGTTCTGTTGAATATTCAATAGGGAGTGGATTCTGACGTAAGAACACTCATTTCCCCAGCAGGAAATTGAAGTATTGTCAGTGACTTAAATACCAGACAGCTCCAGTTAAAAAAGCAGGGAGCCAGCAGCAACTTAGCCACTTGTTTCTGCATCTTCAATAAGGAACTATTTATATGGTCCTAAGTGTCCTGCCTCTTCAATTGACCCCCCCCCCCCATAACTTAATACTAGCAATGAGGATCAGATTCTAGAAGAGAACAAAGGATGAGGGACTCCGCATGGCATCTGCAGCAATCTTCTCAAAAAGCACACCTGCAAATGCATCAGTCAGATCCAGGATGACCACGCACTGCCAGCTCCATTCAAACCGGCCGATGAGAAATGGTCCTCATATATGGTCGATTTAGGATGCTCCTGGAAGCCAACAGTCTCCAGGATTTGTTGCATCCCTGGAAAAGAGCACTTTTCCTAAGTTACTGCGGTCCACAGATGTACGAAATAGCAGAAAACCTAGTCTCACCCACAGATGTAGAGACTATATCATGGGCAACGCTGCAAGAGACACTTAAGGAATATTTTGAACCCTCTGCATCACCACTAGTTTGCAGACATGACTTCTATATCAGAAGCCAACAAGCAAGGGAGACAATAAATGAGTTTGTGACTGCCCTGAGAAAACTTGCAACCAACTGTGAATTTCCAAATGTGGAAGACATGATACAAGATAGGCTCATATTAGGAATGACGGACTTAAACCTACAAAAACGTCTATAGCAAGGAACAGTGTCCTATTTAAAGACGCTGTTGAGGAAGCCTGAGCACTTGAAACCTCAGATAGATCTGCCACCAAAATTCATCTAGGGGAGTGACTGCCAAGGAGTACAAGGGAGCACAGAAAACAACGAAAGCACTGAGGAGGAGGAAGACATTTACCAGATAAAGATCAGCAAAAAGGTAGGACAGTCGGAAACGGGGCAGAGACCTCCTTGGTGTGCTGGCTGTGGGGGGAATCACCCCAGGGTGGCTTGCAGGTTTAACACTATCTGCCAGAGGTGTGATCACAAGGGTTACATAGCCAAGGCATGCAGAGCGAGCAAGCCAACTTATCACCAACAGAGGCAACTTTGGTCCCCCATGCATCTGTATGGCCCCAGATGTGTTTCTGGAAAGCACCAAACTCAAAATATAACTGGAGAGAAGACCGAAACGAGGAAGCTAGGGAAACCCATCAAACGATAGTGGGGCATTCTGACATGTATAAATTAAAAAAAAACACCATATCATCATGCAACTTGAAGGAAAACCATGCAACATGGAGGTGATACAGGATTTTATATTTCCATGGTGTCCTGGTCCACTATCAAAAAAGCAGTCTCGAGCATCATTCCAAAACAGCTAAAACCGCAAAAGACACTTAGATTATCAGGGAAATCGCATCCCAGTATTAGGGAGAGAGTTATTCAAGATTAAGTTTAAAGAGTTTACAGGCTCATTACCGTTGACTGTATTGGATAAGGACCTCCCCAGCTTCCTAGGAATCGAGTAGTTCGAGGCCCTGGGACTAGGTATGACTGGCATCAACGCCGTCCAAAGAGATGACTTCGAAATGCTGGAATCTAAATGTGATAAATGCCAAAAAATAGACTCGACAACCAAAGAACCATAAAAAGCTTTATTCAGAAAATTTGCAAATATCAGAATAGAACCCCATCTCCTTAACATTAGGAGATGAAGACACCACACCCAAAATGGTTATTGCTTTTATAGAATATCACATTCAGAGGATTACATAATTCTTCCTATTATGCTCTTTCAGTATTTTTAGGGGTTTTCTGCAGTAAATTTCCACTCTAGCTCCGCCCAACATATCATCTCTGGCCTTGTCTTCCTGTTATGCCCATTTTAACACAATGGATCATTAACAGGTTCCACTGAGTCAGGATAACCCTGCATCTCTCACATGTATCTGTAAGCCAAGGAAAATACAGGCCCCCTGTTCTCACCAAAAACCTGACATTTACTTAAGAACATAACAAGTTACAAAACATAATATGCTTATTAGTTCAAATATTGGATAAACATGGATTCCCTTCTGTTCTTCATTTTCTCAGGTGTAACTCACAATATATAATTTCCACGTATAACACCAAATTCAGGATGTCTTCAATGGAAGCCTAGGCAAGTACACGGGGACTCCTATATCTTTCAATTTAGACCCCCTAGCTGCCCTGTCCGACTGAAACCGCAAAGAGTCCCTTTTGCTCTGCAGCCCAAAGTTGATGGAACCGATTGACCACGCAAAACTAGGCATGCACACCACTAACTACCTCTATTCCAACCACAACTGGTCTTAAATGCAAGCTACTCAATGCATGAAGCCTTGTAAATAAAATACCTGAATTTCTCCTCTTACTAAATATGGCTAAATTCAACATTATATTTGTCTGTGAAACATGGCTCAACGCATCTCTCCCTGACTTCATTACCACAGTAAGAGACTATCATGTTTACCAATCAAATCGTGAAATCTGCAGAGGAGGTGGTGTTGCTATCTTCTATAAAAAGTCCCTACATCTAAAAAACATCCAAGTTACCCAAGAGCTTGCTATTCCTGAGACCATCATCTGTGAACTGTCCTTAAATATCACATTTCGGTTCTTACTATGTTACAGAGCCCCTGATTATAACATCAAATATGCAAACAAGCTAAATACACTACTAACATGGGCAGCATCCTGTCCACATGCTTTTATCTTTCTTGGTGACTTGAATCTACCTCATATTAACTGGACCCTTAACGAATGTACTACTGAACCCACACATGCAGCCTTCTACAATGCACTAACAAATCTAGGACTAGAACAACTAGTAATCAACAACACTAGACTTAACAACTGCCTCGATCTCATCTTTTGCAATAGTTTGAATTCAATTTACAGAATAAAAATTAAAGAACCCTTTTCCAATAGTGACCACAATATGATTGACTTTTGTCTCAACATACATCCACACAAAAATCATCACAATGACGGAATCCCCAATTATAACTTCAAAAAAGGCAACTATGATCTTATAAACAATGATCTCTCATCCCTTGATTGGCAATTTCTATTCTCTGGATACTGGATACTGTAGAAGACCATTACAACATATTTTTACTTGAAGTCAAGAGTCATCAAACTATATGTACCATTAACAACTCCCAAAACCAGAAAAAACAAATTACCCATAACAGTAAGGAAGCTTCAATCCAAAAAGAAATCACTTTGGCGGAAAAACAAATGCGGTCACGTTGCCAACTTCAAAAGCCAATACAAAAATTTATGCCACCAGATAAAAACTGAATGCACCAATTGTTGAGGTATTCCCAGTTAGGAGAATGAGTGCACTCCGGGAAATGTAGTGAGAGTGATGTTGAATAACACATAACCAGCATACAGATACACTGAATAGTAAAATGTAGGTTTTACTTCCTGTAAACGGGTAAGCAAAGTCCAACAAAACAGTCCAAATCATACACGATTAAAGTAGTATCAGTCCAGGAATAATCCAAAAATGAAGTCAAGTATCATAAACAGAATTCAGTAAACAGAGTTTGCTAATGATTGCAAGAACTCACAGCAATCCAAGTAGAACAACGATCAGGCAAATACGGCAAAACAGGAAATGCAAGAAGAAAGAAACCAGGTTTCTAGCTCCGTCTTATGGCCGTTGGAAGAACCTCAGCCAATCACAATTACAGCATTCTCTTAAAGATACAGTATTAAATTACTATCCGGGTTTATATATTTCCAACCTAACTGTTAGGTGACTATCATTCCTAACATCAATTATCACATTAAACAAAAAGAAAGACTACACACCAATTCCACCTGCGCTTTCTACAATTTTGTAAACAGCAAACTAAAAGACTCAAGGTCCATCCCACCCCTGAAAAGACCTAATGGCAAAGACTGCAACAACGACACTATTAAAGCCAACCTCTTTAACACATTCTTTGGCTCAGTATTTGTAAACAGCAATGGATCGTGCCCAGTATTTCCTAGTTGAACCACAGACAACTACAGTGATCTAATACATATCGATTTTACAGAAGACAATGTTGAAAAAGCACTACGCAATCTAAAACCATCTCTATCTATTGGACCAGATGGAACATGTGCCTACTTCTTAAAAAAGCTATCCAATGCCATAGCCGAACCTCTAAGCATAATCTTTGAAAAATCTTTCAGGACCAGATCCTTGCCAAAACTATGGTCACAAGCCACAGTCATCCCCATCTTCAAAAAGGGAGATCCCAGCCTAGTTAAAAATTACAGACCAATCTCTTTATGCTGCGTCACATTTAAAGTCATGGAATCAATTATTAACCAATCCATTATCCTCCACTTAGGAACAAATAACCTACTCTCTGATAAACAATTTGGTTTCAGGAAAAAAACATCATGTAATCTGCAACTCTTACACTGCAAAAACATATGAACGACACAACTTGATCAAGGCAAAGCAATATACAATCTACATAGCAATAGATGCAATCTACTTCTGTAAAGTCTTTGATTCATGACAAACTACTCCTAAAACTAAAATCTTACAGTATCTCTGGACACTTGCATAACTGGATAGAAGCATTCCTGTCAAACAGACAACAAATGGTCGAAATTGGGAGCGTCCTTTCAAATTCTGTACCTGTCAACAGTGGTGTCCCCCAAGGCAGTGTTCTAGGACCAACTGTCTTCATACTCTACATAAATGACCTCTGTGATCATATCAAGAGCAACTGCGTTCTCTTCGCTGATGATGTAAAGCTATTCAACACCACAGACAATATTGCTACCCTTCACCGTAGATCGTGACTCTCTGTGACTATGATCCGTGCTGTTTCATTGGAGAGCCCCGATCATTACGATTAGGGGCTGAAGCTGCCTTGGAGGGGCGGCGGAGTAAGGGGAAGCTGCAAGACAGGTTGAGGGGAGTTGCATCTCCCCCCACGGGCTTGGTCTTTTTCCCCCTGAAGACGACTGCAGTGGTGGTTTAAAATGGCCACTCCGAAGAGGAGGACTCAGCTGGATTAAGATTTGTGCAGGAGGGAAGAAAGAGGTGGATAACATCTGAACCGGGACAACTGGGCAATACAACTAAGCAAAAGTACCCCAAGATTAAGGTAACATGGAATTTTTAAGAAAAGAAAAGTGAGCGGCGAAATTACAAAAGGACAGGAAAAAAATAAGAAAATATTTTTGACAGCTAAGCGGGGCTTCGAACCGGGAAAGGAAGAAGCCGGAACTAAAGATTTAACTAAATTGGACTAAAATATTTTGGAAATAAACAGGCATAAAACAAAGCTGGACTTAAGATTGTCAAAATAATAATAATAATAATGTTTATAAATTGGAGACTGGACTGTGTTGGAATATTGAGGTATGAAAAACCCTAAATAAAAAAATAGGGGAAAAAGGTGAAGACTTTGTATAATGGAAAGTGCCACCTTTTGACAAAAACTTGAGCTCAAACAAAAGGGAAAGCATCCTGTTTCTGAATGAACTTGTGTGGATATAACATTAAAGAAATATTGAAACAAAGTAAGAATCTTAGAAAGTGAAAGCAGAACCAGAATAAAGGAAAAAGCAAGGAAAGACCGACTGTGGGATTGATTGATGTTTTTGGTATAGACTTTGGGCTGGAATAACTGAGAACTTTAGAAAATTGAAAGAAGAAAGAAGGAAAGTAAAAGTGTTTGGGTTTTTTTTTTTTTTTGTGGACTAACAATCATAAAATATAAGAGTGTGTAATGATGATATCTCTTCAAGAATTAAAAATGGAACTTAAAAATATGAGAGAATTACTACAGGAAAGAGGTGAATCATTTTGCTCTGTGTTAGAAAAAATGGAAATGGCGATTGAAGAATACTAAGAAAGCTTCAGAGGAGGAGGAGTCAACTCAAGGAGAAGACATTTTAAATAGATAATTAACACAACACTACAAAGAAGTGGGGAAAGAAGGAAGGTTAAAAAGTTGAGATTTGAGAAGGCAATCAAAGGGAATATGGGAAAGGCAGAAAGACCCATCAGAAAAGGGGAAAGGAATATATTAAGAAAGAGAGGGATATAATGGAATGAGAAAAGATATGGGGAAAAGAGGGGGAGGAGAAGCAGTAAGAAACAGGTGCATGAAGTAAAGAAATACAGAAATAGTAAAATGTTGAAAAGAAATTGTTTTTTCAGAGATAATGGTTGATGAATTAAAATGGGGATTCTGCAGGGTGACAAGGGTAATAAGAATATTTCTGCAATTAAAAATATTTAGAAAATAGGGTAATGTAGATACTGATAACTCTTATTAAAAATCAAGGGGGGGAAATATGCTGCGGAATCCAAATGAAAAGATGTAATGATTATTATTGTAATTTCTTAAAAATAATGGTTTACTGGGAATCAAGATGAGGGAATAAAGGTATATTTTAATCATTGAGGTGTCACACTCAAAGCAGTAAAAGAGAGGAAACCTATACTTGGTTGTTGTTTTTTAGTGTTAAAATTTGTATTAATCTAGAATTTATAAAAAGAATGTGTAATGGAAAGGGAATATGACAGACTAAAGAACCAACTAAATTAATAAGTTAACATAGACTATTAAAAGCAAGGAGAGACATTGGTAACTTTATTATTATTATTATTATTATTATTATTATTATTATTATTATTATT